>JBBBDQ010000423.1:4447500-4470000 GCA_037127315.1 Ascarosepion bandense | reverse complement strand
TGGTTATGTCAATTTTTCATTGCTGCATGGAAATTTCTATGTTTCGAGATTAATTCTCATCATCAGGCAATGCTGGTGTGGTGTGGTTAGCACAGAAATTCCTCGGGGTCAAACCCCTAAGTGAATCTCCATTCTGATTAGCCACACACACACACACACACACACACACACACACACACACACACACACACACACAAAACACCCACATACATTCACAGTAAACCGAAAGTATTTGTCATTTAAATGTAAATCGTCTGCACAACCACACCAGCATTGCCTGATGATGAGAATTAATCTCGAAACATCGAAATTTCCATGTAGCAATAAAAAATTGACATAACCATATAATTATATATATATCCGAGTGGGTACAGAACGAAGAAAGAATTTTTTCCGTCCAAAACATTAATTTAAAACAGTGCTTGATATATGATGTATAGAGCTGTGAATATTTATTATAAATTATGTTTTAGAACATGTACATTATTTTTTAATATATGTCCTCGACAATCATATCTTCGTTTCAACGTTGGGTGTCCAACGTTTCTAACGTTGAAACAAACATGTGATTGTCGAGGACATATATTAAAAAATAATGTACATGTTCTAAAACATAATTTTTATATATATATATATATATATATATATATATATATATATATCTTCTCACCCTTCTACATTCCGCAGGAGGTTACATAGGGGGAAAGTGATGAGAAAGGAAGGTTAGTTATGGAAAATATCTCGTAATACCGAGAATGGGGGTGGAGTAGAGGGAAAAAAAGAAATTGAGAGACTGAATGCGAGTCAGTGAGATAGGAGATATCTGTTGAGCTTACATTTAAATTCCTGGTGATTGTAGCAGTCGGGGAAGCAAATATATGGAAGGGAATTCCACAGGCGGGAAATGTGAGAAAAGAAGCTGTTAAAGTAGAAATTGCGGTTACATTTTATTGGTTTAACTGTAAAAGGGTGGAACATATATATATATATATATATATATATATATATATATATATCGAGAGAAAGAGAGAGAGATACAGTGAGTGAGAGAGATATATATATAGAGAGAGATAAAGATATATAGAGAGAGCTTGCCAAAAAGTTGTATACACGCTTTCAGGAAAGAAAACATTAATTATTCGTAGGTTTTTTTAAGTTCAGATAACATATTATCTCGATAGATGGCATTTCTCACATAGTTGTAGCATCAGTCAGATAAGCGCCATACGTGATACACGCTTGGCCGATCATGTCTCGAAAGAGGCATGACTGACTGGGCAGAAGATTATCTCGCAGTAGGTTGGCATTACTGGTTCTGCGGTAGACTGGTTGCCAACCACGGCTATAGAACCCAATCTGTCCTGTTATTTAACCCATAACTGTTGGAAAGTGACGGATTAATACCTTTCCCAAGGGTATTTGCGCGTAAGTGAATGCAAGGAATTCAACTGAAATTCGAACTCGGCTCCCAGATTTCTCATTCCAAGCGGATACCCACTCCACCATCCTCACACAAGTCCTAAAAGATTTTGTGTGTAGCAGAAAACCGACTACATTTGCTGCTCTTAGACAAGAAATTGAAAATGCATGTGTATTAATCCCACTGGACATTTTGAACAACGTTGCCTAAACAGGAGTTCGTCTTCTGGAAGTTAAAGGCCATCATTTTTAGCATCTCTTGTGATTGTAGAGTCCAAAGGTAACTTACATTAATCTCGTAATGACTATAAATTTAATAGTACAATATCTATAAAATTATTTTCTTTCCTGAACTGTGCACCCAGTTTTTGGTGGGCTTTATATATATATATATATATATATATATATATATATATATATATATATATTTGCTCTGTAATATTTTATTACATGGAGCTCTCTTCCTGTATCATTTTTTAATATTAAAATAAAATTTTTAATATTAATTAGGATCGGGTTTTTGGAATTTACCTTCCTGCTTTTTTCCCTTGGAATGAAGTATCTGAATTAAAATATATATATATATATATATATATATATATATATTGATTGATTGATTGATTGATTACTTAGTTTTTGGTCATAATTAAATTACACCAGTACACAGTTGTATTAAAAGGTGTTCAATACAATTATATCGTAGAACTTTTGAATATTCTTTATTTGCAACCAGTTAGGTTTCTACCATGTGGTTTCTTCAGGCAATTTGCAATAACTGATTTTACCGTGTATTTTTTTTTCTTTTTTTTTTCTTTAAGGACGCTCACGTAACAGTGATATTTTTAAACGCTCACGCAACGGGTAATTTTTGAACGGGCAATATAAAGGCTATATATATTAGTTTATATATATATATATATATATATATATATATATATATATATATATATATTGGTCATCCACATACAAGCCTGTTTCGCTGTACTACAGCTCATCAGTGTGACTAGGTACATCCACTTGCTTCTGGCCGGGGTCGAAACTCGACCGATTTGGTGTCAGTCGGAGTTGCTACCCTTTAAGCCATAGCCATTTCAGAGAAGGGAAATTTGAACGTGTTATATATAAGCAGTGAATACACCCGCCAATCACCGAAAGAACTAAATTCGTTTCTTAAGAGTCATGCATATATCCTATCCGAGAAGTGGAAACAGTTTTGAATTTTTTTCTCTAGAGAGCTCAATCGTAATGAGAGCATAATATATTAGAAATACACATACAAGCCAGTTTCGCTGTATCACAGCTCATCAGTGTGGCTAGACACATCCACATCACCGAAAGAACTCAATTCATTTCTGAAGAGTCACGCATATATCGCAGAAGTGGAAACTGTTTTTAAAATTTTCTTCTTTAAAGAGCTCAATCGCAATGAGTGCATAATATATATGTGCAATGAGAGCATATATGTATATGAGATAACAATATATATATTTTTTATAAAATCAATAACGATTCTTTTTTCTTCATGTGTCGCGTCCGTTCAGGACGTAGGTGATCATGAACTTCTACTTGTTCATATCCCTTGTCGTTCTTAACATTTCTCCTTTTGACATCTCTCCCAAACCCAATCCAATTGCTCAAATCCATTTCTCACGCTGTTTTCCTCTGTCTCTCTTTCCTTCTACCCACCCTGCGAGTATCAGATTCTCCTTTCTTAGGAACCTCAGCGGTCCCTTTCAAATGCTAAGTAAAAGTTTCCCCTTCGTTGGCATCCACTCCAAAACCTTGTCGTTAGTCATATTTTCGTTCTCTGGTATTTTTAGTATCCTTCTGTAGAACGATATTTCTGTTGCTACGAGTCTCTCCTTCATCCTTGAGGAAATTGTCCTGCATTCGCAGTTCTAAGGAAGAACTGATGTCACATAAACAGTCCAGTACTCGTTTCTTTGTTTCCAATGAGATCTTCCTGTTTCTCAATATTCAGCTGAACATTTGTAATGCGTCCTTGGCCATACCAATACAATATCGTGGGAAAATGTATAAGAAAATGGAACAAGTTTTCTTGTGCGGCTAGATAAAAAATTGTAAAATTCCCAGCATCCCTCGATTGTGCGCATGTGTAGTCGCGCCAACATAATAAATTTAATCTGATGAAGTCCTAAAGGTTGAAAGGTGCCACAAGAAAACATTTTCCACTTTGACATAAATTCTTTCTCAATACATACATACATATATATATATATATATATATATATATATATATATATATATATATTCTTCTTCTTCTTCTTCTTCTTCTTCTTCTTCTATGTGCCCTGTCCTTTCAGGACGTAGGTGATGATAGCTTTCCACATCTCCTTATCCCTGGTGGCTCTTAGCAAGATTTCTCCTGTTACACCACGCAACCCCACTTCTGTCATCTACCTGCTCAAGCCCTTCAAATATGTTATCCGTTGCTTTCCTCTGTCTCTCTTTCCCTCTGTCTGGCCTGTCAGTATCAGGTTCTCCAAACCCTCTTTCCTCATTGTTGTCCCAGGAACCTCAGTTGTCTCTTCCTGATATGTTTTTATTATTATTATTATTTACCTATTAAGTGAGTGTTTCATGCAGTGCGTTTCATTAAAACGAGTGTCTGTTAACCTGGGACACTCCCAAACATTTTTCAAAGAGAATGCTTCAGTGGGCCGATAATTTGAAATAATCTCATTTGTTTTGTTTAGTAATCCATTCAAGTTCTTGAATTGTATGATTTTCAGCTTCCCATCCACACAGTCTTCCTCTGCTTTTCTTCGTCTTTTTGTTTCATCATATCCCGTTCTAATACTAGTTTTTTTTTTAGTTTGAGTTTTGTTTAACGGCATATCAGCCTCTGTGGGTTATTTAATGCCAAAAAAGGTAGGGTTTTGAGGTATTTTTTTTTAATATTGAGTTATAGTGAGAAGGTTGACTTAGTAAGATTTTAGTGAACATTTTTTGTTTTTATTCTTTATTTTATAAAACTGAAAATGCCTTCTAGTTTTGCATGCAAAAATGTTTTGCTGAGAATAATTTTTTTCAAAAATGTGTTATGGTAATAATTTAAAAAAAATGTATTGTTAGTAATATTTTTCCTTCAAAAATGTATATTTTTCTATAAAGTCTAGTTTTATGCATATGTTTCTATAAAAGTGTATTTTTATACTTGCATAGTGTTTTGACTCCAGTTCGGGGGTTAAGTATTTGCCCATAGCTCGGACCCTAACAAGTGCTACCACTCCGGATCAGGGTGAACCTGGGAACAACAGCAATTAAGAGGTGGTTCCATACTTCTCACAACCTTCCAATCAGAGGCCTTGCTGCCGGATGCAGTTTACCGTCATGCCCATGACCATCTAATACTAGTGTTTTGCCTTTAATTTTTATTTCCCCATTTATAATGGCTGAGGTATATTTATTATCCGTCTTTGGAAAACCAATTCTGATAACGAACGTATCCTCCTTAATAAACGCTCGTTAAATACAGGATCTGTCTGGGAAGTTACGGAACTGGGTGTGCTGCGTGAGCTATGAGAGAGAGGGATAAGCGGATTGTGTTATCATCTAACACGATGTTGGAATTCATTTAAGCGACATAGGTAATACACACCGGGGTGATCATGTCTCGAAAGAGACATGACTGATTGAGCAGTAGGTTGTCATTACTTTCTGCGGTAGACTGGTTACCAACCATGGCTTTAGAACCCAATCTGTCCTTGTGAGAAAAGAGATGTTTTTTCCTTTCCCAAGGTTATTTGTGCGTAAGTAAACTCAACGAACTCATCTGGAATTCGAACTCGCCTCTCCCAGTTCTCGTTCCGAGCCGATATCCACTGTACCACAAAGCACATCTTGGGAGTATATAACTGTAATCTTAGCTTCCTGCAACCACTGCATTTCTTTTTTCACGTGCTTCTGTGGCAGGAAAATCGTGGCTGCATCACCTAAACAATACAACGCTCTGAGCATCCGGCAGTCCTTGATCGAGAAGAACATCACCGTACTAGAACAATCTTCCTATTCCCTTGACCGTGCTTCATATGATTTTTTTTTCTTTTATGAAGCTGAAGGGGGTCATCAAGGAGACACATTTTGAAGATATGGAGTCCATCAAGAAGGCCGTAACAAGGGAGCTGAGGGGCATCCAAAACAAATCCTTTCAGCATTGTATAGAAGCACAACAGAGAAGGATGAAAAGGTGCATTAGGCTCGAGGGGGATTGATATGAAGGGGAAAACGTAGTTTGTTGTTTAAATAAATTGTTTGAGACACCAGTTCTGTTACTTTTCAGACCTTGTATATCATGACAGATGTTGGAAAATAGCTTACAATGTTCGCCCCAAAGGGTAACGGACTGACAAAGACAAATCTCCACAACCAACACCGATTCTGAGCTTCGTGGAAGAAAGGTAATGCTGTCCATGTGGAGCGTCCGTCGGGTATTATTCATTTAGTGTTTTTAAAAGGCAATAAAACGATAGATACACACTTATACACCCAGAAGCTGCAACTTGTCTATCAGGGTTCGTTTCAAAAGCGTTTTGCGTACCTCAACGAGAAAAGTAGTTGATGGAGTACAACTGTCAGTTGCATTTGGCAGATTTAACCGTAAAAGGGTGGGACCTAGTTGCCAATCTGGTTGCTCGAGTAAATTCTCACAAATATAGCTGGAGGAAAAAGAGACGGATTATATTATATTAATAAGGAGTAATTAGTGCGGGATCAGCTTATTACTTCATAACAATAGAAAACAGATCTTCTACGTTATGCATATTAGAAGCTTTAATTGTTTTTAGCTATTATATTCAGTCAGTCCATTCATAATACACGCTTGAGCGATCATGTCTCGAAAGAGACATAACTGGCTAGGCAGTTACTTTTTTTTACTTTTCCCGCTCAGATTGCCATGACTATCTGCGGTAGACCGGTTGATAACCAAGGCTATAGAAACCAATCTGTCCTGCTATTTACCCCATACCTGGAGGGAGAAGAAATGGATTAATACCTTTTTCAAGTGTTTAGTTTTCATTCCGAGCTGATACCCATTACACCACAACGCAAGTTAGTACTAGGTACCGTAATTTTATAGTCGACAAGCAAATCAAGTTTCATTTAAACAGCAACAATTTTAATAATAAAATCCCTAGTCATAAACATAATATTGACAATGACGCCATTGACATATACTACTAAAATCAAGTGCACCACAATAACAAAAATGGTGAAACAGTAATAAAAACATCATAAAATCAGTTGATAAAATTAAATACATCAGATTCATAATTTACTAGAAAAAAATTAAAAACTAGCAACTTAGTAAATAAATAAATGATATATCCCAAAATTCCAGCCCTCTATATAAAATTAATTTTGTGTATGAATATACTTGTCTACTCCGAGAATGTCTCTCTGTTAATAAAAAACAACAAAAAAAAAAAAAATACACATGCCTTACATAGGAAATACCACACTCACATTCTCGTGGAGACTCACTTGCAACTTATCGAACCAGCATGCTATCATACAAAACGTTAATAATCAGCCTAAGAATTATAATAACATTAGACAACTGCTCACAAATACCAAAATGCAAGATAAATCAAATAGTAAAACCAAACGTAACAAAAGTACTTGAAGCAATACTATTGCAGCAAAAACAACCATCAACAAATGAAGAAAAATTTATTTTTAAGAATCCACATCCTCATATGAATATAGAAACAATGTCACAACTTGCCTGCATCACAGCACTCTTTGCTTGCACTTCACAAGACTAACTAGTTCTACGAAACTCACCAAATGTTTCTATCCTGATGATGAAAGTCGAAACTTTTGACCATATTTCTCGTACTTTTCTTCCGAAATGAACTTTTGAACTATATATATATAGAGAGAGAGGGGGAGAGAGAAAGAGAGAGAAAGAGAGAGAGATTGAGAAAGAGGAAGAGGGGTGCGATAGGTAAATTGTCGCAATTATATATTTTTACTTTTGCGCAAGCGCGTTTTTTATTTTATATTTTGTCGACTACACAGTACAGTAGGGTCAGTTGAGCACCGCCTACGAGAAAAAAAAAAGCATCGAGACGCAATTTACTCCACCAGAAATTTGGAAACAGCATGTTATGCTGCTTAGCATTCGCGCTGTAATCCAATGCGAACATTCTAGTGTTTTGGGTGGCAATCTTAGGACAGTGCTGAAGAGCCTAATGGTGATTACGAAGGTGTTTAGATTGATCACTAGTGATGACGGCGTTATACTTCCACTCATATTTACACAGGACCTCAGATTCAACACGAAGGCCTGCATCAAGTGTCTTGAGGAGGTAGTGCTGTCCTGGGTGCAGAGGGTGGCTGATGAAGCACCCTACGTCTGGTAACACGATTCTGCACCATGCCACACAATCAGAAGAGCATCGTCATGGCTGTAAAAATAATTTCTGTGACCGCATCACCCCTTACATCTAGACACCTAACTTCCCAGGCTGCAACCCCTTGATTATTATGTGTGGGCCACAGTTGAACGAGAGATCAACAAAATAGCAAAGATAAACTGACGGCAAAGATTATAGCAACATTCACAAACTTAAACAAGGAAACCGTTCAGAAGAGATGCAAGAGATTCCGAAGTCGTCTGGTGGCCGTGGTTGGAGCCAATGGCGATTTTATTGAATATATTTACTCTTTAGTATTTCAAGATATTTTTGTGCAATTTTGGTAAATATATGTTAAAATGAGATGTCAGTCTTATTTTCATTTTTGCGTAATTTAGACAACGATGTATCCATCTCAGCCTATATATATATATATATATATATATATATATATATATATACACCCACACACACATATATATATAAGAAAAATTAAGGCAGACACGTTAGGATTTTGTGTAAATCGTGTAAAATCCTTTGTACAATAAAGACGGAAGCTGATAATGGTTCGCCTGAAATAGGTCATATACTTCCGATTTACCATGAAATAACGTGTCTGTTTTAATTTTTCTTACATTTGCTCTAATTGTATTTATATACTTATATATTTAGAGCTCTCTTGGAGAGTTATCCTACCACTGTATGTACAGGATACTCCTTT
This sequence comes from Ascarosepion bandense, assembly GCA_037127315.1. Taxonomy (NCBI): domain Eukaryota; kingdom Metazoa; phylum Mollusca; class Cephalopoda; order Sepiida; family Sepiidae; genus Ascarosepion; species Ascarosepion bandense. Next base: position 4,461,477 of record JBBBDQ010000423.1, on the reverse strand, counting down.
CTATTCTTCTTATCTACACCCCATGCTGATATATATATATATATATATATATATATATATATATATATATATATACAATATTTCTTTTTTCGAAAAACCTTTTGGCAGAGCCAAATATTACATCATGTTAACTTTTTCTATTTTCCTTTCTTCTTTTTCCTTTTTTCTCCTTTTTCTTTCATTTTCCTTTTTTCTTTCTTTCTTTTTCTTTCTTTCTTTTTCTTTCTTTCTTTTCTTTCTTTCTTTTCTTTCTTTCTTTTCTTTCTTTCTTTCTTTCTTTCTTTTTCTTTCTTTCTTTTCTTTCTTTCTTTTTCTTTTTCTTTTCTTTTTCTTTCTCCTTTTTCTTTCTTTCTTTTCTTTCTTTCTTTTTCTTTCTCTTTTTCTTTCCTTTTCTTTCTTTTCTTTCTCTTTTTCTTTCTTTCTTTTCTTTCTTTCTTTCTTTCTTTTTCTTTCTTTTCTTTCTTTTTCTTTCTTTTTTCTTTCTTTTCTTTTCTTTCTCCTTTCTTTCTTTCTTTTCTTTCTTTCTTTCTTTCTTTCTTTCTTTTCTTTCTTTCTTTCTTTCTTTCTTTCTTTTCTTTCTTCTTTTCTTTCTTTTCTTTTTCTTTTCTTTTCTTTCTTTTTCTTTCTTTCTTTTCTTTCTTTCTTTTCTTTCTTTCTTTCTTTCTTTCTTTCTTTTCTTTTTCTTTCTTTCTTTCTTTCTTTCTTTCTTTCTTTCTTTCTTTCTTTCTTTCTTTTCTTTCTTTCTCCTTTTCTTTCTCTTTCTTTCTTTCTTTTTATGTATCTATCCCTTTCTTCCCACCCTCTTTTAGCTGGCGCTTCTTTCGACGGCTGTCTGGCGTTATTTTTTTCTTTTCCTTCCTTCCTTCCTTCCTTCCTTCCTTCCTTCCTTCCTTCCTTCCTTCCTTCCATTCTTCTTTAACTCTTTCCGTGTCTACTCCGTTGTTTTCTTTTTCCACTTTTATTGTCCCTTCTCTTACTTTCCTGCAACACGAGTAATTTTGGATTTCTAAAACATTGATGTAATCTAAATGTCATTTTCAATGATCGAATCTTGAATCCTTTTCGCAGTGTCTCTTTTCTTTTTCCCTTCTTCTCTGCCCTCCATATCAATGTCTAGACGACAAACCTTCTAACATAATCTACTCTCTTTTTTTAACACTCCTCCCATTATTCTTTCTGATTTTATCTTACTTTTTTCTTCTTTCATGTTAACTTCCGGGTATGATTTTCTTTTTGAGTAAACTAATTTTAAATTGATTTTGTAGTGTACTTGCAGAATAATTGAATTTGCCGCTGAAGAAGTGAGGTTTCTTCTCGCTGAAACGTCCATACAGCATATGTAATTTTATTTGAAAATATACATATTTGGCTGTGTAAATAGATAACACTATTTACATCCCACTGCCAAGATCATTTTTATGTTAATGAGATCAATATTAATAGGATTTAGTTTGGGATTTTACCTACATGCTATTTTCACTTGATATATATATATATATATATATATATATATATATATATATAAGTATACCTAGTGAGCCAACGTTCGCTGACGATCCGCTTAGGTGAAACTTTGGTAGGTTTGTTGGCTCACTAGGTATACTTATTCTGCTCAGCTTTAGTGTTGAGTGCTTTTTTGTTATTGATTACTCGTCCTGGGTTTTTTTTCTTAGGGCTACGTGCTGACTCGGTCCGAATCCCTTTGGCTGATGTTCATGTGCTTAGCTCTTTCTTTTTTTACAACCATTTTTTCCTTCCACGTAGATGCGCGGAGGGTTTTTCGAAACGAGTATAGTTATAAGTTTGTGTTTATATATATATATATATCGTTCATTCAGTAATGAATTTAGACACTCTTGGCTACTGACATGTGTTTACATTGTGTATATAACAAGCTAAAATATACGATTGTCTGCGGAAGACTATATATAAAAAAAGAAAACTGTTAGCAAGAGAAAAGAAACTATTAGCAGAGACCTTACGTTTACATCTAGTCAGCTCAGCTTTAAATTGATGAGAACTAAGCGTCAATCTAGTACTGCTCTTAAATTAAAAAAATCTCGGTACCATAGCGAAGGAATAATCCAAATAATTACCATGAAATTATTTATAGAAAAGTCACAAAGAGGCAACCTTACGTCGGTGTGAAAGTGACCGAACCCAAGTCACCAGATCAGGACCAATAATATTTTTGTTTTTTCCCCTATATTTATCTGTCATTTGATATTTGATTTTAATCATACTAGCAGTATAGCCCGGCGTTGCTCGAGTGTAATGAAAGCTTTAAAACTAATCCATGGTCCTGGAGCTCAGACTCTTTAGACATTGGCACGAAAGACTGAAAAGCAATAGTTGTTTCCAGTTAAAGCGAAACCCTAGACTAAAAAAAAAATAAATGGATGTAAGTCAAATTTTGATTTTCTCGTATCGATATCAAATAAGTTTTTTCGTCGTAAACTGAGTTTTGATGGCTAAATAATTCCTCTGAGTAAATGGCATCATGGCTGAGACTAAAAACTACAATTATACCTACTTAGAGCCAAACTCGAAGCAAAAACTAAAATAAAAGGGCTGAAAAACTGATTTTGATCAGACCCGGTAGGATATCGGGGTATCGATTTCCAATATCGGAGTCAAATAAGTCATCCAAGGATATAACTGCAACCTTGAAACTTCTGAATATCGTTTCTTATATCTTTGTCTATGGGTGTATCAAATTTGATTAAAATCGGACAACTCCTTCTATAACCCGATTTTTTCGATTATTGATTTTCGATATTTATCGAGGGTACCTCGACACAAAACCTAGCCAAGAACACTTGCAGACGTTTATAGTACAACTGTGTAAATTTTCAAGAAAATCGGTTCAGCCGTTTCTGAAACTAAAGGTAACGGACACACACACAGAGTTACACACACACACACACACAGACAAAGTTCCATTTATAAATAAGTTTTGATATTAATCATGTTTTGTTGTATACTGAGAACCAAAATGCTGACGATCCTCTTGGCCGACAAACGACGAACAACGAAAATGGATTTATAAAATATGCAATTATATTTTTATTCTTTTTTTTTCCTTCGGTGATGTGGCGTGGAATAGAGGATGGTCGGAGCGACAGCACACAAGTATACGAGGGCCAGTTGGCTGCTGAAGTTCGCCTTTTCTTCTCAATCGAATCTGCTCTTCATCTCTCCCCCCAATCTTTCCGTCTTCCGATTTAATCTCCCTTGCTTCGCTGTCACCTCTCTCTTATATAGGCGAGTTTCGTCTGACATGTCATCCCTCTGCCTCGCATTTGTTCACGAAATTCGAATGTTTATATTCTCTGACTTTGACTACGCTGTATATCAAACAAAATTTCGCCTGTCACTTTAGTTTCAACAATCCTAATCTTTCAAAACAATATTTATTTTCTTTTAAATTCCGCCGACACTGCATTGTTCCATCAAACAATCTATCTGAACTTATTTATAAATGGAACTTTGTCTGTCTGTCTGTCTGTCTGTCTATCTGTCTGTGTGTGTGTGTGTGTGTGTGTGTGTGTGTGTGTGTGTGTGTGTGTGTGTCCGTTACCTACAGACTTCGAAAGGGCTGAACCGATTTTCTTGAAAATTTACACAGTTGTACTATAAGCGTCTGCGAGTGTTCTTAGCTAAGTTGTGTAAAGGTACCCCCGATAAATATCGAAAATCGATAATCGAAAAAATCGGGTTATAGAAGGAGTGGTCTGATTTTAATATATATATATATATATATATATATATATATATATAAGGCAAGAAGATGTTTGTGCGTCTGTATGTTTATCTGTCTGTATGTCTGTTTTTTTTTTCAGCCCTTTTATTTTAGTTTTTGCTTCGAGTTTGGCTCTAGGTAGGTATAATTGTAGTTCCTAGTCTCAGCCATGATACCATTTACTCAGAGGACTTATTTAGCCTTCAAAATTCAGTTTCCGACGAAAAAACCTATTTGATATGGATACCAGGAAATCAAAATTTGACTTACATCCATTCATTTTTCTTTCAGTCTATGGTTTTGCTTTAAATGGAAACAACTATTGCTTTTCAGTCTTTCGTGTCAACGTGCAAAGAGTCCGAGCTTCAGGACCATGGATTAGTTTTAAGGCTTTAATTACACCCGAGCAACGCCGGGCTATACTGCTAGTTATTTAATAAATGTAAATAAAGTTCTGGGCGAAATTATACACCGTAATAAGGGAATATATAACATATCTTCTTGCAACTGATATTTAGTTATTTCTTCTTTAAGCCTACCTTTGCAGGAGATCGCAATACCTAATATCCTTTCAATCCCACAGGTTGCACAGCAAGAAACTAGCTCGCTGACCATTACTCCACTGTGAGATTCATGAAACTTAGTTTAGCCTGGCAAAGAAGTTTGTACCTGATGAAGACCGAATTTGCTGACAGTGCTTTACGAGGCGACCTGCTCAGGTGATATGTCAAATGTAGATTATTTCACTGTAATAGCCATTCTCAATATTCGGTCCATAAACCAGCACCTAAACCTCTTGGAATCGTTTCTAGTTTCGCGCTCTTCAGCAAATTGGCTGGCGTTGGACGTGTAATGGTTAACGGCGTGAAAATGGTATTAACATGTGGAACACAAATTCTTACCGAGGTCGTTGCGTTTATTTCATAGAAATGCCTTTGAGAGAAGGCATAAAACTGTCTCGTCTTCAATAGACATACAGACAGATAAACATACAGACGCACAAACATCTTCTTGCCTTATATATATATATATATATATATATATATATATATATATATATATATATATAAATATATTAATAAATAGCGCAAAAAAAACTGGACTTTGTAGCCTTGGTTGGCCACCAATCTAAGAGATGGAGAACCGGTGAGAATGCAACTGGAAAACAATCCACTATCTTTCCTAGGAATGCATACTAAGTCACAGATAGTTTTAAAAAGGGGGTTTCTGTACAGAAATCTAGCTTCTAGCTAGCTTCTAGCTTCCTGAAGGACTTGATATTAGAAAAAAAACATTTTCATGTCCTGCGATAATTCTCTTTCTCCTCTCTCTCTCTCTCTCTCTCTCTCTCTCTCTCTCTCTCTCTCTCTCTCTCACGCACACACAACACACACAATTTTTGAAACAGCGGTTCTCATATGATCACCTAAGTTAAGCAACTAGATTGCTGACCGCGTGGGAATAACAGGTGTTGTAAGCATGAATGTGCAGTATAATCGATAATCAACTCAGAATTTAAAATCGGAGAGCCAAGTTCCAATTCCAGTCGGGTTTGTTATATATGACTTACGCACAAACACGTTTGTGAAAAGTATGAATGCACCTCTTCTCTCCCCAGCTGTGTGTTAATTAATAAGAAACTCATTATTATCTCAAAAATAGTCTTATAATGTAAAACTACATTCTGGAGTTAAAAAACCTGCAAAAAATTGAGAAGCCGTAAAAAAATAATTCACTCAATGAACACACATTTCTATAGGGGTTTATTTCTATGAAAAATATTGATAGAAGCAAAAGAGATAATTTTCTTTTGGGTTGGTCGCGTTGTTTTTTGTTTGTTTGTTTCTTTTTTTTTTTTTTTTTTTATGCTTCTCATTCACTAATTTTCAAAGATTTAGAAATATTTTTAACAGATATTTTTAATTAAACTATAATATATATATATATATATATATATATATATATATAGTGTTACATTTTAATGAAGTTTAATGACAAAAATTGCTGCTTTTTTGTTCAGTGGTTTACTGATGGAAAGGCATTTTAGGGAAGCAGGGAAGTGTTATTTCGTAATCTCTTCAATCTTCAGGGTCATTTCAGGATTTTTCTCTGTCGATATTTCCAAAATTTTTGTTTTTGTTCGAATTTTTAGTGTAATTTGATATCTTTGTGTGTACGTGATTTTCTTTTTTTTTTTTTTTTTTGCTTTGTATTATTTATTTCGGTTTTTGTCGTTTCTTAAGTGGTGTAAGATTTGTTGGCGGCTAATTGCTTTTTATTGTGTACTTATGTGCATGCCCGCTTCATTGCTTTATGTTGAGCTGGCCTCTTTTTAGGATAATAAACTGACTTCTTTTTACCGTATCAGCGTATATGCTCGCTTAAATTATTTTAGATCATGATTAAGTGTTTGTGTTCGTGCGTGTATGTTTTCTAGCTGTTTTTATGTGTGTGTGTGTGTGTGTGTGCGCGCGCGCACATTCTAATAATGCCCTCACGAAACTTCGATGTTGGCACAACTGAAATAATATTGTTCAGCTGTGACATGTTTATCTATATTAATTGTATATATTAATTATACATATATATATATTAATTATATATATATATATATTAATTATATATATATATATATATATATATATATATATATATATATATATATATATATATATAAAACGAAGTCACTAAAAAGGAGTTTAAATAATGTAAGAAAAAGGAAAATATTTTTAAGAAGAGAGAACAATGACAGAACAGAAAAACGAAGACAGAAGATAACGATTGACATTGAATGTAAATTTTTGAAGCTCAAAGTTGACTGGAAAGCATGAAGCCAGAAGAAGATTCCCTGAGTGAAAATTGCAATAGAAGAAACTGTTATCATTGAATTTACGGTTACGTCTAGCCATTTCCAATGTAAAATGATGAGACCTTATTACCAATCTAGTACTGCATCTAAATTCAGAAAGTCTAGGTACCATAAAGGAAAGTGCATCAGAAAATTTTACCATGAAAGTATTTATAAAAAAGACACTGGGATACTGCAATATATCCAAAGTAACTTAAATAATGGCCAAGTGAAGACATATATGAATATTTACTTTATTATTTCAAAATTTAAAATATACAATTTTCCTAACTCAAGAAAGAGCTAGAACGCTCAAGAATTAAAAACGACAGTATATGTCTAGAAAACCGGAAATCAAAAAGGCTACAATTGAAAGAAAAGGAGAGAAAAAAGACAAAAGAGAGAAAAAGTTAAGTGAGTGTAAAGCAGAATTGAGAATAATGACATGATCATGATGCTGATATTCCACACTATTTCAAACAAAATGTTAGGAAGGAAACCCCTATCAATATCGGTGCTGTAACCTAAAAGTTTACTGCGTGAGTAATAACTCAAACGGAGGTTGGAAATAAATAGTAATATTTATAATATCGTCAAATACAAGACTCGCAAGTCACATGAAGTAAATAGTAGAGAATTGTTAGAAAGTAAGAAAACACCACTTTCTCAATAGGGTTCAACATATTATATAAGAATTGGGACATACTCGTTACTGTCCATAGGTACGTACATAACACTTCAGTCAGTCAGTTAAGTGCCATACGTGATACACGCTTGGGCGATCATGTCTCGAAAGAGACATGACTGACTGGGCAGAAGATTATCCCGCAGTAGGTTGCCATTGCTTTCTGCGGTAGACTGGTTGCCGACCAAGGCTATAGAACCCAATCTGTCCTGTTATTTAATACATAACTGGAGGGAAGAGACGGAGTAATACCTTTCCCAAGGGTATTTGCGCGTAAGTGAAGGCAACGAATTCTGCTGGAATTCGAACTCGGCTCCCCGATTTCTCGTTCCGAGCCGATATCCAATGCACCACAACGCACATCCTACTTTTATTATGCCTAAAAAATTAATTTTTCCCCATAAAATATTTTTGCTATTTTTAGTACACTCTTTACTGTAGAAATATTAATTTTTTTCTCATTTGATTTCAAGTTCTCATAAATTATATTTTGATCATTAATAATTTTTTCTTCTTTTTCTTTTTTTACTGAATTAACAAAGATTTCATATCAGAGTAAAACTCTTTATAAATAAAACCTCAGTTTATGATTAATTATTTTATAAAGCTAAATTTTCTAAGTTTTTTAGGTGATATACAGAGTTTCAAGACTTACAGTTTCAGTGAAAATGTTCTTTTGCATGTATTTACTATTAAATAACCTGTTTTATTACAGTTGTGATGCCTGCAAAATTATGTGAAATAATCACTGATTCAGAATAATCAAAATTTTTTTCATTGCTAAAAAGCTGAAGAAAGTTTTCTTCTTGCACTTATTAGAAACTTCAAATACTTTACCAAAATTCAGAAACAATTGATCTTATTGTTAAAAATATTTAGTTTTCTATTTCACTAATTGTTGTAGCCTAAATGAGTAATAACCAAAACGAATAGTAATATTTATAATATAATCAAATACAAGACTCGCAAGTCACATGAAGTAAATAGTAGAGAATTGCTAAACAGTAAGAAAACATTACTCTCTCAATAGAGTCCAACATGTTATATAAGGATTGGGACATACTCGTTACTACCCATAGATACATACATAACAATTCAATTTTATAAACCATAACAATTCAAGCTTGTTATGGTTTATAAAATGGCGAGTGTTCTAAAAATAGAAAAAGACAGACACACTGACGCCAAGAATTCAAAATTGGGTGGCAAAATAAGGAACCGCTTCTTTTGGTAAGAGTAGGAGTAAGTGTAGGAGTAAGAAGTAGGAGTTACGGACAGTAGTTTTGTGCAGGAGATTTGAAAACGGGAAGAGGCGAGTCAGTTGACCACAAGAGTCCAGAAGAGATAGGCTCGTTTACTACTAGCATCCCACAGTGAAGAGAATTTAGCTAGTCTGCTCCTGTATCCACACAAAATTTAAAGGTTGTAACTTGATGTAAAAATCTAAAGTTTTATACCAAAAAAATAAAAATCATTAATTCAAGTTTGTGTTATCTTCTAATTATACCAAAACAAAGCAACACAACAAGCTACAACAGCTACTGGACTCGAAACTTTCCTAAAAATATTTTAATAGAAACATTTTATAAATTTCAATCAAGGTAGCATTAGCTGCTTGGTCAAAGAATGCCGAATGTTTCCTTACAAGGAAACGCCTCTATTTTTTTTTTTTTTTTTAATAAGCGTTTCACCCCGAGCAAGGCATGTCACTGCCACTACTGCGCAGGGGGCTACATAGAGTGGAGAAAGGATGATTAAATATAGGAAATGTCAGAGGGTGGGTGATAGACGGGTAAGGATACCGAGAATGAGGGTTGGGCAAATGAAAGTGTTCTGAGAATAATTGGGAGTTAGTGTGATAGGAGGTGTCTATTGACCCTACATTTAAATACCTGGAGATTGTAGCTGTCGGGAAAGCAGACTTGTGGAAGGGAGTTCCACAAGCGGGAAGCGTGAGAAAAGAAGCTGTTGGAGTAGAATTTACGGTTACATCTTATTTGTTTAACTGTAAAAGGGTAGGACCTAGTTACTAATCGAGTATCTCGTGTAAATTCGTGCTTGGGTGGCACCAGTGATCTAAGCTCATCGGAGCAGAAGCCATGAAAGTACTTGTAGAAGAGGCACAGGGAAGCCACATCACGCCGGTGAGAGAGTGGTTGCAGCCGGTCTGCCAAGTTAGTATCAACTACGTTACAGATCCTCCTTTGTATTTTGTCAAGAAGACCAAGGAGAGCAGCAGGCGCACCCGACCAGATATGGCAGCAATATTCAATACAGGGGCGGATGGTAGATTTGTATATGTGCAGAATAGATTCAGGTGGGAAAAACTTCCGGGCCCTGCACAGGGAGCCGACTTTCATAGCAGCAGATTTGGCAATGGATTCGATATAGTCATTCCATTTGAGGTCCGCCGAAAGTGTAAGGCCAAGGAGGCGTAGTATTTTACTCTCTGGGAGGCTAGCCTGTCCCATACTAATGGGAGGTAGATGCGATTGTCTATGGTGGTTAGTTGATAACAGCTTCGTTTTAGATGCATTGAAATTTACTAGCCATTTCCTACCCAAGGCCACTACGGATTGGAGGTCCTTTTCAAGTACGGCAGCGAGGTTCACTTTGTCGTCCACACCTGGTTTTTGATCGATGCGAGAGTAGATTGTTGCATCATCGGCATACATGCCAACTTGGGATCTAATGGCGTTGGGGAGATCATTAATGTAGATCAGAAATAGCGTGGAACCTAGGATACAACCTTGAAGGACGCCCGCGTTCGTATGGTAGTTTTGGGAGGCATGCCCATTTAATACCACCTTCAATGTGCGGTTAGAGAGGAATGACTGGATGAGGTCAAACAGATGTCCAGTTATCCCGTAGCTCCGCAGTTTGCACAAGAGGCCAGCATGCCAGACCCTGTCGAACACTTTGGAGATATCCAAGGCAACGGTTCCCATAACAATTTGCTGAAGATCTCTCTCAGATCTTTAATAAATATATTTGCAGATAATACAACAGTGTATATGTGCACCTCCAAATATCTTGATGACCAGTGTCTGTCAACTGATCTCTTCTCTGATCTAATTCTACAAACACATCGGGAAAAGACTGGATGATATCGTTCAATACATCCAAAACTAAACTTGTAACATTTCATCAGCACCGAGCAGACTTCAAACCTGTCCCAATCTTGATGAGTGATAGGCTCTTTGCCTCGACCACCGACTGGCTCAACTTACTTCCGACCACAAATTGTCTGCGTATATTCGTGCCATCGCAAAAGATCCTGCAAGAATGCTCGGTTCTTTGTATCGCTACAGAAAATACCTAAATACAGCTACAGCTACCATGCTATATGCTTTGGCAAGAGTCACATGTTCACATCCCCCCCCACATTTATTTTTATTTATTTATTTACTTTTTTTTATTTTCAGTTGATCCCGTTTCCATGTTTTTTTCTGTTTGTTTTTTAATCCATATCATTCCACTTTGAGCACCTCAACATGTTGTAATGGTTAACAAGCTTGACACGCTAGATCCTATTACAACTGAGTAGTGAGTTCGGTCCTCACTGGGTACTCTATACTTTCGGCCTTGTGCCACATCTAAGCGGCGCTTAGGAAATCAACTATCTTGTTTTGTCTCACTTAAATTTTTTTTATCCCAGTTTAATTTGACTGTTCGTGTCGTTTTCAGGTCTTTGTTCATTTTTTTGGCTTTTGTTTTTACTTTTCCGTTTATCTCGTTTACTCTTTTAAAATTTACTTTTCAGTCCATTTTATTTTTATTTACTTATTTCTTTTGTGCATTTCCGTCCATCTCAATTCACTTTTTTGTTTTTTAACATTTCTCTCCATCTCGTTTGAACGTCCTTTTTTTTTTTTTTTGAATTGCTATTGTTTTGTTTTGTTTTTTAACAATCCGTCCATCTTGTTTCCACGTTTTTATTCTTTATGTTTCGTTTTTTACATTTCCTTCCATCTCGTTGTCATGTCATTTTTGGTTTGCTTTTGTTTTTTACATTTCTGTCAAGTTTGTTTTATTGTTTTTTATTTTAACATTTTTCCACTCATCTCGTTTTCACGTTGTTTCTTTTGTTTTTATATTAAATTTCCGTCCATTTCATTTTATTTTTTTCGGTTCATCTCTTTTCCACGTATTTTTATTGTATTTTTTCTGTGCTTTATTTTCTATTTTTTTTAATTTTTTTTTCATTTCCGTCCATTTAGTTTCCACGTTTTGTTTTGTTTTTAACATTTCTTTCATCCATCTTGTTTTCACGTTTATCATATTTTTTTTAATCTTTTCCGTTCGTCAGTTCTCAATTTTTTTCTTTTACAATTCAGTCCATCTTGTCGCAACGTTTTTTGTTTTTTTTTACATTTCTGTCCACCTAGTTTAAAGGTTTTTTTTTTTTGGTTTTTTTTTCGTTCATTTCGCTTACATGTTGTTTATTGTACTTTTCAGTCCCACACCAGTGGCGATTGTGGGAATCTAAAAGACGGGGGGTGCAATTAGGACCAAGATTTTTCTGAGGAGAAGGTGGGGCAAATCAAGCTGCGTAATTTTCTCGGCCATAAATCACTGACTGCTTATGTATCTACATATCAAGTTGGGGACTTTATTTCTAATTAACATCGTCCTTCAGATAAGACTCCTTTTCTCCCAAACAACATGTCTGTTTCTATCTATCTGTTTTTTTTATTTTGTTTGTTTTTCTTTTAAACTGGTCTCTATCAGTCATTTAAGTGCCATACGTGATACACTCTTTGGGCGATCATGTCTCGAAAGAAACATGACTGACTGGGCAAAAGATTATCCCGCAGTAGGTTGCAATTGCTTTCTGTGGTAGACTGGTTGCCAGCCAAGGCTATAGAACCTAATCTGTCCTAGCCCATAACTGGTGGAAGAGATGAATTAAATACCTTTCCTAAGGGTATTTGTGCGTAAGTGAATGCAAGGAATTCGACTGGAATTCGAACTCGGCTCACCGATTTGGCGTTCCGATGTGTCCTTAAAAAGTTACATGAAAAAGAAAACGCGGAGGGGAAAGTGCTGAAGATCTTATCAAAATCAGAGACTGATCAGTTTCATAAATTTTAGAAGTTTATAAAAGTAGGTGGGAGCAACCGAAGGGTTAGCCGAAATTTGGGTGAGAAGCTTAGGCTCCTTCTGCACTTCACAGAATCACCACTGTCCCACACGTTAATTTTTTTTTTTTTAACCAAATCGATATTATTAGTTTAGTTATTTTATTCCAGTCACTACAAAGAGATTTGGGGTGGTTTTTTTGTTTGTTTGTTTTTTTTTTTTTTTTGTTTTTTTTTACCTTGCCTTCTCAAATTTCTACTCTTAAAGCCAACCCAGGTAAATGTTTGTAGCTTTTCCCTATGGAAGGTTTTAGCGACAAAGACATCAACTTTCCACCTAATCTCTTTCTACCGTTTCTCTTTTCGCTTTCCCCGATTCCCTGTCTGTTCTCTACAACGCTTCCTCTTTCTTTGTCTCGTTGCTAATTTGTCGTTCATTAATGTCTTTTGCTGATGAAGAATTTCTATTTCTGTACTTCCAGGTTGTTGTATACGCTTTATGACTGAGTGAGTTATCAGTCGACATTGGACGGAATTCCCCCATCGTAACTTATTTATATGCAATCTTCTTCCATTATTTTCCGTCTCTCTCTCTCTCTCTCTCTCTCTCTCTCTCTCTCTCTCTCTCTCTCTCATTGCTTATTAAAATCAAAGATTCTTTTGTTCGAAATAAGATTTCATAACTAAATTCAGATTATATATATATATATATATATATATATATATATATATATATATCAGCATGTAGTGTGGGCATAGAAGAATCCAAAGGAGTATCTTTTACATATAGTGGTAGGATAACTCTCTAAGAGAGCTCTAAACATATATGCATATAAATAGATATATAGCAAATATATTTGCTATATATATATATATAAGCTTTTCCTTTATCTATTTTATATCTACTCACGTTACTTTAGAATCTTAATATTTTTTACGTTATCTATCCCAGCACCTTTGATAATTTTCCAACTGAAATAAAGGATAGATAGATAGATAGATAGATAGATAGATAGATAGATAGAACAGAATGAGATAGATAGATAGATAGATAGATAGATAGATAGATAGATAGATATGAACAGAATGAGATAGATAGATAGATAGATAGATAGATAGATAGATAGATAGATAGATAGATATAGAACAGAATGAGATAGATAGATAGATAGATAGATAGATAGATAGATAGATAGATATAGATAGAATGAGATAGATAGATAGATAGATAGATAGATAGATAGAACAGAATAGATAGATAGATAGATAGATAGATAGATAGATAGATAGATAGATAGATAGATAGAACAGAATGAGATAGATAGATAGATATGAACAGAATGAGATAGATAGATAGATAGATATGAACAGAATGAGATAGATAGATAGATAGATAGATAGATAGATAGATAGATAGAACAGAATGAGATAGATAGATAGATAGATAGATAGATAGATAGATAGATAGATAGATAGATAGATAGATAGATATGAACAGAATGAGATAGATAGATAGATAGATAGATAGATAGATAGATGAATAGAATAGATAGATAGATAGATAGATAGATAGATAGATAGATAGATATGAACAGAATGAGATAGATAGATAGATAGATAG
>JBBBDQ010000423.1:4427500-4445000 GCA_037127315.1 Ascarosepion bandense | reverse complement strand
TTTTGGTATTTATAAAATCTGCGATATTCACGGTAATAATATTTATGCACGAATGCAGAAGACAGTATCAACGTACCTACCTCACAAGGAAATAATGACTCCAGCTAGAATATATTTTAATAATAAGTCTTTCATAAATCCGAAAATTTACTTTTCACCTGTTCTCTTCTCTGTCGATAAATCTTAATATCGGCAAAGGTAATGTGAAATCTCTTATTAAAATCCCAGCAATAAAAAGAGCGATGTCAATATATGCGTTTTTAAAGTGTAGTCCGTAATTTATGCTAAAGAATTTTTTTTTAAGGGGTTTATTTATTTTTAACAGGATCTCTGTCCGTGCGATGGCACTTAATTTGGTGGTGATTTATCATCTAAATAAAATATTGTATGAATTTCAGATCAAAATTCATGTTTGTTTATACTGATTAGCTTCGTGTGTAAATTAAACACTCCGTATTTACTTTTCAGGAAAAAAATACGAACTACTATGTAGGGCCGGCAGGGACTATCCCAAGACTAAGGGAGAGGGAAACTTGATTGGGTGCCCCAGGCAGTGCTTTGTGACCCTCACTATCTTAGCAGCATCTTTGTTTCTACCTACATTCATACGCGTTAAAAATTAAACTAATCACAGGTAAAGGGTGAAATATTTTTGCGGATTTTGACGTCATTTTGAGGGTCTATTTTTTCGTCCAAATCCGCGAATTTCTTTTGCTCATGTTAAGTCTGGAAAAAAAAACATAATATATAAAATTCATTTTTTTTATTGGTAACGTTGGATGTGTTAAAATTATTTAACTTTCATAACAATAAAAATCTAAAGTTGATGTTAAAAACAATGTTAATTTATTTAAGATGGAAGGATCTATTATACGTCTCTAATCAGTGTGCGTTGTAGTGCAGTGGATATCGGCTCGAAACGAGAAATCGGGGAGCTGAGTTCGAATTCCATTTGAATTCATTGCATCCACTTACGCGCAAATACCCTTGGGAAAGGTATTAATCCGTCTATTCCTTCCAGTTATAGGTTAAATAACAGGACAGATTGGGTTCTATAGCCTTGGCTGGCAACCAGTCTACCGCAGAAAGCAATGGCAACCTACTACGGGATAATCTTCTGCCCAGTCAGTCATGTCACTTTCGAGACATGATCGCCGAAGCGTGTTTCACGTATGGCATTTAACTGACTGAATCAGTGTTTAGATTGTACAACGTTACAATAAAATTTGTATTTTATATGAATAATGAATACTACCTTATGAAAATAAGAGTAGTAGAACAGCGAAACTGTATCATCATAGATCGGGTGGGGAGGTATATCATGGTTATGAGAATCTTAAATCGCGCCTGCTTATATATATATATTGTAATGGTTGTTACAATGGTTTATAAAAGCATAGTATCACTACACAAAAATCTTCGCGTTTCGGAGCTACGTGTGCTCCTCACCTGGTGATAAGTTGAAATGAAAAGTAAATGGTGAAAACGATTTATTTTTGGTAATATATGTAAGTGAATGTGGTGTGGGGGTTTAGTACGATTTAGCCGGCACTTTGTATGCATAGTGATACAGCCTTGGGTTGTATCGAACACTCTTTATAAAAGTAAATGCATGAAACAGTGGTTTTAAAACATACGAATTGCATAACTTCCTTACAATCTATATATATATATATATATATATGTGTGTGTGTGTGTGTGTGTGTGTGTGTGTGTGTGTGTGTGTGTATGTGTGTGTGTGTGTGTGTGTGTTCACGCGCGTGTGTGTATAATACTGAACAAAAAAATGATTATATTGTAATTTTCTAAGCGTAGCTTATATTTGACACAAGGCCAAAAGTATGGGGGCACCCAGTGAGCACCGGAGTTACAATTCAGTAGTACGAAATTTTAATTATATGTATGGTTACAATGCCTGCTTTCATATCGTTCGAGTGGTTAGAAGGTCCGCTTTCTAACCACGAGGCCCAGATTTAAATCTCAGCGTAGTCGATGTCAGGAAGGCGACTGTCGGCTTGTTGTTATCGGCCTGGGCGAGGCGTTCCAAGCTATTGACACTTTTTGAAAGAAAATGCCTGAAAACTATACCGCAGGTTAACTCAATAACCCTGCAAATTATATATATATATATATATGGGTAGCAACTTTTCTTTCATTCAGTACGACAATTAATTTTCTATAAAGTTTTTCCAACATCCTAACATTTTCCCGTTTTGTAGAAGTTAAGGAACACAAAAGTTTTTCATAATTTTTGTCACAAACGCTTTCGACCACTTCTATAGCCATTTTCAAGTATGTTTATATAGGATTATTGCAAATATATAATTTTTCACCTACATTCAGCACCCCGATTCCAGAGTTTCGCAAACAATCCATTTTAATTTTCGTAATCGTTCGGTCAGCTCGTCAGGTGATATCTGCATTGCATTATATGTTTACATCGTTTTCTTTGCTAGTTTTTAACTGTCTTCCTTCGCCCACATGATTTAGTTTTATATATTTTTTTTCTCTTTACCATGCTATTTTGCAACGAAATCCGTCTTTGTTTTCATCTCACTGTTCGACCATTGTTTTTTGTTCGGATTTAGATGTTATGATGTCTTCATCAACGGGATTAGATTGGATCACCTACATCCCTTACTATTATCATCACCATCAAGCCACTTTTTAAGTCTTTTTTGTTGTTGTTGTTGTTGTTGTTGTTGTTAACTCAGTTTATTTTTCTGTCAGTCTTTCTTTCTGTCAGTCTTTCTTCCTATCTTTCTTTCTTTCTTTCTTTCTTTCTGTCAGACTTTCTTTCTGCCAGTCTTTCTGTCAGACTATCTTTCTTTCTGCCATTCTGCGAGTCTTTCTTTTTTCTGTCAGTCTTTCTTGCTTTCTTTCTTTCTGTCAGACTTTCTTGCTATCTTTCTTTCTTTCTTTCTTTCAGGCTTCTTTCTTTCTTTCTTTCTTTCTTTCTTTCAGGCTTCTTTCTTTCTTTCTGTCAGACTTTTTCTTTCTTTCTTTCTTTCTTTCTTGCTTTCTTGCTTTTTATTCTGTCAGACTTTTTCTGTCAGCCTTTCTTGCTTTCTTTCTTTCTTACTGTCAGATTTTCTTGCTTTCTTTCTTTCTGTCAGACTTTCTTTCTGTCAGTCTTTCTTGCTATTTTTCTTTTTCTTTTTCTCAGGCTTTCTTGCTTTCTTTTTATTTTGTCAGACTTTTTTCTGTCAGCCTTTCTTGCTATCTTTCTTGCTCTCTTTCTTTCTTTCTTTCTGTCAGACTTTCTTTCTGTCAGACTTTCTTTCTTTCTGTCAGGCTTTCTGTCTTTCTGTCATTCTGCGAGTCTTTCTGTCACCCATTCTTGCTTTCTTTCTTTCAAATTTCTTTATTTCTTTCTTTCTTTCTTTCTTTCTGTCGAACCTTCTTGCTTTCTTTCTGTCACTCTGCGAGTCTTTCTTTCTTTCTTTCTGTCAGACTTTCTTTCTTTCGTGATAAACAATGGAAGCGCCATTTTATTTTCTTTATATTATTTTATTTCTGTTTATTTTTTTTATGTCTAACTACCCTGGACCCATCCGAAAAATCCCATATCTCTGTCACTATAATTTCAATTTCTACCCGCTTCTCACAAAGGCAGAGCCCCACCTGAATTTCATTATCGGCATCAGAAGCAATCTTACCTGTATTTTGTGTTGACGTCCACGCGACCCGCCAACAAACCTCCCACATGATATTGCATTGGTTTCTTTCTCTAACCCTTAACCACCCGCCGGGTATTATTTACCCCTCATTACTAGCAGCATTAAGACGCCCACGTATTGCCACACCTTTCTTCCCACCCCAGCTCGCCCTTAAAGCGACAGACATCGAACATGCGAACAAATCACGAGTGTAACAGGATGTAATTCCGAGAGAGAGAGAAGCCGTCATTGTTCCTCCTACCTCTTCTTCTCACTCATTTGACTTACAAGTCAGATTTCTAATTAAATTCAACTCAGCTTCTTATCTCCTACTCTTTACAACTCCACCTGCTATTCTCCGTCATTGTCTCCTCCTCCTCTCTTGATTTCACTAACCTTTCTTTCGTTTTTTTTATTTTACTTCTTTCTTTTTTTTCCCTCCCCTTTCCTTCCGTCATCGCATTTTTTTTTATCCTTTCAAGTTTCCAACTTTTTTTTCTTTTTAAAATTTCACACTCGGCTTATTTCTTTTTTTCCTCCTCAAGTTGTTTATTTGTTTTTTGTTATTTTATTTTATTTTTATTTATATATTTTGTAAATTTTAAACTCACTATCAGCCTTCATCCCACTTTTAAGTTGTTTAAGTGCCATTCTTGTGGTGCAGTAGATATCGGCTCAGAACGAGATATCGGGGAGCCGAGTTCGAATTCCAGTTGAATTCCTTGCATTCACTTACGCGCAAATAGCTTTGGGAAAGGTATTAATCCGTCACTTCCCCTCAGTTATGGATTAAATAACAGGACAGATTGGGTTCTATAGCTTTGGTTAGCAACCAGTCTACCGCATAAATTTACTGTGGGATAATCTTCTGCCCAGTCAGTCATGTCTCTTTCGAGACATGATCGCCCAAAAAGTGTATCATGTATGGCACTTAAGTGACTGACTGAAGAGCCATTCTAAGGTTCGTTTCACATTCTTGGTATTGCGTAAAACAAAAACAATGTCAATTGTTGTAAATAAATACAGTCAAAAATTAGTTACTACTTTGTTATTTCCTATTTTTCCTTGTATGATCCATTTAAGAAACCATGTCTAAGTTCTTCTTCTTCTTCTTCTTCTTCTTCTTCTTATTATTATTATTATTATTATTATTATTATTTCATTAAATTTAAAATTTTCCTTTTATCAAATTAAAATGCTGTTTTATTAAATTACAATTCTTAACTTTCTTTTCTTTTTTTTAAGCTATGTATTCTTCTTCATAGGATGTGCGTTGTGGTGCAGTGGATATCGACTCGGAACGAGAAATCGGTAGAGCCGAGTTCGAATTCAAGTTGAATTCGTTGCAATCATATACGCGCAAATACCCTTGGGAAAGGTATTAAATCCGTCTCTTCCTTCCAGTTACGGGTCAAATAACAGGACAGATTGGGTTCTATAGCCTTGGTTGGCAACCAGTCTACCACAGAAAGCAATGGCAACCTACTGCAGGATAATCTTCTGCCCAGTCAGTCATGTCTCTTTCGAGACATGATCGCCCAAGCGTGTTTCACGTATGGCACTTAACTGACTGATTCTTCTTCATGGATGTGCGTCGTGGTGCAGTGGATTTTGGCTCGGAACGAGAAATCGGGGAGCTGAGTTCGAATTCCACTCGTATTCCTTGCATTCACTTACGCGCAAATACCCTTGGGAAAGGTATTAATCCGTCTCTTCCCTCCAGTTATGGGTTAAATAATAGGACAGATTGGGTAGCCTTGGTCGGCAACCAGTCTACCGTAGGAAGTAACGGCAACCTACTGCGGGATAATCTTCTGCCCAGTCAGTCATGTCTCTTTCGCGACATGATCGCCCAAGCGTGTTTCACGTATGGCACTTGACTGACTGAATTCTCTCCATTATAATAAAGACCATTGTGTGTGCGTATATTTATTTATTTATTTTGTAAATTTTAAACTCACTATCAGCCTTCATCCCACTTTTACGTTGTTTAAGTGCCATTCTTGTGGTGCAGTAGATATCGGCTCAGAACGAGATATCGGGGAGCCGAGTTCGAATACCAGTTGAATTCCTTGCATTCACTTACGCGCAAATAACTTTGGGAAAGGTATTAATCCGTCACTTCCCCTCAGTTATGGATTAAATAACAGGACAGATTGGGTTCTATAGCTTTGGTTAGCAACCAGTCTACCGCATAAACCTACTGTGGGATAATCTTCTGCCCAGTCAGTCATGTCTCTTTCGAGACATGATCGCCCAAGCATGTTTCACGTATGGCACTTAACTGACTGACTGGTTCTTCTTTTGTTGTTGCTGTTACTCTTATTCTTATCATTATATTCTCTCTTCAAATTGAATATTTTTCATCTCTTTTTAGTTCGTTTTCATATTACTTCTTTTTATTTATTTATTTATTTATTTATTTTTACCTAATTCTTCTTCATCGTCTTCTTTTCTTGTTACTATTATTATTATTATTATTATTATTATTATTGTTGTTGTTGTTGTTGTTGTTCCCTGTTCAAATCGAATAAATTTTTATCTCTTTTTTACTTCTTTTTGAAAATACTTTTTCTTCTTCTTCTTCTTTTTAAATTATGTGATCTTTTTATTTTATTTTTGTTGTTGTTTTTATTATTATTATTGTTGTTGTTGTTGTTGTTATTCCCTGTTCAAATTGAATTTTTTAAAACTATTTTTTGTTCTTTTTCAAACTACGTCTTCTTCTTCTTCTCCTTCTTCTTCTTCTTCTTCTTCTTCTTCTTCTTCTTCTTCTTCTTCTTCTTCTTCTTCTTCTTCTTCTTCTTCTTCTTCTTCTTCTTCTTCAAATGTTTTTCTGCGTCTTCTCCATTGTTACGAATTCTTAATTCTTCTCTTTCTACGCCTTTTTCTTCATTTTCATTCCCATGTCACACGCTTTCTCTCTCTCTCTCTTTCTCTCTCTCTCTCTCTTTCTCTCTCTCTCTCTGATTCTCTTTGCCTTTCCTTTTACTTCTTCCTCATTTTTATTTCTTCTCTTTTTCTTCTTAGCTCCCCTATTTTGCATTTTTCTTTCTGCTTCACTCTCGTCTCACTTTTCATTGATTCCTTCATTCTATTTTCCTCTTGGTTCTTCTTTCATGGCTTCTACGTGTCTTTTTTCCTACTTCCCTCTGTCCCACCTCTAACAATCACATTTTTATTCTTGCCATTCTAATCTACTTACCTGAGCCTCGTTCTTTTATCAATTCTACAAAGCAGACGAAAGCAGCACCGACTTCCATGGCTACCTCACTTGAAGGAAGAGACTATAAGAAAATATAAGGGAAACACATATATTTAGATACATAAGAAGAAAAATAAACATATTGATATGTATAAAATAAGTGCTGAGAAGTTCTCAGTCTGACCGAGAAAAATGATTTGGACCAGATTTTAGGAAGTGGGTCAGGCTGAGAAGTTTTCAGCACTTTTACAGGATTTTATATTTTGTCATTCAGTTACCTACCACCCTCTAGTATGTGCACACACACACACACACACACACACACACACACATATATATATATAAGAAAAATTAAGGCAGACACATTATCTCATGGTGAATCGGAAATATAGGCTTATTTCAGGCAAACCATGATCAGCTTCCGTCTTTATTTAACAAAGGATTTTACACAAATGAGATTCACCAAGAACTAAAAAAAGGAATGGAAATAACGGTCGCTCCCTTAAAAGAGAAAATTTAAGAAAAAATACATCCGTTCGGCGAACACATACACATATTCATACATAATCATATATACAGTCAGTTAAGTGCCATACGTGAAACACGCTTTGGCGATGATGTCTCGAAAGTGACATGACTGACTGGGCAGAAGATTATCCCGCAGTAGGTTGCCATTGCTTTCTGCGGTAGATTGGTTGCCAGCCAAGACTATAGAACCCAATCTGTCCTGTTATTTAACCCATAACTGGAAGGAAGAGACGGATTAATACCTTTCCCAATGGTATTTGTGCATAAGTGAATGCAATGAATTCAACTGGAATTTGAACTCAGCTCCCCGATCTCTCATTCACATCCAATACACGCAACAAAAAATTAGATGACACGCGTATCGGCCAATGTCAACAAAAGTTCGAACTTTTGAAAGTTACTTTTGTTGACATTGGCAGCGTGTATACATGATTAGGTATGATTATCTCGAAAGAGACATGACTGACTGGGTAGAAGATTATCCTGCAGTAGGTTGCCATTGTTTTCTGTGGCAGACTGGTTGCCAGCTAAGGCTATAGAACCCAATCTGTCTTGTTATTTAACCCATACCTGGAGGGAAGTGAATGCAAGGAATTCAACAGGAGTTCGAACTCTGCTCCTCGATTTCTTGTTCCGAGCCAATATCAACTGCACCACAACACACACCCATAAATATAAATACATATTAAATAAAAGAGAGACTGCAAATATTTTTGATTATAAAAGTAGATTTTTGGATTTTATTTTTCATATTTCTCTACAAGTCCAAGAAAGTTTGGATTACTACAACACACAAGCAAGATGATGACCGAACATTGAAATCATTCAGAGAATTAAATCCTTTTAAAAATATGTCGAAATAATCTGACGAAGGTTTGCAAAAACAGAAACACGTGCAGCAAAACCATGAAAAACAATATACAAAAATCCACTTTTTAACCAAAAACATTATATAGTCTCTTATTTAAAACATACACTTTTCTCTTGTTGGAAGAACATCTCCATTATATTTGTGTATACTTCTGAGATGAGGTAGCATTTACACTACTTACATTGTTTGGACTATTGTCCTCATCTTTATTGTCATGTTCACAATGTTTCAGCCATTGTATGCTGCAGCCTTTTTCCAGTGCTAGGAATAAAGGGTTCAGTTCAAAATTCCTAGCACCTGAAGAAAGCTGGAGTGTACAATGGCCGAAACATTGTAAACATAACAATTAAGATGAGGACAATGGTCTGAACAAATTAAATAGTGTATCTCCATCTACTGAGCACCCATAGGTCAGAGGTAGAATCACCGACTGATGCCAATTTGGACAGGTTTCAATCCTGGTTTAAAAGCAATCGGATGTCTAATCATACTGATGAGCTGTGATACAGTGAAACAGATCTGTCTGTGGATGACTATATATATATATATATGTGTGTGTGTGTGTGTATGTGTGTGTGTGTGTGTGTGTGTGTGAGTGTGTGTGTGTGTGTGTTTAAAGCAAGGGATGAATTTTTTATTGATTAATCTGACAGATTTTATTACTTTATAACAGTATTTCTAGGGTTTACTCATATTTGAGTAGACGTCTGTTTATTTATTGAATAGTATATTTATTTATTTTCATTTACTTTCTGAATATTCACTCTTCTATCGTTGTTTTGTTGTAGATCACTCTCTAATAGTAGTTTTTATCATATTCTCTAATACTCAGTAATTCCTTGCATCTTAGTGGTTTTATTACCTTGCTTAGGGCTAAATAATTAAAAAGTATAAATATAAAATAGTCTAAGCCTCAGGTATAGTTCTTAGCTGAATTTTGATCTGAAATTTTCACTCTATAATGTTTGATCAATGTGATTAAATTTAATTATGGGAGTTAGTGTATTACTACACATGGAGATTCTGATGTGAAACATTTTTTGTATAAAATAAACAATTTCTTTTGAACTTTTGAAGTACTTGCTTTCTTTTCTATGTGACAAGTTTCCTCATAACCAATCATGGCTCTCTACAATTTCCTGTCTTTTGTAGCTCTAAATAAATTTGGCCCTTTTTTTTATCTCATCAAAACCATGTGCTACCTTCCATTTCCATAAACTCACCAGGTAGATTAAGCATTGTTTTTCTCTATTCCTCTTGGCTTCAATTTGTCATGTGAGTATCAGATTTTCCCAGCCTTCTTTCCTCATTATGTTCTCTTTTCTGATGTTAAGTATCAGTCAGTTAAGTGTCATATGTAATACACACTTATGCGATCATGTCTTGAAAGAGATATGACTGACTGAGTAGAAGCTTTTTCCTGCAGTAGGTTGCCATTACTTTCTGCAATAGACTGGTAGCCAATCAAGGCTATAGTACAAGATCTGTCCTACTATTTAACCCATACGTGGAGGGATAAGGGACAGATTTATACTTTTCCCAAGGGTATTTGAATGATAGCGAATGCAGCGAATTCAACTGGAATTTGAACTCTGCTCTCTGATGTCTCGTTCTGTAATGAATATTTAAATTATTGTACACACTCCACCCACGTCTATTGAACAGGTGAAGAGGCTCATCCCTTGTTCCTTCTTTAGGATGTGGTTTCTGGCTTTCTCTTTTCCAATCTTTTCACTCTTTTCATTTTTATTCAATTGGAGTAGATAGACTAAACTATCGCCCGGTTCACACTCCACCCATGTCTATTGAACAGGTGAAGAGGCTCATCCCTTGTTCCCTGTTTAGGACGTGGTCTCCGGCTTTCTCTTTTCCAATCTTTTCACTCCTACATAGCCCCCTCCGCTTCAGTGGCATTACCGCCTTGCTCAGGGTGATATGATAAAAAAAAAAAAAAAAAAAACTCGCTTGATTTTGGTATTCCCAATTTGTAATTTTCCTGTTGTGCTTTTCCTTTTATTAACAAACATTAATTCTGTCTTCTTGCAATTGATGATTAGTCCTTTCTTCTTGCTTTCTTTCACTACATTCTGTAGGAGTTCTTGTATTTTTCATTTCTATGTCTACTATCAACACTACATCATCTGTATATGTTATGTTGTTAAAATTGGGGTGACCAATTCTGGTAAGATTTCTAATATTTTCAGAATCACATCACTGTACAGGTTGAATAAGTCTGGTAATAATACACGTCTCTATCTTACACCCCTATCTATTTCGGTAGATATTTATTGAATTGATTTTCTATCCATATGTTGGCAGTTTGCTGCCATTATAGGTCCTGGATTATTATAATATTCTTCCATGATAAAAGACTTCCATGATATTTAAATTGTTATATTTGCTTGATTTTTGGATCCCCAATTTGCATTTTGCATGTGGGGCACTTCCTTTTGCTGACAACCATGCATTCTGTCTTCTTGAAATCAACTTACTATAAAGTAAGGATGACTTCCAAAGGCAGAGTAGAAAATTGAGAGATAGGAAGATTTCATTGGAAACAAAGAAACGAGTACCGGACTGTTATGTGATATCAGTCCTCCTATATAGTAGCGAATGTTGGACAATCTTCTCAAGGATGAAGGAGAGATTCGAAGCAACAGAAATTTGGTTTTACGGAAGGATACTGAAGATACAATAGACTGAAAATGGGAGCAATGAAAAGGTTTTGCAAATGAAAAGGCAACTTATACTTAGTATCAGTTGAAGTTTCTGGGAAAGAGAGCTTAGAGAATTTAATACTCACAAGATGGATAGAAGGAAAGAGGGACAGGGGAAAGCGGCATGAGATATACTTAATAGGTTTGAGCAAGTGGATGGCAGAACAGGGTTTGAGAGAGATATCAAGAGGAGAAATGTTAAGAATGATAAGGGATTGAGGCAAGTGAAAGTCTATGATCAACTATGTTTGTAAGAGATAAAGAAGAAGACATGCAGATCCCCCACCCCAAACCTTTATAAACATAAATTAATTAGTGCCATCACTACTGAACTTTAAATAATGGGCTTCACATTACCTTTGACCTTATTAAAGTTCCATGTGAGAAGGGAGAGAAGGTTAAAAAAACATGACATACATTTCAAGAAAAAAATCATTAGTAAAATATATTTTAGAGTTGCTATTTCTTTGTGAGGTAGATAGACTGATAATCAAGTCATGTTCCTGCATCAATAAAGACAAACTGTACTCCATGGATATCACAGATTTTATAAGTCAATAGAAGTATTGTCTAGACTAATTGTTAGCTGTGTTGCTGTAATTTAATTGATGGAGTGTGATGGGGACATGCAAGCCTTAATGGAGCACTGGAACATTGATCTCTCATGACAGAGGCACAATCACTAAAGGCTGTCTTATACATGAAGAGGACTGACAGGTATTTCTGATTTTAAAAGCATCTGAAGGTAATGACTACTATATGTCAATTGATTGAGCAGATAGTGAGATAGGTATTCATGATTGAACATTGGAGATATAAAGCAAACACACACATGTCTGGAAAACTGGAAAACTGGAAAATTATGAATTTTTTGAGTAATTTCTGAATCAGCTAAGAGTGATAGATCCTGATATTTAAAGCCTCGGAAATTAATAAAAAATGAATGAGAACAAAGTATTTTTATAAATTACGTATCTATCCATTTTTTTAAGGTATAGAATTTTTAAGGGGGCTCAAATAGATAAGACGAAAATATGAAAACTAAAACTATACTTAAAATGTGCACACAGACAGACAAACAAATAGATAGATAGATAGATAGATAGATAGATAGATAGATAGATAGATAGATAATGAACAGACTGAGATAGATAGATAGATAGATAGATAGATAGATAGATAGATAGATAATGAACAGCCTGAGATAGATAGATAGATAGATAGATAGATAATGAACAGACTGAGATAGATAGATAGATAGATAGATAGATAGATAGATAGATTACATGGAATTTCATGTTCCCATTTTGAATTGCTTTAAAATAACCAAGTCCAAAACGTATTATTTTCGATTAAAAATTTCAGTTAATATTAAGCTAAAAACACTGTAAATCATAGGAATGTGTCTGCAGATGTCCCTGTCTGTGTATAAGAACAGAGATGAAATCATAGACATCTGGAGATGGGATAAATAAATTCAAAATCCTATTCAAAGGAAATTATCTATGTATTTATAGACATACGCATTGATATATGAGTGAACATGCGAAGGAATATGACATTAACTTTGGAGATCAAAAATATGCATCACAAGAAATCTTAATGTGCAACAAAATTCCAGTCAACTCTAAATCCTAAAATAGAAAAAGGCATCTTTCCATTCAAAATTGGGCAGAAAATGTATGATAGATAATATATATGTTGATCTGTTTAGAAAGAGAAAGATATATGTATATGCAGATGACTATATATATATATATATATATATATATATATATATATATATATATATATAGTCATCTGCAGACTGATCTGTTTCGCTGTATCACAGCTCATCAGTACGGTTAGACAACCGATTGCCTTTTACCCAGGATTGAAACCTGACCAAATTGGTGTCAGTTGGTGATTCTACCTCTGAGCTATGGGCGCGCGGTAGAAGGAGGCAGACTTTTTAGCATGTATACCATCATTATACACGCCCAATAGCTAAGAGTGTTCTAATTCATTGCTGAATGAACATAGATAGATAGATAGATAGATAGATAGATAGATAGATAGATAGATAGATTAACTGATATATAGGTAGGTAGGTAGATACAAGCAAACTTAAATAGATATTTAGAGGTGGACAGAAGAATAAATTATGGTGATAGATATAAACTGACAGAGATAGATATATTGATAAACAGGCTTAAATAGATAGATAGATAGATAGATAGATAGATAGATAGGAACCAAATGAACTGATATTTAGGTAGGCAGATACAAGCAGGCTCTAAATAGATGTGAAGAGACTGATAGAAATAAGAAGAAATTATAAATATATATGTATAAACTGACTGAGATAGATAGATAGATAGATAGATAGATAGATAGATAGATAGATAGATAGTGAACAGAATGAGATAGATAGATAGATAGATAGATAGATAGATAGATAGATAGATAGAAACCAGATGAACTGATATTTAGGTAGGCAGATACAAGCAGGCTCTAAATAGATGTGAAGAGACTGATAGAAATAAGAAGAAATTATGAATATATATGTATAAACTGACTGAGATAGATAGATAGATAGATAGATAGATAGATAGATAGATAGATAGATAGATTATCAACAGACTGAGATAGATAGATAGATAGATAGATAGATAGATAGATAGATAGATAATGAACAGACTTAGATAGATAGATAAAGATAGATAGATAGATAGATAGATAATGAACAGACAGATTAGATAGATAGATAGATAGATAGATAGATAGATAGATAGATAGATAGATAATGAACAGACTGAGATAGATAGATAGATAGATAGATAGATAGAAAGAAAGAATGAAAGAAACCAGATTAACGGATATATAGGTAACTAAATAGAAACAAACTGAAATAGATATGAACAGGCTGATAGAAATAATGAAGAAATTATGAAGATAGATATAAACTGACAAAGATAATCAGGCTTAGATAGATAAATGGGAAGATTAATGCCAGTATTAACCGTTTCTCTATAAGGAAACATTTGGCATTCATTTACCAAGCACTATGTACTGTTTACAGTAGAAATTTATAAATCTTTCTATTAAAATACTTTTTTTTTTAGAAAAATAGGTTTCTGTTTCCAGTACTAATGGGCCTTCCTTCTGAACCTTTGGCTTGAACTGGTGTGTAATGTTTGCATCATGATTAGATCATCATTTTCTCTCTGAGTGGCATGTGCTAGCCATTTTAGTTGTTGCTGATGTTGGTAGTCCTAAGTGATTTTGTTTCTCTTGTTTGGTACAGTTATTTTGTTTTTGATTTTGTAGCACTAATCAATGTTCAAAGAAAGATGATCTTTGCCAAAACCCTGAGGCTTTACTTTCTCAAAGCCTTTTTTCACCATTGATGTTAAGAAGAGGTTGTATACAACCTGACATTTTTTTCTGAATGTGTTTACTACCACTCATGACATCCATAGAAAAGCTTCGATCTGACAAGGCTATTTAAGAACATGACTTGAGTTTTCAGATTGATGTTTTGGTTTATATGTTTTCAAGCAAAATCATGTCTCTTCAGAATATGGTAATGGTAATATTAGCTGTTTCCCTACAAGGAAACATTTGGCATTTATTGACAAAGCAGCCAGTACCATCTCCAGTTCAATTTTATAAAAACATTTCTCTTAAAACACTTTTTCAGGAAAACAGGTTTTGTCAAGACCAGTAGTTCTTATCACTTTTTCCAGTATTGATAGAATTTCCTTCCTAGCCTTTCATTTGAAGTCATGTGGAATGTCAACAGCATGATTATTTCATTGTTCTCTGTTTGAGTTACATATGCCATCTATTATTCTGATGGTAGTCCTCAAGTGATGTGGTTTCTGATATTTGGTACAGTTCTTTGTGGTTTTGTAGCACTAGTTCATAATGTTCAAAGAGAGATGATTTTTGCCAAGGCCTCAGGCTTTACTTTCTCAAAACCTTTTTTTCACCATTGATCTTAGGAAGTGGTTGTATCCAGTCGACAGTTTAGATATTTCTGAAAAGGTTTGGCACCATGCATGGTATCCATATGAAAGCTTCAATCTGATGAGACTATTTACGAACATGACTTGAGCTTTCGGGTTGATGTTTTGTTTGTTTTAGCAATTTGCTGTGTTGGATGAAACTACCTCTAGCACAGCCTATTTTGTGTTCAGTTTCTTTTTCATTTGTTATAGCTGGTCCATTCACTAAATTACCTGAAGTGTTTGGTATTTTCTAATACCGAATCCTGCATTTTTATTATGGATTTAGGATTGCTTTCAAAGGTTAATTGCTAAAATTTATAAAAACATTTCTCTTAAAACACTTTTTCAGGAAAACAGGTTTCTCAATTTCAGTAGTTCTTATCACTTTTCCCAGTATTGGGGAATTTCCTTCCTAGCCTTTTATTTGAAGTCATTTGGAATGTCAACAGCTTGATTATTTCATTGTTCTCTGTTTGAGTTACATATGCCATCTATTATTCTGATGGTAGTCCTCAAGTGATGTGGTTTCTGATATTTGGTACAGTTCTTTGTGGTTTTGTAGCACTAGTTCATAATGTTCAAAGAGAGATGATTTTTGCCAAGACCCTCAGGCTTTACTTTCTCAAAACCTTTTTTCACCATTGATCTTAGGAAGTGGTTGTATACAGCCGACAGTTTACTTATTTCTGAAAAGGTTTGGCATGTATATATATATTTAAATAAGGTGTATTTCAGAAGCAAGAATTATCTTAAATATGTTTTGTTTAATAAAATTGAGAAGATTTTGTCTGACAATTTTTTTATTAAGTCTTTCAAATTTCCAAATTAGTGGTTTTATTTTATCAGTCAGTTAAATGCCATACATGATACATACTTAGGTGATCATGTCTCAAAAGAGACATGACAGACTGGACAGAAGATTATCCTGCAGTAGGTTGCTATTACTTTTGGCTATATAACCCAATCTGTCCTGTTATTTAACCCATAACTAGAGAGAAGAGATAGATTAATACCTTTTCGAAGGGTATTTGCACATAAATGAATGCAGGGAATTTCACTGGAATTTGAACTCGGCTCCTTGATTTCTCGTTTCGAGCCGATATCCAATGCACCACGACGCACATCAGTAAATATGCCAAAATTCTTATTAACTTTTATTTTATATTATTTTTTCCCAAGTACTTTCAAATGAAACACCATTTGTTTTCAAGAATGGTTCTGTGTGTATGTATGTGTGTGTGTGTGTGTGTGTGTGTGTGTGTGTATGTGTCTATATATATATATATATATATACATATGTATGAATGTATCTAAATGTAAAAGAATAAAGGATAAAATTGCAACATATAAATAGAGCAATAAATATTTATTATTCAACTTTTACATTAGAACATGTAAATGACTACGAGAAAATTTTATTTTGTTTCAAATATCAAAACAAAATGTACAATTTTGTACTAGTTATTTATATGTTGCACTAATGTAAAAGTTGAATAATATATATATATATATATATATATATATATATATATATATATTGAAATTATTTATTTGAATATTATTTTTAATCGATACTCGTTTTTGAGTAGATATTCTGTTTTTAATCAAACAGTACATTTATATATTTATTTCTACCGGTTTGATTATTTACGATAAATTTTGTTATGAAAATGTGTGTTATTCAGCTGGATTTTCATACACATTTTCATAACAAAATTTCTTTAAATAAGCAGGCCAGTAGAAATAAATATACTGTTTGATTAAAAACAGAATATCTACTCAAATATGAGTATCAATTAAAAATAATGTTCAAACAAATAATTTCAATATATATATATATTTATTATAAATTATATTTTAGAACATGTACATAATTTTTTTTAATATATATCCACTACAAATCGTACATCTGTTTCGATATTGAAACTTCAATGTCTCATCAGGTGGTATGGATAGGAATGGAAAGCCTCTTTTCTTATATTTGGTCAGTTGTGTTTGGGGTGTTGGTGGGGGTTAGTGATAAGGGGACAAGTCTCATCTATTGACCCTTAGAATTTATAATATAAATATAATTTATAATAAATATTCACAGCTCTAATTATTATATATCGAGCACTGTTTTAAATTAATCTTTTGGACATTGTAAAAATTCTTTCTTCGTTCTGTATTCACTCTGATATATATATATATAACAGATCTGTCTGCAGATGACAATATATATATATATATGTATGTATGTATGTTGTTAATTCATTAAAAGCATATTATCATCCCTGACAAGCATTCATGGTCATGAGACTAACAATGACTCTTTAAGGTGACACATAATTTGCAACATTTATTGCATAGGTGATAAATAAAAGTCAGTTATTGCTTGTGAGTTAGTGACTTCTAGATTCACTGGTAATGACCAACCAGTTCAGGCCAACTAGAGCATGACTTACCACAGTGCGTATGGGGCAGATACTTTTTAATCTAAAAGCAACTGATCTGAAGTGGAGTCACTCCATCAAATCAATACCTGCATC
>JBBBDQ010000423.1:3985000-4425000 GCA_037127315.1 Ascarosepion bandense | reverse complement strand
TTAGAAACACATTTGTTGCCTTATCCAATCAATTAAGGGGGAAATGGAATTCAAAGGGTTGGACTAAGTTAACCAAAAGAAGCCAGTGATGTAAGATAGGGAATGAGTTAAGTGGGTAGGAGAGAGGGAGGGAATTAAAATGTCATGAAAAGCTAAATTTTTTTGGTGTCAGTTTATGAAACATTTGGGTGTATACCTTTGTATTATGATATGTCGGCAGTTGTAACGAATGTGCTTGTGGAACAGTTAAAATTTATTTATTAATGTAATTACATGTTTTTTTTTACTTAAAGAGGTGTTATAGGTATACCAAGAACATAAATGCATTGAAATATAATGTACATCAAACAACATAGTAGGCTATATATCAGTTAACTGAAACAAAGTAATTATCAGAGGATGAGAGAATCTAATATAAGGGGTAGGAATAAGGGGTAGGAATTTGTAGAATTTAGTTCTATTATAGCAGAAAGTATATTAACTATACTTTAGGGTATATAAAAGATGTTGATGGCAGATGGAAGTTTCTTTGTTGCATTTGTTTAACAGGTTTAATTTTGGGAATTTAACAATTTGGAATGTTTCCTGTAAACACAGAAAACATGGCTCATCTAAAGATGGTAATTGACGTTGGATTTAATGTAAAGATGGCAATTGACGTTGGATTTAAACTTTTAGAGATTGCAGCTATCTAAGAAGCAAACAAATCGAAGTGAGTTCCATAAACGGAAAGTACGAGGAAAAAAACTATTAGAATAGAAGAGGCGGTGATATTTCGACGGTAAAAGGATGGGACCTTGATGTCAGTCTAGTAGCACGTGTAAATACATGTGGTCGAGTTACTAGGGAAAAAAAAAGCTCAGTTGTCATGAAAGTTCCAACAAGGTTTGATATGTTGTAAATTCAATTAACTTCGCTACTACTACTGAATAGTGAGTTCGATACTCACTGGGTGCACGATATATAATTCGGCATTAAAAAACTTATCAAAGGTTGAAAATCAACTAACCAATGAGAAAACTTTAGTGAGAAGAAAGGACAATAAAGAAACAGAGTTCAGGAAAATAGAGGATGGCGATTGACGTTATATTTAAATTTCGGAATATTGTAATTGGCAGGGAAGCAAGAAATAAGAAAGAAGTTTTACAGGTGAGTAGCGCGAGAAAAAAAATCTGGTAAATTGGAAGAGGTGATTGCATATAGCTAGTTCAACAGTAAAGCTGTGAGATCTAATTACCAATCTAGCAACACAACTAAAGTCATGCATGCAGTCGAATCGCCTGGGGAAAAAGCTCATGAGAATAGTTGTCGTAAAAATATTTGGAGAAAAAAAATAGAAGGTGAGAAAATGACTGAAAAAGAGACCCGTCTTTGAATTTTGTCAAGAATCTCGAGATATACAACGAGAACACCAGACTAGGTATGTCAGCAGTATTCATTGCATGGACGAATGGTAGATTTATAAATGTACAATATGGATTCTAACGAGAAATCATTTTCTGGAAAAATACAGTGAACCAACTTTCCTTGCAGTAGAAGTGGCAATTTATTCGATATAATTGCTCCATTTCATGTCGGGGGAAAACATGGGGTCAAGGCAGTGCATTGTTTAGCCGTCCTAAACAATGCACCGTCCTGGAGTTTAGCATCAGCCAAGCTGAAGGCAGATCCGAAAGTAATGGTAACTGTGAGAATAGCCAATTCTGTACAAAAGGGATCTGGCATTTATTGATCAAACAGTTTGCATTTTTCTCAGCTGCAGTTTATAAAATGTTTCTCTTAAAAATATTTTCAGAAATATGGTTATTCAAGCCCACTAACTGTTATTGCTCTTTCTAGCGCCGAAGAGAGTTTTCATCCTAGCCAAATGCCTCTTATTTGTTAGAGTATTGACGAATGGTAGGTTTATAAATGTGCAATATGGATTCTAACGAGAGATCATTTTCTGGAACAATACAGTGAACCAAATGTCCTTGCAGTAGACGTGGTAATTGATTCTATTTAGTCACTCTATTTCATGTCAGTGTAAAATGTGTGCCCACGTAGGTGTAGAGTGTTACTCTTCTGGAGATTAGCATTAGCCATGCTGATGACAGGCAGAAAAGGTTCTCTGTGGTGATTAAATGAAAGCAGTTTTGTTTTGGAGATGTTAAAATTTACAAGCCATTTCTTGCCCCAGTTAACCACTGATTGGCGGTCTTTTTGAGAGCAGTTTCCAGGTCTACTTTGTCGGGTCTGTCGCATTTGCTACTAAACAAATAGCTGTTCTACCTGTATAAATATTTAATTAAAAGTAATGACATCAGGGAAGTCATTGTTGAAGATCAGAAATAATGTATGCCAAAATATGTATGAAATGATTTGGAAGATTTCTTGAGTTTCGGCCACGAAGGGTTGATAAAACGTAAAAAACATATTAATCATTAAATGCTAAAACTTCTTCGGTGTTTTATTCAATTTTCTTTCTGTTTGTGAAGAAAGTGTCGGGTTTTCTTTGGATATAATCGCTCATAGCAACTTTAGCGTGTCGTCGGATGAAAAATGTTAATTTTGAGACGCTTCTTTCAATTTCGGGAATATCTAAAAACCGTTCGTGCCAAATTAGAGCTGTGAGAAGGTTTGTATACCAATATAGACGGTGATGGTTCTACCCAGTTGTACCGGTTGTTAGCTGCAATATGTTCTTCCGTTTCTTAAAATTATTTTGTTTCTCTCTGAGTAGATTTTGGATTTCGGTAATTTGGTGGGAAAGGAAGAAGGTAATAAAATTACTTACTGACACCTGAACCTAGCCAGCCTGTGAGCAAAGGGCATTGACTAAGGAGTGGATGGAATCAATTTAGGATAAAGAAAAGGGAAAGAAAAACAGAAGCGTTTTTTTAATGCAATAAATTGTTTTGATAAACGTGATTCTTTTTTTTTAAACCCATCTGGTCGGGCGCTTCTGCTATCCACCTAGGGGTCCTTGACAAAATTCAACGGAGAATCTGTAATGTGATCCCTCCCGACTTGGCAGCTCGGATACAGTCACTTTTTCACCAGCGCAATGTGGTTTCCCTCTGTCTCTTCTACAAATACTTTCATGGCTTCTGCTCAGATGAACTTGGCTCACTGATACCCCCATACATGAATTTGCTCGAGCCACAAGATTATCAACTAGGTCCCACCCTTTTACTGTGAAACCAGTAAATTGTAAACGCAAATTCTACACCAGCAGCTTCTTCTCTCGCACTTCCCGCCTGTGGAATTCATTTCCGTTTACTTGCTTTTCTGACAGCTATAATCTTCAAGAATTCAAATGCAAAGTCAATAGTCATCTCCTATTGCACTAACTTGTATCCTCTCTCTCATGCTCCTTTCTTCGTCCACTCCACTCTCATCAGTATTCTCATCCTTCTCCTACCCTCTTCCTGACACCCCTGTAACCTGTCACTCTTTCTCATAACTTACCTCCTAAATAACCCCTTGCTCGACAGTGGCAGTAAAATGCCTTGCTTGAAGCGACACGATTATAAAAAAAAATATGGCTACACGAACCGTCTGAAACCTGAAATGCTTCTGTTGATTGCCAAATGTTTTCAAGTAAATCGGAACCGACCATTGGCTATAAAAATCCCTGCAATACGACCATCAACAGGAGTGGAAGACGCGACACCGGGAGTGAAACTTTTTTGTCTTTTTCTGACAACCAACATTGAGCCTTATTTTAGAAAAATTAAGTTATTTGTTCTGAAATTTGGTATCCTTTTTACCGTGCACACAAAGCACCAAATTTGTACATCCGTAATATTTAGAATTCTTCTTTTTGTTTAATAAAATTATTTAGGTTTTAAATTTCACTGAGTATATACCGTCATTTGTTTACGGCGTGCTTAATCTCCATTCCCCACTGTTGTGGCTCTTCGTCGCCATTTTGTTGTGGTGTTGTGGCGAAACTTTGCCGCAAAGTTGTGGTGACCGGTTTGGCCGGAAGTACGACACGGAATACAGAAGGTAGGTTCAAAACAGTGTATTAGAATAAAAAGAACAATATATATATATAAAGGAAGTGTTAGTAATAGGTAAATAGAAATAAGTAAGTCCAAACGGTACAGTTACGCTGCTTATTGTCTGGCTAGTAGTTGGCTTTAACTGCGTACTAGCTGTCGTCAACTGCCGACTTAACAGTATTTAATTTCCGCCTCACTTAAGAAAAAAATGTGGCACAAGGCCTTTTAATGTGGGTAATCCAGGTCATATAGCAAAAATTTATGTCTATTTTTCCCCAGACGAGACTCTACGCTTCGGCGGAACCTCGGCTGGGTTATTACTTTCCGCTCGAAGGTAGAAAGTTCGACAATGCGCAAGGCAGAACACAGACTGCCTACTTAACTGCCTACCGGAAGTCACGCAGGTAACTGTATATAACAAGAAGAAGAGTCCATTCCTGGTAGGAGGTCACCATAACACTCCCAATCTCTTTTAACCGAACCCGCAAGAATTTACATTAATAACTTTTTTCCCCTATTTCTCGTAGGTTGCCGTGATGCAAAAAAGTTTTCCTTTCAG
This sequence comes from Ascarosepion bandense, assembly GCA_037127315.1. Classification (NCBI taxonomy): domain Eukaryota; kingdom Metazoa; phylum Mollusca; class Cephalopoda; order Sepiida; family Sepiidae; genus Ascarosepion; species Ascarosepion bandense. Next base: position 4,420,452 of record JBBBDQ010000423.1, on the reverse strand, counting down.
AATTTATACTGCAGATGCATTGTTTTAATGCTTGCAAGTTTTCTTTGGATTCATGTGTCTATAATTGGCACGCCATCTTCCACTTTCCAGTATTAATCACCGCTTTCTACATATATAATATTCATGACAAATGAACACTATTCCGACTCAATGGGAAGTTTTTCTGCTTTAATTCTTGAGTAAACATGATAGTTTTACCTCGCTGGTAAGCCTGTATTTTCTTCACACTCCAGGATTAATTGTCTTTTCATTTAAGTCGTTGGACGTAAAGGCTTCAGGCAACTGAATTCCTAAGAAGGTTATTCTCTTAGCAGATCTACTATTTTGCTGGTTGGTGAATTTTGTTTGAATTATGCGGCAATCTCTGGCGAGACCTTTCGATGAGTTGAGCAAATGCATAGTTGCAACTTTTCTTTCTGGCAATTAATCCAACGAAGATGTTTCACAGTTAATCGCAAAAGGACAAAAGGATGTTTGTTTCTCTTCAGCTACCTAAAGTTAATAATAGGCTCAATATATAATAATATAAATTTTCATGTTTCAGAACAAGACTGTTCTTCTTCAGGTAATATGTTAAAATAAATAAATGGTGAAAATGATTTTTACCATTTATTTTAACATATCACCTGAAGAGAAACAGTACATTCCAATTTGAAAGGTTTTTTTTTTTTCAATTACACCCAAACCTGACATTAACTTGATAAACTGAATGTCAGTCAGTTAAGTGCCATACGTGATACACGCTGTGGGCGATCATATCTCGAAAGAGACATGACTGACTGGGCAGAAGATTATCCCGCATTAGGTTGCCATTGCTTTCTGCGGTATCCAAGGTTATAGAACTCAATATGTTTAATTATTTAACCCATAACTGGAGGGAAGAGACGGATTAATATCTTTACCAAGGGTATCTATGCGAAAGTGAATGCAAGTAATTCAACTCGGCTCCCGGATTTGTCGTTCCGAGTCGATATCCACTACACTACAACGTGAAAATAAAAAATACTTTCTTGTTTCTCATATATAGTTAATAATAGGCTCAATATATAATAATAATATATGTAGTCAATAATAGACTCAATATATAATAATGATATTGTTAATAATAGGCTCAATATATAATAATAATATATGTAGTTAATAATAGACTGAATATATAATAATATAATAATATATAGATAATAATAGGCTCAATATATAATAATAATATATGTAGTTAATAATAGACTGAATATATAATAATATAATAATATATAGATAATAATAGGCTCAATATATAATAATAATATATGTAGTTAATAATAGACTGAATATATAATAATATTATACTATTGTTGATAATAGGCTCAATATATAATAGTATATAGTCAATAATAGGGTCTATATATGATAATAATATAATAATATATAGTTAATAATAGGCTTAATATCTAATAATAATATAATATTTAGTTGATAATAGGTTCAATATATAATAATATATATTTAACAATAGGATCAATATGCAATAATATAATAATATATAGTTAATAATAGGCTTAATATGTAACAATAATATAATAATTTATAGTTAATAATAGGCTCAATTTTATTGCTTGTTCGTTAAATCCTATATTTGATGAGTCTGTAAAAAGATACGCCATTGTTTATACCGACTATCTAAATATATTTGCCTTTCTAATTCGGTCTAAATTTGCTCGGCCGTGTCTCGATTTTTCTACGCCATTGTGTCAAGTCTAGAAATCAATATCTGCATCTATGTAATTAATAATAAATGTGTTGAGTTGACGTCAACTGTTTTATGCCCGCTTTCATTAGCTGGTTTGATTTTGTTGTTGTTGTAGTTGTTGTTGGCGGGCTGTGGATGCTTCGCTTTTGATAACATGGGGAAACTTTTTCTTTCATATTGACAACTGGGAGTCTAAAGTAGAAGGGAGTAGTTAAAAGTTCTCGACCCGATTCACTTCCCCAAAATCTTTATTTCAATGGCCTAATATTAAAAAAAGGATGACAACATTCATTTCACAAAAGTCGTAAATATATATATATATATATATATATATATATATATATATATTACAAAAAGTGAAAGAACACTTAGATTAAAACCATTACTTTTATAAAGATTGCTCAATACAGAGTTGAGCTTAATATTGTAATTTTAGTAATACAATGGTTTATAAAAGCATAATATGACTACACAAACATTTTCATGTTTCAGAACAAAACTGTTCTTCTTCAGTTAATATGTTAAAACAAATAAATGGTGAAAATGATTTTTACCATTTATTTTAACATATCACCTGAAGAGGAACAGGTTTGTTCTGAATCATGAAAACGTTTGTATAGTGATATTATGCTTTTCTAAACCATTGTATTACCAAAATTACAATATATATATATATATATATATATATATATATATATATATATATATCCGAGTAAGTATAGAACGAGGAGAGAAAAGAAATTTTATTTTCCCGTTCAAAAGTCTAACGGTCAAAACGAAAGACACATTCCCTTCATTATCAATAACCCCAACGAACCCCACCACAACAACGAACCAAATATAAACAGAGGATGATTCCAAACTCTTACTCTTTCCTTCTCCCGATGATATGTTGGAGTCCCAACATTGAAACAAACATATGATTGTAGAGAAGAGGACATATATAGAAAAAAATTATGTACATGCTCTAAAACATAATTTATAATATATATATATATATATATATATATATATGTGTGTGTGTGTGTGTGTGTGTGTGTGTGTGTGTGTGTGTGTAAACAATAAAAAAGATACTAATTAGACCAGTAGACGGTTATTTTAAAAACGTGCTCAATGCACAATCAAAAGAACTGAGTTTGATGAGCCAACAATATATTAAAGAACGAAGTTTTTACCACTTACTTGCTACCCAGGTTTCACCCACATCAGCCTCATCAGGCTGTAAGGGCCTGTAACAGCTTGGTGAGACCGGTATGATTGAAACCTGTGCAGCCATCAAGTGGTGAACATTTAGTTCTTTAATACATATATATATATATATATATATGTGTGTGTGTGTGTGTGTGTGTGTGTGTGTGTGTGTGTGTTCATTCAAACATGTATTATGTCTATTTTGATACTGATCCTTTTCAAGTGTCTTATCAGTTTCCTGATGTTAATACGAAATCCACCAAGGAAGGTACTTTATATTTTTTTTTAACCCAAGTATTTTCTACCTTTTGTAAGTTTATCTTCAGAGGTAAATTACAAAGATAAAAATGCTGTTGTAACTTGGGTTTAAAAAAAATAACTACGGCGCCTTCCTTGATGAATTTCTTATTAACATCAGGAAACTGATTAGACACTTGAAAAGGATCGGTATAAAAAGAAGTAGAGACAATATGAGCAAATTATTCAACAAAGCATATTTGCAACTATTACACCACTTCGAATACCCTTCCCCATCCATATATATATATATATATATATATATATATATTGTAAGAAAGTGAGATAACAGATTAAAAACCTACTGTTTACGTATTTGCTTTTATAAAGAGTGCACAATGCAGAGTGGAAATTAATGGTGTAATTTTGTAATTACAATCTTGAACAAATGCGATTAAGATAATATCAAGAAAACAATCTGAAAGACATCTTCAACAAAGCTGACCCAAATGACCTTTTAGAATATCTAAAAGCAACAAAATTATATAACAAAATATAGTTGCAAAAGAAGATAGCATATAACCATCACACATCAAACCACAACACCTCTACTTATATCTCGACAGTAATACTCACAAAAAATCACCAAGCAGTATACAAAAACCAAACAAATTCTTCAGCATTAAATGACCCAAAAGGGTGGATATGACCCAAAAGGGTGGATATGACCCAAAAGGGTAGATATGCTGGTAAAACAAACAACTAAACTAAACTAAACTAAACTAAACAATGGTTTATAAAAGCATTATATCCCTACACAAAAATTTTCATGTTTCACAACAATATTGTTCTTCTTCAGGGGATATTCTAAAAATAAATGGTGAAAATTATTTATTTTAGAAAATATAAGATGAATTCATTATCCATGGTCAGTCTTTGAGATTTGAAAAAGAAATCACTCAACCGGTGGAAAAGAGCGAAGGACAATTTACTCCTCCCAAAATCATTTTACTCGGCCGACTCCGTTTTCTTAATAGTCGTCTTACGTAAACATAGCGTGAATCGCTGACGGAAAAAAATGAAATTTTAATTAAAATTTCGAACGTGTGAGAAAGAATTTAAAAAATTTCTTTAAATATTAACAACAAAATTTGGTCTTTCCTCTTAATAATAGCATAAACATTCTGATGGTAAAACTTTGTTTTTATTAAGTCTCCATCTCATAAATGATAAAAAAATAACAAATCTGATTTTCTCAATGATTTTCTATAAAAAAATTACTTACCTGTATTATACACGTAAGTACTTATTTTATACAAATTGTATAATTTGTTTTTCAGTACGTGGTTGAAAGAAGTATGCGTTTTATTTTTCTTTCAAATTTTACTTTTCATAAGTGGGGAGGAAATATAGGATAATATTTTTCCAAATGAGTTTCTAAAAATCTGTGAGCAATCGGGGGTGACAGAGAAATTTTAGTTCGACTCTGGAAGCGTTAATTAAATGAATGTTTACACTGACGGGGACGATAAAAGCCAAGAGTTCAATAATTTAATTGTAGGTCATTCTAAGTAACTTGTGAATCTTCAATGGCATACTTTTGGGTTGAAAAAGAATCAGATTTCCTTTTATTTTTAATCGCCCGCAGGCGAGTAAAGCAATAAACTTTAATCGCTCAGTTAAGTTTTTAACCGACCGAGTCGATCGGGCGAGTGAAATCTCAAAGGCTGTCCATGAATTTATACATTCTCGAAAGGGATTTGCGCATAAATGAATATAACGAACCCAATAGTAATTGAAACTTGTCTCACCGATTAACAATTCTTAGCCACTATCCATTATGCCAACCACGACCCCAAGTTTACAGCACCTGGTAATCCCAAGTGGTAACCCATCTTCGTACTAACCATGCTCGTTTCTTAACGATGTTTCAATGTGATGTAGCCGTCAGCCCACAGAAAAGATACAGAGGTGAAACACCCAGAAAGCCCTTATCTACGAATATAAGAGAGTCCTACGTTGGGACAAGCATTTGAATTCGCTCGTAACACACAGAAATATTAATAAATGCCAACAGGATAAGAAAAGAACATACTTTATTATGTAGTAAAAATTGATAAGGATTACTGATAAATATTTTCCCATCAATAAATACACGGCAAACACTATTATAACATCAACTCTTATAAAATCTAAACTTAAAGAATCTGTGATTAGTCTGCCTATAACGAAAACCGGTGTAATATAAACGTTTTCACTTCCGCATAAACTTCCCCAATCAACAACATGGACATTGTCAGACAAAAGAGTCACTCAACGCGCGTGCTTTCACACACACAGACGCATACACGCACGCGCGCACACACACACACACACACACACACACACACACACACACACACACACACACACACACACACATTATCAACCAAATCTCGCGCAGACCAACTAGAATTATGAGACCAAAACACACACGAATTGTACACATAAACCCAACCAAACAAGACAAAAATACGTGAAGTCTACTTAATCAACTTAATCTACTTCATCAACAAAGTACACAAAAAGAAAAATATTCTTTGTTTTCCATAGTCCATTTTCTGATTAAGCTTGAATAAAACCGAAACGTGTTAAAATTATTATTTGTTTCTGATGAAATGAATATGTAATGAATATGCATACACCTTGGTTCCCCCTCACAGTAATGTGATTGGCTGGTGTCAGCCATAAATACAGGCAAAGGCGAGGGCGCATAGAGGTCTAAAGAGTCTACTGCTGCTATTGGTCTACAACTATTGGTCTACAACTATTGACTACGCCTACGTTTTAGGATACTGCATACGACGAGTACCGTCCATTAGGTCTACGTACTAGACTGTTCTACTCGGTTACATTTGCCTAAACTACTTAGCTCTCTCAAATGATATATATATATATTCCTTTCCAGGACATTTCAGTCCCCAATTAGTTCCTTATTTTGTCGTTCTATCGGATGCTAAACCATATTTCATCTATATTTTTATTATAAGTGTTTATAATAAATACATAGTTAACTGCAACATAAGACCCGTTGTGTTTCGGTACTAAATTAATAGCACCTCGTTAGGCAGTGAAATATTTTTCAGTTAGAAATCATTATATATATAAAACTTAAAATCACAATTGTTACCATATCTAGACAATTAGGGGATATTTCGGAGGGTTTGTCTCAGTTAACTAATAGTAAGCCAGCTCATGATGGATAAGAGGGATTAGATTAAAACGGTAAGGGAGGGCAGATAATCTAATCAAACATCTACCTTAAAATGGAAAATATTAATAAAAAACAGAAGTTACAAATCATTTAATGAGCCATGTTTTCTATGTTTACAAGTTTTCTTCTTCTTCTTCTTCTTCTTCTTCTTCTTCTTCTTCTTCTTCTATGTGCCTTGTCCTTTCAGGACGTAGACGATCATGGCCTTCCACGTCTCCCTATTCCTGGTGGCTCTGATCACACTTTCTCCTGTAACACCACGCGACCCCCGTTCTGTCATCCACCTGCTCAGGCCCGTCAAATATGTTATCCTCTGCTTTCCTCTGTTTCTTTTTCCCTCTATCTGGCTTGTTAGTATCAGGTTCTCCAAGTCCTCCTTCCTTATAGCATGTCCCAGGAACTTTAGTTGTCTCTTCCTGATGTTCAATATTAATTTTCTTTTAGTTTCCATTCTTTCTAAAACCTCAACATTGCTCAAATGTTTTCATCCGCACTAGAAGAAAAAAAAAGTGAATTCACAAAATCAACTGCCTTTCTTGTTGTCACATGATCCCATTGACTGAACTCCTCTTGTTCACGGCTTCGCAGATTCCGCAGACAAATTTATAATTTACATATAAAACGTCACGTTACGCATCCCATTTGGAGAACGCTTAAGAGAATATAACGAACCAAACTGGAATTGAAACTCGGCTCTTCGATTAACAGTTCCGTGCCCTTATCCATTACACCATCCGAACATCCACGCACTTGGTATTTCCAAGCGGTGACTCATCTAGGTACTGGTCAGACATGACGCTACCTAACTTCGGTGATCTTTCGGGAACAGGTGTTTTCAAATAAAAAAGCATGTCTTCGCTATTCAAACTTCAACTTGCAGTGATATTCTATGCTTCTATAATCTGCCTCACTAGTATTGTCCCAATTGAGAAAACTCCCTCTCGAACTCTGAATTACCACTAGTCACAATGAATGAATGTTCCTCCAAGGAGACCCCATGTCTTGAGCGACTATTGGGCCTCAAACTTCATCCCACACCTCAAGTGGAACTCACACATCTAGTCTTAAAGACGCATAAAAATGATCGGTTCTATGCACTACTTAAGTAAGTATCTGAATCCTCGGGCTATGCTCTACCTTTACAATAGCCAGATTGCCCCTAAAATGGAGTACTGCTCTTATATCTGGACAGGAGCTACACAATCCTCACTTTCCTGTCACAATAGAGTCTACAAATGTTTGCGCATTCTAGTGGCTGACAAATTTAACCATAGAGGTTATTTAACGAGAGGTTATTAATTTAAGAAGTTATTAATATACCGTGAAACAAAATCAACCAACCAACCAATGTTTGACACATACATAAACGCTGATCCGATAAAACAATAAACGATAAATGTTTGAATATGTACAGAAAATGTTTGGCAGTTTGAAGAAATTTTAAAATTGGATTTATGAAATTATAAATTAAAATTAGATTTAAAAATTAAAGAGAGAGATCCACAAAATTTTCAGACAGGGTTCGGTCCAAGAAATTACACTTTTTTTCTGAACATTGGTCACTTCAACGTTAAAGATACACTTCAAGCTTTTCTTTATCAAAATTAAAAGGAAAAAACATGGGGAAAGATAATGTCCAGCCTGAAGGATACAAGATACATTTTCATGATATTTTGGGGAATAAATACCGCTTTTGATGCAGGAAGAAATGAAGAAATATTAACTAGCAGTATAGCCCGGCGTTGCTCGGGTGTAATGAAAGCTTTAAAATTAATCCATGGTCCTGGAGCTCAGACTCTTTGGACGTTGGCACGAAAGACTAAAAAGCAATAGTTGTTTCCAGTTAAAGCGAAACCGTAGACTGAAAGACAAATGAATGGATGTAAGTCAAATTTTGAAGATGGTGAGAATCGGATAAAAATTGTGGATTTGTATAAAGGACATACAGACAGATAAATAGACACACACACAAACATCTTGCCTTATATATATATATATTTCTGGACTTCTTTCTGCACTATTGTAAGAACTGCAACCTTGAAACTTCTGAATATCGTTTCTTATGTCTTTGTCTATGAGTGTATCAAATTTGATTAAAATCGGACCACTCCTTCTATAACCCGATTTTTCGATTATCGATTTTCGATATTTATCAGGGGTACCTCGACATAAAACCTAGCTAAGAACTCTCGCAGATGCTTATAGTACAACTGTGTAAATTTTCAAGAAAATCGGTTCAGCCGTTTCGGAGTCTATAGGTAACGGACATACACACAGATACACACACACTTACACACACACAAACAAAGTTCCATTTATAAAATAAGTTTAGATAGCTGTTATAGAGCAGTAATAACTTGAAATAATTAACTTAGATATAAAGGTAAATAAAATTAATTCTTTCTTCGTTTTTAAGTTCTTTAAATTCCATCCACCTCTCTAAATCACATATACCTTTTATCCTTTCTTCGACATTCCCTGTACCCTGTACCCTGTACCGTTTTTTTTTGTTTTTTTTTTTGTTTTTTTTTTACTGGAATTCCTGTGCACCAGTAATAGTCCTACCTTGCTTGGGGCGAAATGATTATAAAAAAAATCTTCCTTTTATAGACGAGACGTCGCAAATCTCTCACTCTGCTATCGCTATTTCCATGGAAAGTGTTCAGACAAACTACATTCCTAGTACCACCTTCAAGGTTAAGCGCATTGTAGATAACCACTCCTCCGAATTCCATTGGTGAGAAGTAAAATCTACTCGTGAAGTAAACTCAACTCGGGCAGCTTCTTCTCGCAAACCACTGCTCCGTGCAATCGACTCCCAAGAGGATGTTTTCCTGATCACTACAATTTTGACCTGTTTAAGTCTAGGGTCAACCGCTATCTTTCCCACATATCCACATAAACTGTACCCTTACTATATAATCCTCTCGAGTGGCTCTTAAGCTCGTTACAGGGGAACCACACTGGAAAAAAAAAAAAAGTCCAGTTGTATGAATAAAAATCAATGTTTACAACTCATAAAAGTCTATGGAACTATTTTCATGGCTCAGATGAACGTTCTCTTTGAGCAATCATTTTTGCTCATTAATGTAATAAAAGACGAGATGAAATTGTTTCTCTTTTAACGAAATTTCATTACCGTTAAACGTTTTACAGATCCAATTGAATTTTCGCCTTCCCATTAATCCTGACGCTAACAGCTTTCCACCAACGAAAAGCCATCATTATATTTTCTACTAAACAAGTAGTCAGACATTATTTCCTCTTAAGCACTCAAACAAATTGCTTCATTTTGCACCTCTTTAAAGATAGATAACTGGAAGAAAGAAATAACTTTTGTAAGCTCCGCATAGATGTGGCACAAGGCCGAAAGTATGGAGTACCCAGTGAGGATCGAACTCACTACTCAGTTGTAACAGGTTCTAGCGAGACAAGCTAGAACACGACGTCGAAGTACCCACAGCGATTTTATAAGCGCAGCTTAGATGTGGCACAAGGCCGAATGTATGGAACACCCAGTGAGGATCGAATTTACTACTCAATGATTCTAGCGAGACAAGCTTGTTAGCCATTACACCACCTCGAGGTGTCCTTGATTTCGGTTGCTAGTGAGGACCATTACCTCAGTCTTACTATTTGTTGGGATTAAGAAAGACAATACTGGCAAGACGGAAAGAAGAGAAACGATCTGAAAACAGGGCAAGTAAAATCCAGAATAGCTTCGATAATTATCTTATTATACATGTGCTTCTCCCTCCCTCCGTTAGTTCGCACGACTGTCACGCCCTGTCAGTAAATCATAGACTATTCCGTTTTGATCGCGTTGAAAGAGGAGAAAAAGACACTACTTGGTTTCAGTGGGAAAAAGAAAGAAAGTGTTGTAATGTTGTATTTGTCCAAAATAGCCGTAGTTTAAGAGAATATCGAAGAAACAGAAGACTAGGTGGGATAAAAAAAAAGAAGAGTTTTATTAAATGCTTATACACAGGAAAAAGAAAGACTTCAGTATTTCAAATACTAATCAAATCTTCTGAGAATAGCGATTATTGTAAGCGTAGCAAGGCCAAAAATACGGGATGCCCAGTGAGGATCGAACTCACTCCTCTATCGTAATTGTTCTACCGAAATGAGCTCGCAAGCCAATACATCACGTCGAGATTCCTCAAATGATTTTTAAGCCTATCTTAGATGTGGTACAAGGCCGAAAGTGTGAAGTACCTAGTGACAATCGTACTCTCTACTGAGTGGCAGAAAATGATATTCTAAGCGTAACTTAGAAGTGGCAAAAGGCCGATAGCATGAAGCACCCAGTGAGAATCGAAATCATTACTTAGACGTAATCGTTCTATCGAGACAATCTTGCTAACCCTTTAGACCAGGTCGAAGTGTCTACTTGCCATATCGATATGTCGATTGTTGCAGTAACATGGAAGAGCAGGATATACGCCGAGTCCTACTCTGCAGCAGAGAGAAAGTAGTCTTTAACGTCTTCTGTCAATGTCGTATAAATAATAGACGTGTCTGTTCTTCAATATGGCAGTGAATGCTGAACAATATCATCGAAGATGAAAGGAAAACTTGAAGCAGCTGAAATGTGGTTCTATAGAAGGATACTGCGAATATCATGGATTGAGCATGTGATCTATGATGAGGTTTTGGAAAGGATAGAAATGAAAAGGAAATTAATATTGAGCATCAGGAAGAGACAGCTAAAGTTCCTGGGACATGCAATGAGGATGGAGGGCTTGGAGAACCTGATACTAACAGGCCAGATTGAGGGAAGGAGAGACAGGGGAAAACAGTGTGTAACGTACTTGACTGGCCTGAGCAGGTGGATGACAGAACAGGGGTTGCGTGGTGTAACAGGAGAAAGCGTGCTAAGAGCCAACAGGGACAGGGAGACGTGGAAGGCCATGATCGCCGACGTCTTGAAAGAACAAGGCACAAAGAAGAAGAAGAAGAAGAAGAAGAAGAAGAAGAAATCCATTTTGATTACGTAGAAAGACATGCTGTACCTGGTTTCAGTGAGAAAATTAATAAAAGAAAGAAAGAAAGAAAGAAAGAAAGAAGAGAAGATAGAAGTGCTTACAGCTGTTTCAAAGGAATGGAAGAAGTTGTCAATTTCAAATCTTTTCATTTGTACCCTCTTCTTAAAATAACGATCGGCATTCATATTTATGGTTCTTATTGTAATGTGTTGTTAAAGTTGTTAAGCTCAAATATTTAACGGTGTGATAGGACAATTTTTAAGAATACTTTATTTTCACAGATCGCACCATAAACTAAATCAATCATACACTTAAGAAATACAATACATCTTAAAATTGAAAAAAGAAAACTGTAAAAGTTTCAGATTAATTCCCAAAAAACATCCTAAGCGCAGATATCTATTGATATAGCAATTACGCGCATCGAAGATGTAGGACGTATCGCGACATTCGTCAATGGTAACATGTTAACAATGTAGGCATTTAACTGTTTCCTTGTTCAACTAATTAAAAAAATATACCGCCTCTTCAGCCTAAAACGTGCTTCATCTACTAGTATTACCTTCGTCTAAGACGTGCATCGTCGAGAAGCATTGCCCTCGTCTACAAGCATTGTCTTCATTTAAAACCTGCTTCGTCTACAGGCAGTCTTCTAAAACCTGCTTCGTCTACAGGCATAATCTTCTTCTAAAACGTGCTTCATCTACAAGCAATGTCTTCATCTACAAGCATTATCTTCGTCTACAAGCATTTTCTTCGTCTACAAATATTATTTTCATTTAAAACCTGCTTTGTCTATAGGCATAGTCTTCTTCTAAAACCCGCTTCGTCTACGGGCATAGTCTTCTTCTAAAACGTGCTTCGTCTACAGGCATAGTCTTCTTCTAAAACGTGCTTCATCTACAAGCAATGTCTTCGTCTACAAGCATTATTTTCGTCTACAAGCATTTTCTTCGTCTACAAATATTATTTTCATTTAAAACCTGCTTTGTCTATAGGCATAGTCTTCTTCTAAAACCTGCTTCGTCTACAGGCATAGTCTTCTTCTAAAACGTGCTTCATCTACAAGCAATGTCTTCATCTACAAGCATTATCTTCGTCTACAAGCATTTTCTTCGTCTACAAATATTATTTTCATTTAAAACCTGCTTTGTCTATAGGCATAGTCTTCACCTAAAACACCGATCATTTGCTAGTATTACCTTTGTCTAAGAAGTGCTTCGTCCACAGGCATTGTTTCGTCTACAAGCATTGTCATCGTTTAAAATCCGCTCTGTCTAGAAGTATAGTCTTCTTCTAAAACCGGCTTCGTCTACAAGCATTGTTTTCTTCTACAAGCATTGTCTTCGTCTACAAACATTGTCCCAGTCTACAAACATTGTCTTCATTTAAAGCCTGATTCGTCTACAGGCATATTCTTCTAAAAACCTGCTTCGTCTACAAGCATTGTCTTCACCTAAAACACTGATCATTTACTAGTATTACCTTCGTCTAAGAAGTGCTTCGTCTACAGCCATTGTTTCGTCTACAAGCATTGTCTTCGTTTAAAACCCGCTCCGTCTAGAGGTATAGTCTTCTTCTAAAACGTGCTTCGTCTATAAGCATTGTCTTCGTCTACAAGTAGTCATCGTCTACAAACATTGTCCCAGTCTACAAACATTGTCTTCATTTAAAACCCGCTTCCTCTACAGGTATAGTCTTCTTCTAAAATGTGCTTCGTCTACAAGCATTGTCTTCACCTAAAAAGCTGATCATCTACCAATATTGCCTTCCTCTATGACGTGCTTCGTCTACAAGCATTGTCTTCGTTTACAAACATTGTTTTCGTCTAAAAGAATTGTCTTCATTTAAAACCTGTTTCGGTTACAGGCTCAGTCTTCTAAAACCGGCTTCGTCTACAACCGTTGTCCTCGTCTACATGTATTGTCTTCATTTAAAACCTGCTTCCTCTACAGACAGTTTTTTTCTGTTGCTAGTAAATTAATTCTCTGGTAGATAAGGAAGGTAGGAACAAGACGATGTAGTTGCCCGTCGACGCACTGGATACACAGAGAGGAAGACAACATCATTATGTCAAACTATTCTGAAAATGATACAGTGCTGATAGCAGACACGGAAAGTAAACCACAAGACCTCCAAGAGAAGAAATAGCTGAAGATAGTGACAAGAAAGGACTTCTAACAGATTAACCGCCCCTAGAAAAATATCAAACCGGGACACCTACCATGTCCCGGTTTTATATTTTTCTAGTCTCCAAAAACATTGTCGGGGAGTTTGATTCGCATGTGGGGCCCTGTTATTGTAGTGTTATCGATTAAGTTAAATTTAGACTGTTCAATTACGGTTCAATTTACCAGTCAGTCTGTGGCTTCTTTACTCCGTTTATCGATGTTTTAAATGGATCACAGACTAAGAAACGTACTACTAAACAAAGGGAAGACCTCATCGATTTGCACTTCTGTAAATATCTTAAGTTGCTTGATTTGAAGTCTGTTGACACGCGTGGGAAAAAAAACCAACAAAGATCACAAACATTGTAGGAGAAACAGAGAAAAGGCATCGTAATTAATTGCTTTCAAAATAGAGTTTGCAGAGACCCGTTGAGATTAAGTATGTGTGATTTATTTTTATTTTTTTTTAATTATAGATTTCCTGCTAAATAAGTATTTATAAAAAAATGTTGATTTATATTCTCTCTTTTTTGTTTTGTTTTAATTGTATCCTGGAAATATTTATTCGGTCGACGTTGATAATTAAGTCAGAAATTACCAAATTTTTTTGAGTAAAAGACGGTTTTAGCAAATTGTACGAGGATTTGGCGGAAAGGTTCATGGGCTCACTTTAAAGGGTTGAGGCTGAAGCTTTAAAATATTGCATGGATCGATTGCAACTCTTCTTAATAATAACGGTATTGTTGGAGATAACCTTTTAGACTGATCGCCCTACCAAGGAAAAAACAGCCAAATCTGACAAATAAATAGACATCTGACTGTTCAAAAAAAAAACTGTTCATCCTGTTGGTCCAAAAAGTAATCAAAATCATATATGACATCATCATTACCAAATAGTTTTTGGATACAGATGATAGTCAAATCAGTATTGTAGGGAGAGTGATCAAACAGTTTGTTTTTATCGTTTCACCCCAAGCAAGGCGGTACCGCCACAGATGCGCAGTGGGCTACATATGAGAGTAAAAGTTTAAGCAGGAGAAGAGTGAAGAGAAAGACGAACCAGTTACAGGGGGTGTCAGAGAAAGGGCAAGATAAGGATGGGAATACAGATGTGATGACAGTCGCAAAGGTAGACTGAGAAAGAAAAAGAACAAGATACACAGAATGATGGGCTCCTCGGTGCGGTGTCATGGTTAGCAAGCTCGTCTCGCTAGAATCGTTATAACCGAGTAGTGAGTTCGATCCTCACTGGGCATCCCTTACTTTCGGCCGTGTGTTACGTCTAAGCTACGCTTAGAAAATCACCTTCCTCCAGGTTTGGGCGCAGGGCTAATAACCCTGCCCCATAAAAAACAGTTTGTTACGGAAACAGCAAAAACGCTGCCCTACACACCATTAGGTGTAAGGAAAAGTTTATTTTTACACGGAATGATGTGGAAAGGACGAGAGAAGGACTGGAGTCAAGTGGATAAGAGATGGGAATTGACATTGCATTTAAATTCCTGGAGATTGTAGCCATCAGGAAAGCAAGTATACGGAAGTAAGTTCCATAGGCGGGAAGTGCGAGAAAAGAAGCCGATGGAGTAAAATTGGTGGCTGTGAAAGTGTGGGACCTTGTTGCAAGTCTGGTTGCTCGAGTAAATTCTTGTGAAGGGGGCATCAGTGAGCTAAGCACGTCGGAGCAGAAGCCATGAAAATATTTGTAGAAGAGACGGTGGGAAGCCATACCCCGCCGGTGAGGGAGTGGCTGGAGTCGAGCTGCCAGGTCGAGAACAATCATGTTACAGATTCTTCTTTGGAGCCTATAGAGAAACCTGAGATGAATAGCAGGGTCGCCCGACCAGATATGAAAACAGTTCAAAGCCAAAGTCACGCCAGGCAGTGAAAAAAAAAACCTTTTTCTTTAATTTCCCCGGCCGTTTGGTCTTGAAACCCTTTCGTAACTGCCTCGGTACTCTCGAAATTTCATCACCTGACGAGGCCGGAACGTACAATGACAGAAATGTCGTGAATATTGCAATAAATATGAGAACAACAGTTCAAACAATCTAGATAATGTAAATATTACCTCATCTCAGAAGTATTGACAAATATATTTTTTGTAGTTAATAACGGTTCAATGATACAAGTCTTAGTAATTAACCCACAGGCGTGGCGGGAAGAGATATACTTTTCCCAAGGGTATTTGCAGTAAGTGAATTTAACAAACCCAATAGAAAATGAAGCTAGGCTCCGCGATTAAAATTTCTGTGCCATTACATTCAAGTTTGCAATACCTAGTATTCTCAAGCGGTGACCCATCTGCTGGCCAAGTACCGGTGTTTTTACGGTACATGCAAGAATCTTATACCAAGCCGTGTTCAAATTGAAGGCATAATCTCAGCTTTCTTTGCATACATTTTTACACTAATACCTTTTGAAAAGGCATGAACTGGATCTCCTGCTCCCAGGGAAGGAAAACTTTTAATTCCAAGCTGTGGAGAAAGCAACGGGAAATAACTCCACTATCTTTCCCCAATAAATCATAGCAATTCACAGACAATAAAAACAGAAACTGTGGAGAGCCATGATCATTTTCGTCTTGGAAGGACTTGGCATTTAAAAAATATTCAGATTGTTACAATTTTATTTTCCATCACGGCATTACTACTGAATTGTGATAATCGCTCTAGGTGCTCCATACATCTAAGCTACGCATAGAAAATCCCTATAATAAATATCACTTATATCTGTGTCGAAACTCTTAGATTTCCTAATCATGCTTGATATTCGGATCGTGTAGCTTTTTAGCGAGGCGGAAAGTAAAACTAACGAACTGAGTTCAAATTCCAGTCGTTTCTGTCTCGCTCACTCCCCACAGAAAAGTTATGAATTTACATTTTATTCAGTTATGCGATAAATAGCAGTGCAGACTTGGCTTTTTTTTTACCTTGTCAGGGTGATCAGTCTAAAAGGTTATCTCCAAATTCATAACTGGCGCAAAAAGAGAAATAGACTCTGTTAGATTATTTATCCTTCGACGCCTCTCTGTTGCTATGGCGGGAGTATTTACGGGGCCCAAGATTAGCATTCCGACCTCATGAGCGTGAAAGTTATGTTGGTATTATTAAAAATGATAAATTATGAATAGTCTCAATAGAATTGTAAAGGTTGTATCCGGTTTGGGTTTAGCTTTAAATTCTAACTCTACTGAAATATCTGACGTCCCTCTGTGAAGCTCAATATCTTATACAATCGCCTCTAAAGCCATCACATTATGCAAAACAAATGCCGTACCCTGAAATCAAAATGTTTTTCACAAAAGATCGATTTTAGCGTTGGATCGGTCCAGGGAAATTCGATAAATTTATTGCTATCACCCAAAAATCTTTTGACTAAGTCAATGTTTCTTAACCAGGATAAATTTGATGGGTGGGGGGCACAAAAGATTGGTTGTTTTGTTGTGGAGTAATTTCAGTGAAAGAAGCCACGGTACTACAACCATGTTTCCGTCTATATTTTAGTTCTAATAAACTTAAATTCAGTCAGCCAGTTAAGTGCCATACGTAATACACACTTGAGCGATCATGTCTCTTTAGAGGCATGACTGACTGGGCAGAAGATTATCCCGCAGTAAGTTGCCATTACTTTCTGCGGTAGACTGGTTGCCAGCCAAGGTTATAGAACCCAACCTGTTCTATTATTTAACCCATAACTGGAAGGAAGAGACGGATTAATACTTTTCTCAAGGGTATTTGCGCGTAAGTGATTACAAGGAATTCAACTAGAATTTGAACTCGGCTCCCCGATTTCTCGTTCCGAGACGATATCCACTGAACCACAACGCACATTATGTAATTCAAAACTACTTTTGAGCTTTATTTACAAATGAAGACCAGGCTCAAGGATCAAATGAATGACTGCATAAGTGACAACGTTTTCCTCTTTAATGTTGATACAAGCGCTTTCGGCTATACCTTTAGCCATGATTAAGCAATGTTTTTATTTTTACTTTTAACTGAATGTATGGAATTTTTATTTCATTTAAGTATCTAGTTTTATGGGAATGTTTTACTTTCCAAACACAATCAGGGTTCATAATTGATGTTATTAAGAGATGGCCTTTTCTTTTTTTTATTAATAACGAGTCCATTATTTTTGCATAATATGAGGTTATTATATTTGTATTTTCAACGTGTATGTTGACGATAGAATTTGGTAGATCACCAAGTGTAGTCAAATGAAACCTTATTAATCTGTGTATTGAAATAAGACGTTATTAAGCGGTGTAGTAAAATAAACCTTATTAAGCAGCGTATTGAAATAAACCTTATTAAGCTGTGTATTGAAATGAAACCTTATTAATCTGAGAATTCAAATGAAACCTTAATAAGCTTTGTATTGAAATGAAACCTAATCAAGCAATGAATTATGAATAAAAAATGATCCGAAAAATACGCATAATATTTCTGTACACCTCACTTTACTGTTAAAATATGAAACCTTATTAAACTGTGTATTGAAATGAAACCTTATTAAGCTGTGTATTGAAAGGAAACTTTATTAATCTGTGTATTGAAATGAAACCTTATTAAGCTGTGTATTGAAATGAACCCTTATTAATCCGTGTATTGAAATGAAACCTTATTAAGCTGTGTAGTAAAACGAAACCTTATTAATCTGTGTATTGAAACGAAACCTTATTTATCCGTGTATTGAAATGAAACCTTATTAATCCGTGTATTGAAATGAAACCTTATTAATCCGTGTATTGAAATGAAAACTTATTATTCTGTGTATTGAAACGAAACTTTATTAATCTGTGTATTGAAATGAAACCATATTAAGCTGTGTATTGAAATGAAACCTTATTAAGCTGCGTATTGAAATACAACCTAATCAAGCAATGAACAATGAATATAAAAATGATCCGAAAAATACGCCTAATATTTCTGTACATCTCACTTAATTGTTAAAATATTGAATGTCCGTGATGTTGCAATCAGAAAGAAAAACAAACGAATGTTTGGAAAGCATTCGTCATTGATCTCTCTTCCAATAGAACGACATAAAGAACCTCAGTGTTTCTTTATCCTGCATTTCAATGACCTCGCCGCTGAGATATGTGCCCAGTGCATACTTCACGGCGGGAAAGCAGATATTGACGTCATACAAAAACAGAACTGGTTCTGACGTCAAAAGACAACTGAAAGTAAAATTGAATTTTTATATTTGCAGTGCCTTTGCCAATGAATGGCGATTGCTTTAGAAGTAGTCACTAATTAGTCAAAGGCTAATTATTCAAATAAATAAACTTTTTTCCGTCATTACTGTCACCTGAGAAATATACAAAACAGAATCAGTCTATAATTAAATAGCTTCTTTTAACGATGGCATCACTATCCTAGGACTTTGTGGTGCAGTGGATGTCGGCTCGGAACGAAAAATCGGAGCGTCGAGTTCGAATTCCAGTTGAATTTCTGGCATTCACTTACGCGCAAATACCCTTCGAAAAGGTATTAATCCGTCTATTCTCCCTTAAGCTATGGATTAAATAGCAAAACAGATTGGGTTCTACAGTCGTTTTTGACAACCAGTTTACCGCAGGAAGTAATGGCAACCTACTGCGGGAAAATAATGTGCCCGGTCAGTCATGTCACTTTCGAGACATGATCGCTCAAGAGTGTATTCCGTATGGCTCACAACTGACTGACTGATCCCTATCCTTGGCCTCATTCTTCAAATCACCTCAAATGGAATAGCTACATTGAATCCATAGCTACACATACTCCTAGATTGGATTACTATGTCGGGCCAGGAATTTTTTCTGTTCGGAGTCCATTTTGCACATTTATAAATCTACCATTCATCCGTTCATTGAATACTGTTGCCATATCTAGTCGAGTGCTACTGCCATTCATCTTCAGGTTCTCTTCAGAATCTATATTGCACATTTATAAATCTACCATTCATCCGTTCATTGAATACTGTTGCCATATCTAGTCGAGTGCTACTGCCATTCATCTTCAGGTTCTCTTCAGAATCTATATTGCACATTTATAAATCTACCATTCATCCGTTCATTGAATACTGTTGCCATATCTAGTCGAGTGCTACTGCTATTTATCTTCAGGTTCTCGACAAAATCCAAAAAAACGATCTGCAATATAATCGATCCTGTCTTGGCAGACCGCCTTCAGTCACTTTCTCACCGACGTGATGTGGCTTCCCTCTGTCTTTTCTACAAATATTTTTATGGCAACTTCTCTGATGAG
This sequence comes from Ascarosepion bandense, assembly GCA_037127315.1. Lineage (NCBI taxonomy): Eukaryota > Metazoa > Mollusca > Cephalopoda > Sepiida > Sepiidae > Ascarosepion > Ascarosepion bandense. The sequence goes on along the minus strand of JBBBDQ010000423.1, from coordinate 4,400,629 downwards.
CTTTTTTTTCCTGGTACAACAACCAAATGTATTTACTCGTGCCACAAGATTGGCATTAAGGTCCTACCTTTTTACCGTTGAACTAGTTAAATGTAATCGCATCATCTACTCTAAGAGTTTCTTTACTCGCACTTCCTGTTTGTGGTACTCACTTCTATTTACTTGCTTCTCTGATAGCTACAATCTCCAAAGATTTAAATGCAACATCAATTGCCATCTACTTGATTCTCATCCATCTCTTATCTTTTCTTTGTTATCCTTTGTAACTTTTTTATTCTCTCACTATAAGCCCTTGCGCACTAATGGCATTTCTGCCTTGCTTGGGCTGAAATTATTATTTAAAAAATTATGTTGATATTAATTTGTTTTTACTTTTGCTTTCTGGGTACCATTACAGTTTACTTCTCTTCGGCCCTGAAAAAATATATGTAGAATATGTGACAAAACCTATCATTACTCTCAAGTCTGGTACATCGTGTTGAGAGAAGCTGTGTTTTTACCCACTTTGGAGGAAAGCATCTTCTTTTTACATTTTCAATACCAAATCTGTCTTCTATCCAAACTGGGTTATCACCCTTTTTGCGTTAATATTATTTTTTTGTTTTTCTCACCTTTGCCAAACACGTTTTATTTGAAGAGAAATGAATTATTATCTAAACTTATTTATAAATGGAACTTGGTGTGTGTGTGTGTGTGTGTGTGTGTGTGTGTGTGTGTGTGCGTGTGTCCGTTACCTATAGACTCCGAAAAGGCTGAATCGATTTTCTTGAAAATTTACACAGTTGTACTATAAGCGTCTGCGAGTGTTCTTAGCTAGGTAGCCCCGATAAATATCGAAAATCGATAATCGAAAAAATCGGGTTATAGAAGGAGTAGACCGATTTTTTAATCAAATTTGATACACTCATAGACAAAGATATAAGAAACGATATTCAGATGTTTCAAGGTTGCAGTTCTTACAATAGTGCAGAAAATCAATAATATATATATATATATATATATATATATATATATATATATATATATATAAGACAAGATGTTGTTTTTGTGTGTGTCTGTTTATCTGCCTGTATGTCTGTATTTTTTTCAGTTCTTTTATTGTAGTTTTTGCTTCGGGTTTGGCTCTAAGTAGGTATAATTGTAATTGTTAATCTCAGCCATGATACCATTTACTCAGAGGACTTATTTAGCCTTCAAAATTCAGTTTATGACGAACAAAAACTTATTTGATATCGATACTAGTAAATCTAAATTTGACTTACATCCATTCATTTTCTTTCAGTCTACGGTTTCGCTTTAACTGGAAACAACTATTGCTTTTCAGTCTTTCGTGCCAACGTAAAAGAGTCTGAGCTCCAGGACAATGGATTAGTTTTAAATCTTTCATTACACCCGTGCAACGCCGGGCTATACTGCTAGTTTTACTTAAAATTGGCTTTTGAGTTTTGTTTAACAGCATATCAACCTCTGTTGGTTATTTAATGCCAAAAAGATGGGGTTTTAAGGTATTTTTCAATGTTTGGTTATAGTCGGATTTTAATGAAAAATTTTTGTTTTTATTCTTTTTTATTTTAGAAAACTGAAAATGTTTTGCCTTCCAAAAAGTTTTGCTGAGAATAATTTTTTCCTTCAAAAATGTGTTACGATAATAATTTTTTCTTCAAAAATATATTGTTGGTAATATTTTTCCTTCCAAAATGTATATTTTTCTATAAAATCTATTTTTATGTATATATTTCTATAAAAATGTATTTTTATACATTCATAGTGCTTTGACCCCAGCTTGCGGGTTAACTATTTGCCCATAGCTGGGACCCTAACAGGTGCTACCACTCCGGGTCAGGGTGGACCTGCGAACAACAACAATTAAGGGGTTGTTCCATGCTCCTCAAAACCTCCCTATTAGAGGCCTTGCTGCTGGATGCAGTTTACCGTCATGCCCAGGACTAAATACTGGCGTTATCAAATATATACAGGCGGCCTCTGTAGTATCTGCAATTGGCACATTATTCTGAGACAGTCATTTTATATTGTTTTTCTTATTAAAAGATTGAGTTGAAAAAAGCTTTAAGAAATGGGAAAGTATTTGCCAGTCCAACAGTAACAAAAAGGAAATTTAGAGTATATAATTAGAGTCTAGTTGTAGAATATAAGTATATCTGGTTATAATTCAAGAAATAATAAATTGTTGAATGATATTTATCGAAACTCTGTTGTCAGTCAAAAATTGTGAGTTAAACATTTATTTATTATTCAGTTTTTTAAAAAGTCATTTCACCCTAAGCAAGGTAGGACCATCACTAGTGCGCGGCAGGTTCTTCTTCTTCTTCTTCTTCTTCTTCTTCTTCTATGTGCCATGTCTTTTCAGGACGAAGACGATCATGGCCTTCCACGTCTCCCTGGGGGCTCTTACCATGCTTTCTCCCCACCCAACCCCACTCTGCCATCCACTTCGTCAAGCCCTTCAAGTATACTACGCATTGCTTTCCCTTGTCTCTCTTCCCCTCTATCTGACCTGTGAGTATCAGATCCTCTAAGACCTCCTTCCTCACTACATATCCCAGGAACTTTAGCTGTCTTTTTTTATGTTAAGTATTAGTTTCTTTTTCGTTTCCAACGTCTATAAAACCTCAACGTTTCTCACGTGTTCGGTTCATGGTATCGTCAGCATCCTTCTGTAGAACACACATTTCGGTTGCTTCAAGCCTCTTGAAGCAACCGAAATGTGTGATTTTCACCGGATCTATTTAACTTGTACAGCGAGACTATTCTGTGATCCCTTGAAATCATGCCAGGATTCATCGTCGGTGGCCACAATCTGAAGAATATCTCATCTTTGATGAGATTGTCTAGCATTCGCTGCCATTTTGAAGAACAGACATCACATCGCAATCGAATATCCTCTTCTTTGTTTCCAACGAGATTTTCCTTTCTCTTAATACTCTACTCAGCTTCTGGAATGCATCTTTGGCCATTCTAATTCGCCTTCGGACCAGAGTGTTACACTTTCCGTCTTCTGTTAGAACATTTTCAAAGTATTTCAATTTCTGTACCATCTTCATATTAGTATCCCCAGCCTGTAGTTGACATTTTAGGTCCCTCTTTTTACTGATGACCATGCATTCAGTTTTCTTTTAATTTATTTGTAGTCCTTTCTTTTCGCTTTCTTCAGCTACTTTCTGCGGGAGGTTTTGACGTTTTCTTTCGATGACTACTATCAGCACTGTATCATCTGAGTATCTAATATTCTTCAGATTGTGGCCACCGACGATGAATCCGGGCATGATTTCAAGGGATCACAGAATAGTCTCGCTGTACAAGTTAAATAGATCCGGTGAAAAATCACATCCTTGTCTTCTATCTTTTTATATCTGTTGGACTCGTTTTCTGTCCGCATGTAGGCGGTTTGCTGCCAGTAGAGATTCTTTAATACTTTAATACATTTCGACAACCTACTGCGGGATAATCTTCTGCCCAGTCAGTCATGTCTCTTTCGAGACATGATCGCCCAAGCGTGTATCACGTATGGCACTTAACTGACTGACTGACCTTTCGCCAATATGTCTAGGTGGCTGAGAATTTTTATCAAGTCTTTGTGGCGTACTTTGTCAAATGCCTTTCTTCTTCTTCATCTTCTATGTGCCCTGTCCCTTCAGGACGTATGCAATCATGGCCTTCCACGTTTCCCTATCCTGGTGGCTCTGAGCACGCCTTCTCCTGTTACACCATGCAATCCTCGTTCCGTCATCCACCTGATTAGGTCCTTCAAATATGTTATCCGTTGCTTTTCCCTGTCTCTTTTTCCTTCTATCTGGCCTGTTAGTATCAGTTTCTCCAAGCCCTCCATCCTCATTGCGTGTCACAGAAACTTCAGCTGTTTCTTCATGATGATCAGTATTAATTTCCTTTTTGTTTCCATCATTTCCAAGACTCACATGCTCGAGCCATGATATTCGCAGCATCCTTCTGTAGAACCACATTTCAGTTGCTTCAAGTTTTTCCTTCATCTTTAATGATATTGTCCAGCATTCACTGCCATATTGAAGAACTAACAACACATAGCAATTCAGTACTCTCTTCTTTGTTTCTAGCGAAATTATCCTGTTTCTTAATACCTTACTCAACTTCTGGAATGCTTCTTTTGCCATGCCAATTCGCCTTCGGATCTCAGTGTCGCACTTTCCGTCTTCTGTTATAACGCTTCCCAGGTATTTAAATTTTTGTACCTGCTTGATTCTAGTATCCTCGACCTGTATTTGGCATTTTGGGCTGCCCTTTTTAATGATGATCGTGTATTCGGTTTTCGTGCAGTTTATTTCTAGGCCTTTTTTGTTATTTCTTCAGCTACCTTCTGTAGCAGGTCTTGTAGTTTCCTTTCTGTGTCTGCTATCAGCACTGTTTCATCTGCGTACTTTAGGTTGTTTAAATTGTGGCCTCCGATTACGAATTGCGTAGTCTTAAAGTGGGTTGCTTATCCTTTCCTTTTTCTAGTTGTAGTGGGAATCCGTTCTAGTGAACGGTAATTGTATACTGTTGCAGGTTAACGGAATTTGGCCTCGCGGTAGATAGCCCACTATGAGTCATAAAATGATTTTAAAATCAAGAAAAGCAATCTGAGTTGAAAATAACATTTATATATAAACACATATCAATTAATATTTTACAGTTAAAGCAATACTTGAATATAGTTCCAACGGAGGTTAAAATGTTCATGGCAAATAATAAGCTGAAAGAGAATTAAGGCTTAGGAATGTGGGGAGCGTATAAGTGAGTAATGCCTTTGAAGTAGTAGCTCCTTAGGTCGGTAAGTAGTTTTGAGACAGGGGAGAAGGAAAGAGAGGCGAAGGGAAGAGCATAGTAGCCACTTGACTTGGTCAAGGGAGATATTAATTACTCACGTCTGTCACCGTCGGTCTGTCTGTTGGGTGCTTTCTGTCTCGGCTTTTTATATCTGCTTTTTGGATCAAAGCAGCTCGTTTGGAATTTCACACTTGTATTTGATTTTGGGCTTTCCATTGGCTGATAAAAAAAAATTCGCGTAGGCTTGCGAAATGGAAATTTGATATTTGATTAATTTTTATTTTTCAACCGAAACATCTGCGCGAACCCGGATGCGCACGGACGACTTTTGGTCATTTGCTTTTTGTTCGTGAAAGTGCAAACATCCGGTCCATCGCTTTTGCTCGGTATCACCACAGTCTATAAAACACGTCCTTCTTCCTTTGTATTGCCCTTTCTGATAACATTCTAAGCACAAATATCGCGTTCCGTTCCAATGTCCTTTGAAACTGAACTGTTTTTGTCCTATCTTTGGCCTGATTCTACTGTGTGCTCTATTCATCAGAATTCAGATGATGAATTTTGTTACGTGACTCATTAAGCTGATTGTTCGGTGCAGGTTACAGTAAGAGAAAAACAGGGTATAGGGGGTGTCGAATAAGGGATGACAGATGAATGGGATTGAAGGATACAGAAGATGGCAATTGACGTTGCATTTAAATTTTTGGAGATTGTAGCTCTCAGGGAAGCGAGTAAAGGGAAAGCAAGTTCCATCAGAAGAAAGTGCGATAAAAGAAACTATTAGAGTAGAAGAGGTAGTTACGTTTAACTATTTTAATGGTAAAAGGGTGGAACCTAGATGATAATCTAGTAGCTCCCTTACATTCATGTAGTCGGGGTACCAGGGAAAATAACTCGGCAGAGCAGTTGTATATATTATACATGGTGAGGGAAAAATACGTTCGTTTTTATTGGAATTTTTGGACAAAAATAAATTACAGAAGTTTAAAAAAAGTATTTTCACATCAAAACAACATAAATGTTTCGATTAACAAACCATTTAAAATGTACTAAATGCTCTGCTGCATGTTCAATACAAGGTTGAAACCTATCAGTAACACTTTTACAAACCATTTAACACAATTCTATATTAATTACAGAAAATATTACTCGACATTGTTTCTTTTAATCCAAGAATTGTTTTCGGTTTAGGCCTGAAAACGAGATATTTCTGTACACCCACACAGAAAAATACGGTGGAGTTAGATCTGGTGACCTTGAGCTTAGCACTGCCAAGTTAATTCGAGAAACGCGTTGAAATCTCCCGTTGCTTCAAATGAAATAAACGAGAATGATAATTTGCATCAACAAATCTATATTCATTTTTAGATAAACTATTTTTCCCCCAAATATATACGCGAAAAAGAAGTCAATGTATTAAGATGATATTTGACTGTTAGTCTGCACTGGTGTCAAATCGTCTGACGTAATCAACACAGGAGTTATATCTCGTAACTATTATAAATTTAATACGATACGATCTTCTTTAAATTCAAACTATATCCACATATTTAACAGGCGATGTGAATCCATATATTGTTCTGAAACATGAAATTTTTTGTGCAGTGACATAATGCTTTTATAAACCATTGTAATAACAAAATTCCAATATATATATATTGTTTATTTCTAAACATATACTGTTAAATATTTGAGACAATGAATGTCTATTATGTTTAATCATGAGCCGTTCTAAACATCGTATTCTGGCTTTAATTTCAGCTGAACAAAATATATACAAATTAAATCTGGTCATAACACATTCAGTCAGTTAAGTGCCATACGTGATACACGCTTGGGCGATCATGTCTCGAAAGAGATATGACTGACTGGGCATAGGATTATCCCGCAGTAGGTTGCCATTGCTTTCTGCGGTAGACTGGTTGCCGACCAAGGCTATAGAACCCAATCTGTCCTGTTATTTAACCCATAACTGGAAGAAAGAGACGGATTAATACCTTTCCCAAGGGTATTTGCGCGTAAGTGAAGGCAATGAATTCAGTTGGAATTCGAACTCGACACCCCGAGTTCTCGCTTCGAGCCGATATCCACTGCACCAAAACGCTCATCCTCATTACATTGCATTTAAATATATGGTTCTGTTAACATTTGGAGCTCTCACGCGGTGTGACGTCGTAGAACCGCATTACAAATTTACGAACTGCGTCTGCTATTTGGTAACTGTTATCGTTGCTTAGCAAAGTTTTATGTCAACACAAGTTAGAATCATCTTTGATGGTGGATGTTTTTATGTTAACATCCCTGTAACCTCTCTGAAGATGGCTTATGTGAGCCGAAAGCTTAGAACAAAATTAATAAAAAATATCCAAATGTTGGATTCATTGTCACTTATATTTAACAGTATATGCTTAAAAAATTATCTACTGCTTCTATACACTATATATATGACTTCCTCTTTAGCCTACGATAAATAAATCGCACCCATTGATATATATTTTTTAACTCCCATGATTTTAGTTTTCTATTTCATTGTTGGGTTTCGGTATAACCCAAATTAAATTATACATTTCATAAACGAAAAAAAGTGTAATTTATAACAAACTTATGCAACGCTAGTACCAAAAATAAAATTTCGTACTTACCCTAGAATATTTAATGAAGAAAGTGTGCTCATTAGCCCTTTACTCGAGTATGCAAGTCGGTAGACGAAATACACACTGTTTAGAAATACGAGTGTCCTCGAAAACAATGTTTGGTTTAAAGTAATAAAAATGTCGGACTCAAAATTAAAAAAAACAAGCGGTCCAATACTCTCTCTCTCTCTCTCTCTCTCTCTCTCTCTCTCTCTCTCTCACACACACACACACACACACGTTGATAAAAAAATTCAAAATTTATGTATATATATATATATATATATGTGTGTGTGTGTGTGTGTGTGTGTGTGTGTGCGTATATTCATCTGTACATGTGTCTGAAAAACAATATATGTTCGTCTCTTCCATTTGTCCATGTGTGGATGTCTATAGACTTGAATATGCGTGCGTCGACGTTTTCTCCTCATTTGATATTTGAATAACTTTATAATAACCTAAATCTAATGCTTTGTTAAACTTAGAATTTAAAATTCGCAATAAAAATAAAGTAAAGTGAATTTAATATTCGATTCATAATATATATATATATATATATATATATATATATATATATATATATATATATAGTCATCCGCAGACAGATCTGTTTCGCTGTATAACAGCTCATCAGTACGGTTAGATTCCGATTGCTTTTAACCCAAGATTGAAACCCGACCGAATTTGCGTCAGTCGGCGATTCTATCTCTGAGCTATATATATATATATATATATATATATATATATATATATATATATATATATATTCTTTTTTCTCTCGGTATATATTTCTTTTCTATATATATATATATATATATATATATATATAAAAGAAATATATACTGAGAGAGAAAAGAAAAATCAATTGAGCTCTCTATTTTATCTGTTTAATATTTTAAATTAATTAGATATATTTTTTGTTTCTTTTTCCGTTTTACGGATTTGACATAACTTCCTGTTTAATAATTAAACGGATATTAAAATAATCAAATTGATATTTAAATTTTCATAATTAAATATATATTTAAAAACTGTATTATGATATCCAAAATTGTATTAGAATATAATGATAATATAATAGATATTATAATAATAATAAAATGAATTTTAAAATTTTTGATAAATAAATAGATATTAAAAAATGTTATTTACAAATTAAAAGTTTTAGAAAAATTAGGGTAAAACGCATTTTGAATCGGAATAAAAATAGTATAAATACACTCAAAGATCCGTTTAATTTAGTTCAAAAATATAAAATATTTTCTTTCTTCTATTTTTTATTTTTTGTTATAGGAATTGTTGAGATACAGAAAAACTAAAGGAAAAAATTGTACCAATAATGGATAAATCAACAGAAATGGTGTCTAAACAGGGGTTTTAAAATAAGTTGACACTTTTGCCGTTAAGATTGAAAGAAGAAATCGTGTATTCCCCAAAAATATAAACTTTTTTTACAAATTTAAAGTTAATCTCTATTCTGATTTGTTAAATGGAACACGCACAGAAATTTTTGTCTTACCACATCCATAAATAACAAACGTCTTGTTTCTTATATTCAAATGAAAATCATTTCACAATAATGAGATAACGTTGCCTTATGAAGATGTAAAAATCTCGAAACATAGAAATTTCCGTGTCGCAATGTAACCTATATTAACTTTAAATAATTTTAAAAAGATTATATATATATATATATATATATATATATATATATATATATATATATATAGTATAGTATAGTATAGTATAGATGCCAGAGTATCTACTGTTTTCCAGAGTGCTCAATCAGGGAGAGAGCGTAAATAGTCATCCGCAGACAGATCTGTTTCGCTGTATCACAGCTCATCAGTACAGTTTAGACTTTGGAAAACAGTAGCTACTCTGGCATCTACGCATCGTTCATTCAGCAATGAATTAGAACACTCTCAGCTATTGGGCGTGTATAAGGATAATATACACGCTAAAAAGTTTGCCTCCTTCTACTGAGCGCCCATAGCTTAGAGATAGAATCGCCGACTGACGCCAATTCGGTCGGGTTTCAATCCTGGGTTCAAAAGCAATGGGAGTCTAACCGTACTGATGAGCCCTCATACAGCGAAACAGATCTGTCTGCGGATGACTATATATACATACACACAAGTATATGGTAGGTATGGATGAAATAAAATTCCGTATCCAAAGAAACACTACTCTTAAAAACGTGCTCAATACAAAGTAGAGCGAATAATATTTATTTAGAATTTCTAACTTAAATATGTTATAATATCACTACAAAAATAGCCATTTTGTTTCGGCACTATTAGTGTCTTATCAAATGATGAAGTTTATTTCAAGTTGATAAGTTTTAAAAGGTTCAAGATTAGCCAATCCCCTTAATCATGGAGGCATTGTTACATAGACAGAGTGGACTAATCAAAATAAAGTAATTTCTAATTTGAAGAATATGAGAACAGACTCTAAAAACAATTTATTGGGACATCAATAGTAATATTTGATTAAAATAGAGATCAGCATTATGAATCGACTATTAGATTCACTTTATTTTTATTGCGAATTTTAAATTCTAAGTTTAACAAAGCATTAGATTTAGGTTATTATAAAATTATTCAAATATTAAATGAGTAGAAAACGAGGACGCACGCATATTCAAGTCTATAGACATCCACATATGAACAAATAGACGAGTATATATACATACGAACATATATTGGTATACAGACACATGTACAAATGAATACACACACACACACACACACACATATATATATATACATAAATTTTGAAATTTTGTTTTTAACGACGTGTTAATTTATCCGATAAATTTTAAAGCCTGGTTTGGTGGAAAGCGTCTGATTTGCAGTAAGATTTCATCATTTTACGGTTAAAATAGTTAGATGTAACCGTAAGTTCTATGCTGAGAGTTTCTTCAAATGTACTTCTCGCTTGTATAAATCTCTTTCGGATTTTTCTTTCCCTGTCAATTTTGATCTTCACAAATTTAGATTCAATGTCTATCTTTATCGTCTGTCTTCTTGGTCGTTTTATTATCTTCTCTTCGTAACAGCATATTTTTTCGTAATCTCTACTGTCCTGGGTTTGACGATAAACTGCATCCGACAGCAATGCCATTAACTGGGAAGTTTTGAGGAGCATCGAACCACTTCTTAATTGCTGTCGTTATCAGGTCCACCCTGACCCGGGGTAGTAGCACCTTCTAGGGTCCCAGCTATGGGTAAATAGTTAACCCTAAACTGGGGTAAAAACACTATGAAAGTAGAAAAATAGATTTTTATAGTGAAAATTCAAGCAATACTTTTTTCGATAAGAAAATATTACTAGCATTATATTTTTGAAGGAAATAAATATTACCAGCAATATATTTTTGAAGAAAAAAAAATATATATACCAGTAATACATCTGACTTTCGACAAAACCCTCTTTGTAGAAATACGTAAATGAAACCTGATCTACAAACTGATTTCTTTCAAAGAATACATATTCAATTCATACGAATCTATTGTAAAAATCTTGCCAGCATTAAAAAACCCAATGAGGTTGATATGCCGTAATACAAAACAAACCAATCCAGACTCTCCACAAAATCCTCTTTGCAAAGATACATCAATAAAACCTGATCTACAAACTGATTTCTTTCAAAGAATACATATTCAATTCATACGAATCTATTGTAAAAATCTTGCCAGCATTAAATAATCCATCGAGATTTATATGCCGTAAAACAAAACAAATCAAACCAAAACCATCTTTTTTTTGTTTTTGTTTTAAAGGAATTTTTAAGAATACAAAATCAGAAGACATCTGGAGTTTTCTAAAAAAAAAAAAAAACACCTTTTCCTCAAAAACTGACTAAATCACCCTTCTCACGATAACCGAACTTAAAAAAAACAACAAAAAAAAGAAACAAACAAACAAAAGCCCACCTTTTTGGCATTAGATAACCAACAGAGATTGATTGATAACCCAAATTCGTAATCTCTAAAACTCAGTAAATCCTTGTGTCTTAGTGGCTTTATTTCCTTTCTTGGCGTGAAACGATGAGAAGATTAAAAAAAGCAAACAAATTGAAGACTCAGTTGAAGATAAATATGGCAATTATTCATCCTTGAAGAAGATACATATCGATGTGGAAGCGACTAGCCTGTCCGGGCAGAAGCCTTACGTTAGTTTTTCATACAATGGACTAAAAAGGCTTTCGTCTTTTTTTATTACCCTTTTTGACATTTATTATTTATAAAATCGAACAATGCTTAAAATAATGAAAATTACTCGTAAAAGTACACAATTACTGAGCCGTGCCTTTTTCTGGCGACGTGCTTATCAAAGCCCTTTTTTCGGGTGTCAAATGCTTGGCGCTTTTTGGAATTCTTATGACTTTAAATGTCAAGTAGATACGTGTTTAATATCATCTACTTTGCTACAAGGTCATATTACTAGCGAGGAACGAATTCGCTGTCAGTGCAAAGTTCGCTTGCTAAGCGGATACATCAACGCACAACTGTCAATATTTCTTGAGATGAGATATTGTAACTATTTATGCTATTTAAATTGTTCGGACTGTTGTCCTCATCTTTATTGCCATCTCATTTTTTTTCGATAGCTGCATCTACTCTTAGGAAGGTTTGGTCTCTGTGTCGGTCCAGGTTTTTTTTTTTTGTCAGAATCCATCTTGCACATTTATAAATCTATTCATCCATGCATTGAATACTGTTGCCATATCTGGTCGGGTGCTCCTGCTATTCATTTTGAGATTCTTGACAAAATCCAACGAATTATTTGCTATGTAAATCCTGCCTTGTATTTCGACTTCAGTCACTTTATCACCGACGTTACGTGGCTTCCCTATATCTTCTCTACAAATATTTTCATGGAAACAAGTTTTTTTTCTCCGGTGCCCCGACCACGTAAATTTAAGCGGGCTACTAGTTTGGCAACTAGGTCCCCCACCTTTTAACGTTGAAAAGTTCTAACGTTCTACATCAACAGATTTCTTCCTCACACTTTCCGCTTGTGAAACTCCCTTCCGTTTACTTGCTTCCCTGATAGCTACAATCTCCAAAAATGTAAAAGCAATGTCAACTGCCGTTTTCTGGAATCCCGTTCATAAATATTCACGGCGTTTCGACTGTTCTCCATACTGGCCTTCTTCAGGTGATTTTTGTTAGGATTTCGAAACCGAACCCATTATTTAGCCATTGTTTTTTGTTTTTGTTGTTTTTCTCTAGCTCTCTGTATTCCTCATAACCAGGTCTGTGATGATTCTTTAACTTTTCCTATTTTCCCGTGAAGTTCGCAATTATTTCGACTTTACCCCACAGAGGGCGGTTTCTGTATATGGTCAGCCTGATGTTTCTATTTCTCCTTATGTTACGGTCTTACGGTGTTTCTGTAGTCTTATGTTAAGGGGGCAACTGTTTTTCTCAATAAGGTCAGAGCATAAAACGGTCGAAATGTCGTGAATATATCAATAAATATGTGTGCAATGGTCCGAACAATGTAAATAGTGTAAAATGTAACAAGGCATTAGTTTGTTTGTTTTTAGCAGGAAGGAGTGATGAAATGTTCAAGGCCTTTGTTCACTTCCCAAAATATGACCCACTGATTAAAACTCAGAATCTTCTAATTCCTTCTTAATTTAGTCCATTAAGAACCTTTCAGCACAAACCCTCACCTACATGGATATTGAAGCAGGCGTCTGAGTACCTTGACGTGGTCTAATGGTTAGCAAGCTTGTCTTTCTAGAACAATTACGACTAAGTAGTGAGTTCGATGCTCGCAAGTAGAATCCCAACTTTCAGCCTTGTGTCACACCAAAGCTACACTTAGAAATTCACTACTGTCGAGATAGTTAAGGCGAATTTTGTCTCTTTTAGAGCAGAAAATAATAATGGAATGCGAGGTCAGTGTAATGGCTCTCAGAGCGAGAAGTGAAATCGGCGAACCGAGTTCAAATTCTGGCCTTGGCATTTGCATTCCCTTTTCACTAATGCTGTTGAGAAAGAAAAGACTATTCTCCACACACAGCTATCCTCGCTTTTATAAGGACTTTTATATATATATATATATATATATATATATATATATATATATATATTTCCATGAGCATGACAGAGAAATATATATATATATATATGTCACGCTCATGGAAAGAGAAAGGCGGCGTTGGCTCAGTTCATGCTCTTTACTGCCAATTATTAAACTTTACTACCAGTTATGAAAGCTTTTGCAACGTGTTCACTATTTAACAGCTTTATTATTTATCATTTTATTTTTTGGCATAATTACGTCATCGAGTAATGAAGAATATATATATATATATATGTGTGTGTGTGTGTGTGTGTGTGTGTGTGTGTGTGTGTTTTGTGCGTGTGTGTTTTGTGTGTGTGTGTTTGTGTGTGTGTGTGTGTGTTTGTGTGCAGGTTTCATTAAGAACGACACAAAGTATTATGGTTAAGTATTTTATGTAATTTTTCATGCAATCTTATGATTTTTTTGACGACATATATATTATATAAAAAATTGTCCAAATGTTTTGTTTATCTGAGCGCTTTCGGCAATACTTTTAGCCATTATCGAAGATGGGTTTTATTTTACGTGTAACAGATTCTACGTAGTGTTATATATGTTTTTAGTGTAGTGTGTATGTGTATGTTTTATGTTCCGAAAACTGTCAGCACGTTGTTAGCATGTCCGTAGTTGATATTGTTGAGTGTTGGGTTTTTTCATATAGATATAGATATATATTTCCTCTTTTCCCACTCAGGGGTTTGGCTTTTTTTCTTATGTCTTAATGTAAGATACTCAATAGTAAGTACATCAATATCTATGTTACCATCATTTTTGACGGCATATCGATATAAATATTTTGCCATCATTTTTGACGACCCGGACCCACTTGTAGGTTAAATAATTGTGTAGACTATACTCTCAAGCCTTGGATGATAACCAGTACAGAACAAGGACTACGGTGCAATAAGAAGTTCCGAGAAGGGAGCGGGAAATCACTCCAAAACCTTTCCGAATAAGTCATTGCAATTCTCAGATAACGAGAAAAAATAGCCTGAAGATCCATGTACGCCTACGTACCGAAAGGAAGGAAAATTAAAATCAATTATAAGGCAATCGATAAACCAATCGTTTATTTATGAAAATTTCAAAAGACCAGGCTGCGAATGAATAACAAAACAGCTTTTTTGCGATTTTTCAAACTCAATATGCTAATGAGTTATCCCCAGTAAGCAAGAACGCCTTAATTGGACAAGATGTAGTAATGGTAAAACTGTAGTTATTTGCTGTCACAGCTTCTACATAACCGTTTTTGCATATACCTGGCACATTTTTGTGTCGGATAGGGACCAAAAATCATCTCTCAGTTGTGTCTCTGTCCTCGAAGACAGAGTGCGGTTCAGTTGTGGCTCCGTCCGCGAGGACAGAGGTGCATCAGAGAAAAATTATACTGTGCATGCCAGCTTAACTGGCGGTTGAGGGGGACTGGGGAACGTTTGTTCTTTCGCCCGTCTGTACGCGGTTGGGCTCCCAACGTTAAAAAAGACCTTGTGTAACATCTCGCTCCAGTGGGGGTAGGGTAAATATCTTTAAGTTGGGTAAGATGTAAGACACATGCTGGGATATGTAAATTATAAATTTATAAATATTTGATGTCACATGATGTTAAAAAGAAACATATGGAAATATTAACCCTCTAGGGTCATTCGTATCATATTTGATACAGTATTTCCCTATAAGGAAACATTTGGTATTCATTGACTGAGCAGTCAGTACTGCTTTCATTTGAAATTTATAAAATATTTCTCTTAAAAAATTTTTCAGGAAAATATTTCTTTCAAGGCTTGTTTTCATACTGTATCAAATATGATACGAATGGCCCTAGAGGGTTAAGGCTTCTACTGGGCATAAAGTGGGGGATCAGTTCTATATTGTTTTGAAGTAATAAACAGATCCCCCACTAATATGATACGAATGGCCCTAGAGGGTTAACAAATAAATAGAAGTGTATATATAATTATCCTCGTGCAGGTTGTTGTAAAAGTTTTCCGTTTCAGTCTACTAAACAAATTTGGATCAAACATCGAGAATTTTTAAAAATTCCTTCTTGCTTGAACTAGTAGCTTTTCAGTGCTTTCCCGAATATATAAAATCTGCTATTTCTTTTTTTTTTTATTAATCATTTCACCACAAGCAAGGCAGAAATGCCACTGATACGCAGGGGCTTATAGTGAGAGAATAAAAATAGTCCAGGGTATGTCGAAGAAAAGATAAGACATGGATGGGAATCAAGTAGATGGCAATTGCCGTTGCATTTAAAGTTTTGGAGATTGTGTCTATCAGGGAAGAAAGAAAATGTAAGTGAGTTCTACAAACGGGAAGGCGAGAAAAGAAACTGTTATAACAGAAGAGAGGGTTAGAGCAGAAGAGACCTTGATGCCAGTCTAGTTGCACGTGTAAATACATGTGATCGAGGTACCAGAGCAGTTGGCATGAAAATACTTGTAGAAAAGACAGAGGGAAGCCACATCATGTCGGTGAAAAAGTGACTGAAGTCAAGCTGCCACGTCAGGACTGATTATATTGCAGATCCTCCTTTCCAATGAAAAAAACGAACTTATATTGCAGATCCTTTCCTTATAAAAGAAGCGAACTTTTAGCCAATCCAATATATAAATATATATGTATATATATATATATATATGTATATATGTATATATATATATATATTTGTGTGTGTGTGTGTGTGTGTGTGTGTGTGTGTGTGTGTGTGTGTGTGTGTGTGTGTGTTGTCAAGCAGTGTGAAGATGAACCTATATAAAACCCCAACAAATGTAACCTAAATTTTTCCTTCTCACACAAAACATTCCCAAATCAACTTACGGACGACTATCAGACATAAACAAAAATGCCCACTAGATGCTCAAGCACACATATGCACACATATTTTTTTTTATCATCTCACCCCAAGCAAAGCATTCCGCTGCCACTATTGCACATGGGGCTACATAGGGGAAGGTAAAGAGAAGGAGTGGTTAGACATAGGGAATGTCAGGAGGAAGGTGACAGATGAGTAAGGATACCGAAGATGAGGGTTGTGCTGATGGGAAGAGTGTTTGATAGAATGGGAGCAGGTTAGTGTGTTAGGAGTTGTCTATTGACCTTACATTTAAACTCCTGGAGATTGTAGCCGTCGGGAAAGCAATCGTGTGGAATGGAATTCCACAGTCGGGAAGTGCGAGGAAAGAAACTGTTGGAGTAGAATATGCACATTATCAACCGAATGCCACATAGAACTACTAGAATTGTGACACACAAACACACATGAATTATGCACACGAACGCTGTTTGAAAGGACAGACGTGAGGGCTGCTAAGCCAATGAAAAAACAAACAAAAAACACGAAAATAAAAATACCTGAATTTTCTTTTCTCCACCATATTTGATTTTCTGATGAATCTAAAAAAGGAGCAAAACGTTCATTTTATAAACGTTTCCTATTTGTCCTGTATCTGGAGTATTATTTCCTAGTTCACACACACACACACACACACACACATATATATATATATATATATATATATATATATATATATAACTAGCAGTATAGCCTGGAGTTGGCCAGGAGTAATGAAAGCTTTAAAACTAATCCATGGTCCTGGAGCTCATACTCTTTGGACGTTGACACGAAAGTCAAAAAAGCAATAGTTGTTTCCAGTTAAAGCGAAGCCGTATACTGAAAGAAAAATGAATGGATATAAATCAAGTTTTGATTTCCTGCTGTCGATATCAAATAAGTTTTTTTCGTCGTAAACTGAATTTTGAAGGCTAAATAAGTCCTCTGAGTAAATGGTTTCATGGCTGAGACTAAGAACTACAATTATACCTACTTAGAGCCAAACCCGAAGCAAAAACTAAAATAAAATGGCCGAAAAAAATAGAGACATACAGGCAGATAAACAGACACAGACACAAACATCTTACCTTTTAAATATATATATTATCGATTTTCTGCACTATTGTAAGAACTGCAACCTTGAAACTTCTGAATATCGTTTCTTATGTCTTTGTCTATGAGTGTATCAAATTTGATTAAAATCGGACCACTCCTTCTGTAACCCGATTTTTTCGATTATCGATATTTCTCGGGGGTACCTCGACACAAACCTAGCTAAGAACACTCGCAGACGCTTATAGTACAACTGTATAAATTTTCAAGTAATCGGTTCAGCCGTTTCGGAGTCTATAGGTAACGGACACACACACACATACACACAGACAAAGTTCCATTTATAAATAAGTTTGGATAAATGGAGAAAAGATATAAGATAAAGTAAAAAAAATTCGTGTGACCCGTTTCGTTCTTTTGGTCTTTATTGAAGTAAGTTTGTTGTTGCGACTACACATGCGCACGAACGATAGACGCTTGGAATTTAAAAGTAAAATTAATTTTTTTCTGTTATTAAGCCATTTTTTGGGGGGGTATATAAACCAATAAGGAATCGTAAGGAAATTGGATAGATTATATCCCCAAAACACATAAAATTATATATTTTCTAAATTTAAAATTCCGAACGTCCGCCGTTCGTGCGCATGTGCAGTTGCAACAACGCAAACAGACTTCGTCCTAAAAGACGAAACGCGTCAAACGAAAACACTTTGTTTTTCACTGTCGTACATATTTCCTCCAAAATTGCTATTGATCATATCCTGCTATTCACTTCGAGGTTCCCGACAAAATCCAGAGGAGGATCTGCAATGTAATCGATCCTGACTTGGCAGCCCGGCCGACTTCAGTCACTTTTTCACCAACCTGATGTGGCTTCCTTCTGTCATTTTTACAAATAGTTTTTATGGCAACTGCTTTGACGATCTTTTCCTTTGTGCCTTGACCATATGAATTTACATGTGCTACTAGATTGGCATGAAGGTCCCACCTTTTTACCGTCAAAATAGGAAAATATAACCATCTCTTCTTCTCTAATAGTTTCTTTTCTCGCACATCCCGTCTGTGGAACTATCTTCAGTTTACTTGCTTCTCTGTTTGTTATCTTCTATCTCTCTGAATCCCATCCATCTCTTATCTTTTCCTTGACACCTCTTGTACTTTGTTTTTTCTATCACCCTTACACACCAGTGGTGGTCCTGTCGTTATCCCATATATATATATATATATATATATATATATATATTATTTGTTTAAACATTATATATAATGGATACTCATATTTCAGTAGATGCTCTGTTTTAATATTAAACAATATGTTTATTTACATCTAATGATCTGAATATTCAAGAAATCTTGTTAGGAAAATATGCGCACTTCGGCAAGATTCGAACCTGCGTCCCCTAAGAGAAACCGTTATTATAACCGCTCGACCACGTAGGACCTACCGATCAGACAAAGCTATGCTTTTGAACATATATCTTGCTTAGTAGATGTAAATAAATATAAGGTTTAATAATGATAATAAAAAAACATAGCATCTACGCAACTATGCGTATCTATTAAAAATGATATTTAAACAAATAAATTAAAAATATGTCGGATTTAATCTATTTCGTAATGAATTTCGTATATATATATATATATATATATAGTCATCCGCAGACAGATCTGTTTCGCTGTATCACAGTTCATCAGTACGGTTAGACATCCGATTGCTTTTTACCCAGGATTGAAACCTGACCAAATTGGCGTCAGCCATCAATTCTACCTCTGAGCTAAGGCAGACTTTTAGCGTGTGATATACCATGTATACATAGGCCAGTAGGTAGAGTGTTTATTAATTCATTACTGAATGAATGATGCGTAGATGCTAGAGTAGCTACTGTTTTTCCAAAATCTTCCATTCTTCCAGCGTATATATATATATATATATATATATATATATATATATAACGAGATTATAATTATACTCGTATCGAAAACCTTCCTTGAAAACTATCGACGAAGGAAAAAATGTTTTTTTAAAAAAGAAAGAACTTAGTACATGAACGTTAGTCAAAAGTGTTCGTACCGAGATCAGCACGAAGCCCAAAGAAAAAAACCCGATACGAGTAATCGTCTAACAAAAAGTGATCCATACAGAGGTAGAGCGAAATAAATATGTAACACCTAATGAGCCAGACGAACCTACCTAGGTTTTACCTAAACAGGGAAAGCTTTCCCTGACTATCCGTTTAGGTGAAACCTAGGTAGGTTCGTCTGGCTCATTAGGGTGTTATATATATATATATATATATATATATATATATATACGTTATAGTCAATAAGGTGTTGCATTATGTTTATTTGGAATATGAAACATTGTATACTGATACATATATGAGCATATGTTTTTCTCTTATACGTTAGCGGTTTTTATACGTTCTCATTGATGTTCCTAGAATTTCTTGAAGCCATAGTTTCCTCATTGCTAAGGAACTCTTATCTGAAGAGTGTCCTTAGTCAGTCAACTATAATGCGTCATTTGCAACCCTTAGGCAAATTTATGAAGTGAAGTAAGTGCTCTTTCCATGAACGAAACGATCCTTGATCACTACTTAAACACTTGTCAGCCTATGGTGAACTGGCAGAGAAGACAATATGTCTTAGCCAAGAGAATCACTGACGATAATAATGAATTTATCACGTGATTCTGAAACAATCAGAACCGTGGCAAGATCGTAGAAAACAGTCGCCATCTTAACTAAAATAAATAAATAAATAAAGAAATATATTGGATAGAAAAATTTCTCCGTGCTTAGTGGGGTTTCAAAAAACTTCCTATAAGAAATTGTTAGATGTTATTGTGCAAACTTGCAGGGAATAATACGCTCTATTGAACAATCGAAAACAATATTTTTATGAACAAGGAAGTCAACCGAGAATTGTCGTGAATGAAAACGCCCATCTTTGGGCTGTAACACAAGCACAAGAAATAATGATAGAACTGGTATGAGCTCTCCAGGTCACACTATTATTCATCCATATTTATTTTCACAATATTAATTGATGTTCGAGACTTAAATTTACATTATTAGATCTTTCTCCAAATTTCTCTTCACCCTTTTACTTGTTCTTCCAGAGTGATCCTCACGTAATTGTTCCTGTAGACTTATCTTCACGCTCTTAATTGTTCCTCCAGACTGATCTCCATGCAATTATTTCTCCCAATTTATGTTCACGTTATTGTTCCTCCAGACTGACCTTCATAAAATTGTTCCCCCAGATTTATCTTCACACTCTTAATTGTTCCTCTAGATTTATCTTCACCACGCTGTTGTTCCTCCAGACTGATCTTCACTTCACAGAATTGTTCCTCCAGTTTTATCTTCATAGTATTATTTCATCCGGACTTATCTTCATACTATTAAATATTCCGCCAAATTTCTCATTACACGATTAGTTGTTTACTTTATTTTATTCTTCATTGTCTTAATTGTTCCTCCAGACTTTAAACTATTAAGAGATTCTCCAAATTTAGTTCCTCACTAGAACTTGCTGCTTGAGACTTATTTAAGTTTATTACACTTTCTGCTTCATCAGCGGTTCGTACGAGAGACTATTTAATCTAAAATTAAATCGTACTTTTGTTACAGAACTTCAAAGCTATTATCACTGCTGAAGTAGTTAAGCATCTCACATCATACAACCATCTCTCTGACAAACAATATTGCTTCCGCTTCGCCAGGAATTGCTGATGGCCATCACTGAATATATATTCTAGACTTTTAATAAAAACGGCGAAACCGTTTGACAAGGTTAGCTTTATGTGCAATCTCTAGAGTGACGGTATTTCACGACGATTGTTTGATTTAACCCAATCTTTCCTATCAAATCATGGGATGAAGGTAATTTTGAACAGGCAAGCTTCCAGATCTTTTCATTCAAACGCAAGCGTTCCTCAAGGATCTATGATAAGTCTTACGCCTTTTCTGATTTTCATTGTTAGGGCGCCGCTCCTATTTTACTACAAATGGACTGTTCCCATTGCTATATATAGCAATGGTGGATTCTCTACAAGAGAGTCATAGGGAGTCGGTAGAGAGTCACTTGAGAGTCTCTAATGAGTTACTGAAGAGTCAGTGCGAGACAGTGAAGAGTTAGTCACACTTCCGGTGGAGTACCGGAAGTAATCACGTATACACACGCCTTACGACGGATTGGACTCTTGTATTTTTATATTGTAAATAGTAATAATCACTTCTGTACATACTAACCGTCTTTCCGCGGAATACAACTTATATTCTGATTCTGTTGTTGAGTTATTCATTTATACTTGGCGACATAACATTCATCAATGATCTTTCTGATGTGATCAGCTCCCAAGTAGGTATCTAAGCAGATGACGCCACTATTTATTCTCGTCACAATAGTAAATCTGCAAAGATTGACTAAGTAAACTTGGCTGCTGCTCTTCAAAAGAATGGGGTAGAAAATGACTTGTAAATTTTAACGCCTCCAAAACGATGCTGCTCTCCTTAAACCACCATAGAGAAAATTTACTACCCACTAATCTCCGAGAGAGCAACACACTGCGCATCCTTAGAGTAAACGCAAATTCTACTCCATCAGTTTCTTTTCTCGCTCTTTCCGCCTGTGGAATTCTCTTCCATTTACTTACTTTCCCGACAGCTATAATCTCCAAGAATTTAAATGTAAAGTTAATAATGATCTCTTATCTCACTAACCTGCATCCTCTCTCTCATGCTTCTTTCTCCGTCCACACCACTCTCATCAGTATTCTCATCCGTCTCTTTCCCACATCCGGACACCCCCTATAACCCGTTACTCTTTCTTATAACTTTCATCCTCTGCAAAACAGTGGCAGTAAAATGCCTTGCTTGGTGCGATATAATTATAAAAAAATCCTTGGCCTCACTCTCTCAACCGACTCAAAGGGAATGACTACAGCGAGTCTATAGCTGCATCTACTTCTAGGAACGCTGAGTCTCTGTGTCGGACCAGGAAGTTTTTCACATCAGAACCCATTTTACACGTTTATAAATGTTCCATTCATCCGTGCATTAAGTACTGTTACTATATCTGGTCGGGTGCTCCTGCTATTTATAATGAGATTATCGACAAAATCCAAACGGGGATCTGCAATATAATTGATCCTGACTTGGCAGAACGCTTTTGGTTACTTTCTCACTGAATTGATGTGGCTCCTCTCTGCTTTTTCTACAGGTATTTTTATGGCTACTGATCTGATGGGCTTCTTTCTCTGATATCCCAACCACACATATATACGCGTGCTACTAACTTGGCATCAAGGTCCCACCCTTTTACCATCAAAATAGTTAAATGTAACCGCTTCTTCTAATCTAACAGTTTCATTTCTTGCATTTCCTGTTTGTAGATCACCCTTCCGTGCACTTGCTTCCCTGATAGTTACAATCTCCAAAAGTTTAAATGCAACGTCCATTACCACCTTCTGTCTCATTGGTTCCCGTTCTTCTCTTTTCTTTTCTTTGACATCCCCTGTACCTTGTTTTTTTTCTCATTGTACCCCTCTGCGCCCCCAGTGGCGGTCCTGTCTTGCTTGGGTTTAAATTGTGCTTTTAAAATTTCATCGAAATATATTGTTATATTTATAGACGGACATTTGAAAATACACTATATATAATATTCATTCTATAACGGCTTTGTGAGTCTTTCTAACTATGCAAATTCTGACGTAATAATCATAATTTATTCAATTATGTTAATCATTTCCTTCCAAGCAAAGCTGTAATGCTATTAATACGCAGAGGTTTACACGAAATGAAAGTGAAAGTGAAAGTGAAAGTGAAAGAGAAGACTGAGAATAGGGAGGATTGAGGAAAGAGCAAAAGATGAACGAGGTTCAAGAAGACATAAGATGGCGATTTACGTTCAATTTAAATTTTTTTAAAGATTACGGTTAACAGGGAATCACGAATACGGAAGGGAGTTTCACAAGTGGACAGTTAACATTGAAATTGCAGTAACGTCAGAGAGAAGTCGAGATGCTTGGTCAATATCGATTACATTACAGATCCTTCTTTGAATTTTGTCAAGAATCTCGAGATGTAAATCAAGAGCACCGGATCAGATATAGCAGCAGTATTCAATGCATGGACGAATGGTAGATTTGTAAATGTGCAAGATGGATTCTGACGAGAACATTTTCTTGCACGACACAGTGACCTAATTTTCTTTCCAGTAAGTGAAACTGTTGATTCAACGCAGGCCATCCACCGTAGCTGGCGAAAGCAATGGCTTGTAGTAATTTCAACTGTAAGGATGATGTATATATTCCGATTATTCCAGATGATTCTCGTAGTAGTTCTTGTTATTGCCGGCATTATCTTGATCTCTCGCGTAGAGCTGACATGAGTATTGATGGTGGAGACCAGGTACACAAAGCCTTCCACATTCTCTATCTCTTCAACATCCAGCAGGGAGTTAATAAATCCGTGCGGCAATTTCAATCACAATTAACTTGGTCTTCTTGTTGGTTAGCAGAAGACCTAGTTGGTCAACGGAATCACTTACAGTGGCTATATATATATATATATATATATATATATATATATAGAGAGAGAGAGAGAGAGAGAGAGATAGATAGAGGGAGGGAGAGAGAGTGAGAGAGAGAGATTCATCCGATAACAGATATGTTTCGCTGTATCGTAGCTCATCAGTATGGTTAGGCATCCGATTGAAACTCAACCGAATTGATATCAGTCGGCGATTCTACCTCTGGGCTATGGGCGCTCGGTATATATATATATATATATATATATATATATTGATTGATTGTTTAATACTTAGCTATTGGTCCTAATAGAGTTAAACCAGTACACATTTGTATTAAAAAGTGTTCTATACAATTATATTGTAGAACTTTTGAATATTTTTCATTTTTAAACGAGTTTAAAAATGAAATATATATATATATATATATATATATATATATATATATATATATATATAAATTGTTTTAAATAAGAAGGGAAAATTTATTTTAATTAATTTATTAATTTTCGTCTAAACCTTAGGTTCCTTTCGGCCAACAATTCATCAGCGTATATCGTTCGCCAGGCTAACTGACAAAGAACGGAAGACTAATTATAGAGACAAACTGGAAGAGGTGGTGCAAGGCTGGAACACGATTAAAAAATGATTTATTTGTATAAGAATTTACGAATAAATAGAAAAAGTTCCAACAATATATAAAATGAAATTTTTTAAAAATTTCCAGCCCACTACACAATCAAAAGGAAAGCAAAACTTTTTCTCTTTGCCTGCAAAGATCCGTTCTGTGTAATTTGATACAAACTGACTTAAGAACACGTAAATGATGAAAAAAACGAAACAAAACGATTTTCTTATTTAAAACATTATCTTGGTTATGCTGTATCAAGTCTTTGTTTATATATATATATAAATATATATAAATATAACGTAGAATCCTTGGTATTTTGTAAGGTAAATTTCAACGGAGACAATCTCCAAGTAGAACTCCATGTTAAAATTTATTGCGAAATTTAATAGAGTAATATAAGCAACGACGACGAAGTGTTAGAAAGAATAGCAACAAAAAGGAAATTGATGCTGAGCATCAGGAAGAGACAACTGAAGTTCCTGGGACATGCAATGAGGAAGGAAAGCCTGGAGAACCTGATACTGACTGGTCAGATAGAAGGAAGGAGAGACAGAGGAAGGCAGCGGATAACATATTTGCAGGGCCTGATCAGGTGGATGACGGAACGGGGGTTGCCAGGAGCAACAGGAGCAAACATACTAAGAGCCACAAGGGATAGGGAGACGTGGAGATTCATGATCGCCTACGCCCTGAAGGGACAGGGCACATAGAAGAAGAAGAAGAATCAAGAAAAAAAAATTGGATATTTTACAAATCCATGGGTAATAAATATTTCGCGGCTAAGCCGCTCTTCAGACCCAAATCATACAACAGTGAATATTTAAAATCATCCATAAAATAGTCACCTGATAACTGACAATGTTTAGAAAAAGAGCGTATAGATATGACTATTGACTTTACATTTAAATTCTTGGAGATTGTAGCTATCGGGAAAGTAAGTAAATGGAAGGGAATTCCACAGTTTGCCCGAGTAAATTTATACATAGAACTATATATATATATATATATATATATATATATATATTGTAATGGTGGTTACAATAGTTTATAAATTCATAGTATCACTACACAAAAACTTTTGCGTTTCGAAGCTGCTACGTGCGCTTCTCATTGGGTGATAAGTTGAAATGAAAATTAAATGGTCAAAACGGTTTATTTATGGTGATATGATGTTTAAGTGAATGTGGAGTGGGAGTTTAGCCTGATTTAGTTGGTTGTAAGCTTCAAAACGCGAAAACCTATTCTATAACTTTGTTACAACTCTCTCTCTCTCTCTCACTCTCTCTCTCTCTCTATATATATATATATATAGAGAGAGAGAGAGAGAAAGAAAGAGATAAAGGGAGGTATAGATTTCAAACAAACTTTCTGTGATGCATCTACATTGAAAGACGTACGGAGTAAAAGTTCATTTCTGGAATTCGTTTGCATTAATTGAATAGCATGAGCCAGCATAGACAAGATTTCCATTAGTCAAATATAAATTGGAAAATTTCTTTTCATATACGCCATTCAATGCATGTCTGCTATGAATTTCCAAACGTTAGCATTGTGTAAAAAAAAAGACTAAAGAATCATTTGAGCGGCATTTTTTTTCATTTCGCAATGCTTAAAAATGTCAATAATATTTTGTTTCTGCGAGGAAGATCAATAAGATATTTGCGAGAAATATTTTAGAAACATTAACCGAATAAATCAGAAATCTGCAAGATTGCGTCAAAAGACATTTCATTTTTCTCATGTCGTGAATTCCTTTCAAACACAACATTGCTTACAAGCATTGACGATATTTAAGGGTCTCGCAACAGCCCAGCGCGAACTATTTGCTAAATTTGTACTAGTTCACTAAAACGCTTCATAAACTACCTTAGGCCTTTAAATTCATCGGGAAAAAATCGGAATATCTAAGATAAAACAAAAGAAATTGGTTTTAATTTCATTAAAGAAAAATAAATGAAAGAGGGCTCTAAAATAAGAGAGAATTGAATACTACGGCTTGTTAAAAAGGAACAACCCCATCGTAGGACACAACTTTTTAGTTCCGATATGTTCCAATTCAGAGGAATCATCAGGTGCACCTGATGACTTGCGTACTGCATGAAACTTCGTGTCTTGCCACCGACGTAGGATAATATGTATCTTTAACATTTATTTATATATATATAATGAATAACCCTGTTTATACTACATTGAGCACTGTTTTATTAAAACCTGAATAATATTTGTATGCGTGTGTGTATTCACATATGTATATTTATTCACACACACACACACACACACACACACATATATATATATCTTATGTTCGTCCCTCGCAGGCAAGGAAAATCACGACTTCTAGCCACCAAGGGTGTTTTGGGTGGTTGCGGAGGTGGCTGATAAGGCCAATCTTTGCACGGAAGAGCCTGTTGCAGCAGAGTGGTAGCTGAGACCGTCGGTGGGTCCCCACACCTGACGCTTTTTGCCACTTGTCCATCGCCGCGGGGCTTTTGAAGTGTTGATAGAAGTCATGACTTGCGCCTTAATTGGATTTAATTGAGGGAGGGTTGCGCATGGTCGTCAGCCTCACTCTCTCTTCCCATCCACCTGGGTCCGGTGGCACGACATAGGCGAGACTTGCCGGAGACAGTCAGGGATGCAGTTAATCGCCAACAGTGGTATTATTGTTTTCACTGTGCCCTAAATGCGCTCCACAGCGCTTAAGTGGGCATTTTGTTAATTATCCTGCAACAGGTTGCCACTACATACTCTAGTAGACTGGGTGCCAGCCAAGGCTACACAACCCAATCTGCCGTGTTAGGGTGAGAAAAATTGAAATTAACACTGATATCTCATTTTAACAGATATATTTACCAAAATTACACAAAATCATCTTGAAATACTAAAAAATTGAACTTATTCAATAAAATCACGATTGGCTTCAACCACATCTTCCAGATGATTTCGGAATCTCCTGCAACTTTTCTGGACGGTCTCCTTGTTTAAGTTGGTGAATGCTGCCATAATCCTTGTTTTCAGGTCATCATTGGTGTTAAAAGAAGTTTTGTTGGTCTCTCGCTCAACTGCGCTTCACATATCATAATCACGGAGGTTGCATTCTGGGGAATTAAGTAGCCCGATATAAGGGGGTGATGTGGTAAAGAAATTGTCTGACAGACATGACTGTGTTCTCCTGATTGTGTGACATAGTGTGGAGTCCTGTTGCCAGGCACAGGGTCTTGCAGCAGCCACTCTCTTGACTCAGGGCAGCACTACCACCATAATGCACTTTATGTAGCCTCTTTGTTGAGTCTGGGGCCCTGTGGGAAGACAAATGGGCGGCATAACGTCACCATCACTAATTATCACTCCAAACACCTTCATAATCGCCATTAGACTCATCCAAATATTTCCGAATCCTCTGCATTGTCGTCAGATTAACACCCAAATACTCTGAGATTTTCGTATTGGAGTTCCCGGCACGAATTCCAAGTAGTACAGCAGGTCGTCTCCAAATTTCTGGTTGAGGGAGTTGCGTCATGGTGCTCTTTTTCTTACAGGCAGTGTTCAGAGATATAAACTTATTTATAAATGGAACTTTGTCTCTGTGTGTGTGTGTGTGTGTGTGTGTGTGTGTGTGTGTGTCCGTTACCTATAGACTCCGAAACGGCTGAAGCGATTTTCTTGAAAATTTACACAGTTGTACTATAAGCGTCTGCGAGTGTTCTTAGCTAGGTTTTGTGTCGAGGTACTCCTGATAAATATCGAAAATCGATAATCGAAAAAATCGGGTTATAGAAGGAGTGGTCCGATTTTAATCAAACTTGATACACTCATAGACAAATACATTAGAAACGATATTCAGAAGTTTCAAGGTTGTAGTAATTAATTGTAGCTCTTAGTCTCAGCCATGATATCATTTACTCAGAGGACTTATTTAGCCTTCAAAATTCAGTTTACGACGAAAATATCTTATTTGATATCGATACCAGGAAATCAAAATTTGACTGACATCCATTCATTTTTCTTTCAGTCTACGGTTTCGCTTTAACTGGAAACAACTATTGCTTTTCAGTCTTTCGTGCCAAATTCCAAAGAGTCTGAGCTCCAGAACCATGGATTAGTTTTAACGCTTTCATTATACCCGAGCAACGCCGGGCTATACTGCTAGTATGATATAAAAAAGAAAAGGGGAGAGGATAAACCCCAAAACAGAGTAAAATATAAGAAAATATTTAAACTACAGTTAACAAATGTTAATAAGACCCGTCCACCCCTCAAAACAAAGAAGATCTGGTGTATTCTGCCAAAAGGTAGAATCAGGAAGCACACTCACAAATGGAGAAGGAAAAGAGAAATAGTGGAATGGTAAAATCAGAAAACAGAACTGACACACTCGTGATAAAAAAGCGGGTTCAAAAAGGGATTACAGAATACTATATATATATATATATAAAGTGTTAATTATCAGATGTAGGGATAATATAAAATACCTCTTCAATATGACAGTGAATGCTGGACAATAGCATCAAAGATGAAGGAAAAACTTGAAGCAACTGAAATGTGGTTCTACAGAAGGATGCTGCGAATATTATGGATCGAGCATGTGAGCAATGATGAGGTCTTGGAAATGATGGAAACAAAAAGGAAATTAATACTGAGCATCAGGAATACACAGCTGAAGTTCCTGGCACATGCAGTGAGGAAGGTGGGCTTGGAGAAACTGATACTAACAGGCCAGATAGAGGGAAAAAGAGACAGGGAAAAGCAACGGATAACATATTTGAAGGACCTAATCAGATGGATGTTGGAACAAGGGTTGTGTGTTGTAACAGAAGAAAGCGTGCTAAGAACCACCAGGGAGTGTGAGACGTGAAACGCCATGATCGCCTACGTCCTGAAAGGACAGGGCACATAGAAGAAGATTGTGTCGCCAGACTAGTATATTAATTTTTTTTTTTTTGTTGTAGGAGGGTGCTGGGTTATTTTTTTCTTTGTTTATTTTTTTTCCTCGTTGTGGTGTGGGGGAGTTTAATCCAGGGGTTTTGTAAAGAAAATTATTTTGTTTTATTTTTCCCCCGTGATGCTTTAAGGCAAGTGTGTTATGGTCATGGCTGTATAACGCTAGACCTCCAACTTCTGATTCTTTTATTTGTGTTTTAGTCGTCCAAAGATTACGAAACTCGGCTAAGGACTTTGAAGCGTTCTTTGATAGAAGTTAACGTTGTCAAACATTTTTTTTTTTTTTTTGTCGAGATGTTGAGCACCTTTCTTTACTGAGTAGGTAGGTGCTTCTCTCTCTCTCTCAAAGATTTTAGATTTTCTTTTAAGGTGTTTGGTCTTTTGGCAAGTTGTCTGGTGGCTACAGAAACGCAGTTTCTTTTCTTTAATATATATATAAAAGCCAGAATGTGAAAGCGATTTCCACAGACGGGAAGTGCGAGGAAAGAAGCTGCACGAGTAGAATTGTCGTCTGCATTTGGTTAATGTAACTGTGAATGGGTAAGATCCAGTTGCCAGTCTAGTTGCACGAGTAAACACCTGTTGCAGAGGCACCATTGACTTAAGTTCGTAGGAGCAGAAGCCATGAAAGTACTTATAGAACAGATAAAGGGAAGCCACATCCCGTCAGTGGGAAAGTGGCTGGAGTCGAGCCGCCAAGTCGGTACCTATCACATTACTGATTCTCCTTTGGAGCCTGTCAAGAACACTGAAATGAACAGCAGGGGCGCCTGAACATATATGACAGCAGTACTCCATGCACGGACAAATGGTTGATTTGCATATATGCAAGATGGATTCAGGCGGGAAAAACATCCTGGCCCGACAAAAATTTGAAGATGTCAAGATTGTAATGATCGGTGAAGCATTATCTCGGGAGTCTATTCCACGAAATAGCGGTTCTTAGGATGAAAGTGGCTAATTTCAAATTAGGATGTGCGTTGAGGTGCAGTGGATATCGGGTCGGAGCAAGAAATCGGAGAGCCGAGTTTGAATTCCAGTTGAATTTGTCGCATTAACGTACGCGCAAATATTATTTGGAAAAGTATTACTCCGTCTTTTCTCCCTCTAGCTGTGGGTTAAATAGCATAATAGACTGGGTTCTATTGGTTGACAGCCAGTCTACCAGAATTCTACCCAGTCAGTGATCGCACAAGCGCGTGTTCCGTATGGTGCTTAACTGGCTGACAAATATGAAGGAAACGCGGGATGATTTATTACATTGTACGTGAAATGGTGGATCTTAGCTATTACATTCAGAACTGGTGGAACTAAAGAATGTAGCCAAACAGA
Source organism: Ascarosepion bandense (assembly GCA_037127315.1). Classification (NCBI taxonomy): domain Eukaryota; kingdom Metazoa; phylum Mollusca; class Cephalopoda; order Sepiida; family Sepiidae; genus Ascarosepion; species Ascarosepion bandense. The sequence continues at coordinate 4,369,785 of JBBBDQ010000423.1, read as the reverse complement.
ACATTTGCCATAGACACAGCGATTGAGGGGCTTCCTATGTTTTGTCTGCGTGGGTAAAAGGCTCGTAGTAATTACCCGTAATCACTCGTAAGACCGCACATAGGGAATTTGAACTCTTATCCCTACTAAAAAGTGAGGGTTAAGTAGCTCTATAATAGTAGCTTTCTTCATTTAAGAAAAAATAGCTGGTGAAAACCGAACTCTTTAACCGAAGCTTACTAACCCTACGTAAGGTGACGGTGAAGGGATTATCTAACCTTTGGCGCTAACAATCCTGCTGCTCTCCGCTTTTCCCAAACGTTCAAAATGCATTATTAACGTTGAACTCTTCAATATTTATTTTTGTAGAATACAAAAAAATGCGGCACAAGGCCAAAAGGAGGATGGGGAATGACTGGTCTTCTGTCTTACATTAACTTAGCTAGCCTCACTCACTGACCCAAGCAGGCTATACAATATCCCTTGCACCAAAACATCACATCCTTACGTACCATTCTTGCTACAAACACCATAATGCCTCAATAACCTCTGTGAAAATCTAACTAAACCCATATGTACAATTTGTCTGTGGGGAGGGGATAATTAACGTTGAACTCTTCAGTACTCAAGGCGGAATCGGGACAGCTTTATTTAAAATCTAACGTTGGGACTAACCAAATCAATAAGGGGACTTGTCTTGTGTCTGAAGTAGTTGTAGCATGTTTACCATAGTAGCACCAGTAGTGCTACTATTGACACTGTCAGCTCTCTGCCTTCGGAAACAGAGAGCGCCCTCTGTCAGCTCTCTGCCTTCCGAGCAGAGAGCACCAACCCAGTCGTGGTTCCGCCGAAAGGTAGAATCACAACTGAGAAAAAATAAACAGGTATTTTTTAGCCGGGCCATATAGCCCGGAAAACCCACTTATAACTGACCATGTGTCACATGTTGCCCTTAGTGGGAGGGACAACTAAATATAGTAGCATGTTTACCCTGCTGGAATAAGTGTTCCAGTTCATGCGAGAAAATGCTAAATTTTGAATAAAGAACTTTGATTCATTCTCTTGCATCATGGTAGATTCACTTCGACGTGATGTAATGGTTGACAAGCTTGTCTTGCTTGATAAATTATGACTGACTTTAATCCTCACTGAGTGCACTGCACTCTCGGCCTTGAAAAAAAATCGTACTTTCCTGACACTTCTGCCGGTTTAAAAATATTAAGCCCCATCCCCAGATAATGAGTCGGTATCCAGCCCTTTACCACGCGGTTTTTCTCGTTCGTGATTAATCGTTACCGAACCCCCTGAGGAATCCGCAAAAAAGAAAGTGCCGATCTGGCTTTGTCACTTTCAGTAGCAACCTGGATGCGCTTGAAAATACTGTTCCATCATGGTAGATGATAAACGTGCTATATATATATATATATATATATATATATATATCGGAAACTTTAATGGCTTTTCTGAAGAAATTAACCTACCACCACTATCATAAAATAATTCACAGGTAATTTACGCGGTTTATTTCTTTTGCTGAACTTTCTGGGTGTCGAAGAAATTGACTTGATTTCCTAATAGCGTAATTGTGTTTCTCAAATATGGCCATAAAACAAATGAGTTAAACACGGTTACTAGTAATCGATTTATGATCTCATTGTCCAGAAAAAATAATCAACTTGAATGTGTTGATAAAACTAAATTAACGGAAAATATTTGTCTTGTTGGATTTGGACTTCGTGAAGTGTCCTAACTGAAGATGGAAAATGCGACACGGAGATCCGAAGGCGAATTGGCATGGCAAAAGACGCGTTCCAGAAGCTGAGTAAAGTACTAACACACAGGAAAATCTCACTGGAAACAAAGAAAAGAGTGCTGGATTGCTATGTGATGTCAGTTCTTCAATACGGCAGTGAATGCTGGACAATATCATCGAAAATGCGGACAAAACTGGAAGCAGCAGAAATGTGGTTCTACAGAAGGATGCTGCGGATATCGTGGACTGAGCACGCAATCAACAATGAGGTGTTGGAAAGAATGGCAACAAAAAGGAAATTGATACTGAGCATCGGGAAGAGACAACTGAAGTTCCTGGGACACGCAATGAGGAAGGAGAGCCTGGAGAACCTGATACTGACTGGCCAAATAGAAGGAAAGAGAGATAGGGAAAGGCAACGGATAACATATCTGCAGGGCCTGATCAGGTGGTTGACGGAACGGGGGTTGACAGGAGTAATGGGAGCAAACATACTAGGAGCCACAAGGGATAGAGAGACGTGGAGAACCATGATCGCCTACGTCCTGAGGGGACAGGGCACATGGAAGAAGAATGACTGTCGGTACGTCTTAAGTAGGTACCGTCACTAAATCGCTAAAAAACAGCGTAATGAAGAAAAAAGGCCCCAAACTATATATATACATATATATATATATATATATATATAGAGAGAGAGAGAGAGAGAGAGAGAGAGAGAGAGTAAAATAAATTTTCAAAATTCAAAAATGTTGAATGAGCATGTCGACATAAAATCCCTAAGAGAGATTTTACGTCTCCTCAGCAACATCCGACCTTCTTTCAAAATGGAAAAAAAAAATATAAGAATAAAAAAGAGAGAGAAAAAAAAGGTAATAAAAATAAAAAAAGACGGTTAAGATTTAAGAAATTTACGTTACAAGAAAATTCGGAAATAATTCATGTCTAATTTTAGATAGTTGTAAGTGAAGAAATGAAAAATTTGGATTTGTTTGACTTACAAAGGAAAGGGGTTAGGGGTGGTATTAAATTGAGACTAGGGTTAAACAAAAAGGAAAGGGAAGTAGGGAGGTAAGAAAACTGGAGACAAGGAAAATTTTTAATATTAATTAGGATCAGGTTCTTGGGATTTACCTTCCTACTTTTCCGTTTTCGATTAAGGTATTTTAATAAAATATATATATACGAACTTGTTCCATCAAAATGTTTATCTCATTAAAGGAAAAGATCAATGTATTTTTTTTTAATTTTTGAATCCCTTCTAAGACGTTCGAAAATTAAAAAAAAATTTGTTTTGATTTTAGTTAACGGGTAACTAAATCGTTATTAGAGTTTACAATGGAAAACGTAATATTATATAACTCAGTTATTTTTCCGGTGACATGCATTAATTTGGAAATTCTTGCAATCAAATAATTGTCGAATTTTAATTAAATTTTCAGGACTTATTCACAAATGAAATTATTTTTAAAATTATTAAAAAAAAAAAAACTCTTGGTAAAAATATTTTTTACATCTGTCACCCAGCTCCGCGTAAAATTCATAAAATTTTAAGAAATTAAATTTCGTTGCGCTGATTGGCTTTTAGTTAAACGCATGTCTCATTGGGAAATGTAAATCATCTATTTTTAAAAATTTGCCTTCATTTTCGAAAATCTACTCCCAATTATAAAAAAAATCAATATAATTATGACATTATTTGATAAGCTTCAATAAATAATATAAATTAAGGACATTATAATATGAAGAAAAAAATTTTCGATTAATTTTTTCCATTTTTTTTTTTTTTCAGTTATTTATAAAGTTTCAAAAGTTTTTTAAAATACTTCAAATTTTTTTTAGGTTAGTTTAAAACTTAAGCAATGATTATATTTACTAATCGAAAATTAAAGTTTAATACAAATCGTCATGCCTCCTATTTTTAAAATAATTTTAAATTTTTTTGTGTGGTAATTTCTTTGTGTAAATTAAAAGGTCATGTGTTTCAATGTTTCTTCCCCTTACAGGAAAAAATGTACAATTATGTCTCTTGTGATCGCCATACACTTATCTTGTCTCGCATCTGTCAAATACAGATGGAAAGGTCAGAAAGTTGAACTGTGTTTAAGAAATAGTTTTATTCTAAATTTCATGCTATAGATAATATTTGTGTAAATCAAATTAATTTAACGCTAAATTTGCTAATTTTTCAAAAATCATGTCACAGATGTACATTTTATTTTTGCAAGATTTTTAACTTTTGTTGATAAATGTGACGATCGCTTGGGAAATGGCCGTAAAAACTGAAAGATTAAAAAAAATAATTTTTCGATTCTAATAAATATAATTTCTATTTGAAATACACCAGTGTATTTTGCTTACTGAAAATTTCTCTTATGTAGCCCCCTCCCACTCCATCATCGCAATATATTAAGGTATCTTACTAAAGTAAAAATTAATTTGATTAATGCTTAATAAGATTTATTTTCAATTGTTTTATTGTTCTTTCGCTTACTATTTTTTAAGGTATTTCTACAAATTACGTACACGTGTACATTCTGTTTTACCGAACAGATATTCTTCTCCTTGAATTTGATGACCACATCAATAGCTTTCTCAGTCCGTTTTCATCCTCGCTATTTTCATCATAATCGGAAGAATATGATTCTTCTATTTCTTAATAATCCAAATCCTTTGGAAGGGATTCTACTTTTGATTTTTTTTCTGTTATTCATTAACTTCCTTTATTCATTCTTTTAAGTCGTTCATTTTGAGAATATTCAGTGGATTATCAAGCGCAAGTTTGTGTTCAGATTCTGCAATTCTTGTTTGTAAATTTGCAAATTCAACGAATTAAGAGCTTCAGCTAGTTTCAGAATTTAATTTCTGACGCAACGTGAAATATATATATTTACTTGAAGTTTCTGCGCGAGATATGGGTTGAAATTTCCAGTTACTAACAATCATCTGAAAAGAAAAACATTCGAATGTAGCATTTGTGACAACATCTAAATGGCAACACTAATTCGTTCGGATATGAGGACTTCTAACTATTTATTTTGTATAAATATACAAAACTGGGGCACATGGCCGAAAAGGGGAGGGGTAGAGGTTGGTTCTCGCTTAACTATCCTATACCTAACTAAACACTATCACGACCCATTCACTCATTACAATTTGATCAATCACCAAAAGAGCCCATCCATCATTTCCCAATCCTTCATACACCACAATACCACATATTTACGAGGGGCTTCTAAAAACGGGGGGAAACCCATGACAATAAAAATGTATTTATATACAATATAAAATATAGTTTAAAACATTTAATGAAAAATGAAATGATGGGAGGGGGATGAACCCAAAAACAAACTAAAAATACAACAAAAAAAATTTTTAAAACAAAATAAACTATGTTAGTAAGACCCGTCCATCCCAGAAAAAGAGTGGCCGCTGTATTCCGCCAAATGGCGAAATCAAAAAGCACACTCGCGAAGGGAGTGGGGAAGAGTAAAATAATTAATGAAGTGGGACAATCAAAGGCTGAACCAGCCGAGATAAAAGGAGACCAAAAGAATGAGAAGTTAAAACAAAAAACTACTGAGGTTATTCTAACCTAAACAATAGCTACTCTTGTAATATTAAGAAAATGTAAGTACCCTCAAGATGATCAACATGTTTCATTGATTAAGGTATATAGACAGTTTAATTTCTATTTTATTTTTTTTATGATATATAGGCAGTATGAAGTGTATTTGGGATAACAACCTATGTGTAATTGAGTTTTTTGTTTATTGTGAATAAATATTCATAATTTTGATACATATTGTAGCAACATTTTTAATATATATATATATATATATATACACTTAACTATCGCCCGGTTCACACTCCACCCACGTCTTGTGAAGAGGTACATCCCTTGGTTCCTGTTTAGAATGTGGTTCCCGGCTTTCTTTTCTTTTTTTTTCCCCCAATCTTCTTTCACTTTTCTTTTCTCTTTCTTTTGTTCTCAATTCGAGTAGATAGACTTAACTATCATCCGGTTCACACTCCACCCACGTCTATTGAACAGGTGAAGAGGCTCATCCCTTGTTTCCTGTTTAGGATGTGGTTCCCGGCTTTCTCTTCTCCAATCTTTTTACTGTTAAGTAGCCCCATGCGCATCAGTGGTGTCACCGCCTTGCTTGGGATGATATGATTAAAAAAAAAAACAAACAAACTAGGGAGGTCGGGAATCTCGACTTGGATCATAGCAAAAGAGAAAGCCGGGTACAATTCACATTAATTAGGTACACAAAAGGAAGCTACCTTATCCAGGAAAGGGTTCCAAAGGAATCCGCCCCGATGCAACCAGCATATCTAAAAGAGAAAATCAAGGCTAGCTCCGTTCACGCGAACCAGGCTCGCCACATTTACCCACCTTTTGCTAAAGTCTGCCAAAGTCAAACGTTTCCAATCAGTTCTAATCCTTATTTTGAGCTGATGCTCAAAATATCGGATAAGATCCTGATGTGAAAGACGCTGACCTTGCAAGACTTATGAGGACTTCTACTATATATGTATTCATCTGTCTGGCGTAAAATGAACCATCAAGGTTGAAACGCTATTAAAGGATATGTAACCAAGCCAGTAATTTGGCGCCATTTTTCTTATTTTGAACCTTCTTGGGGTTGGGTAATGTTTAGCATTCTAGTCTATGTAACATCTACTATTAGCGTATACCCAAGCAGAAGCTCATTTAAGTTCAATAATGTGTGTGCCTGTTTTTATCATTAAATATTTTCCAGTGTGGGAATACTAAAGAAAAATGGTAATAAGTTATATTGTTTTGAATATTCTCCCTCTTTTTTTTTCTTTCTTTCACTGTAACATTAGTAATTCCTTTCTTGCTTCGCCTATATCTGTGGTTCGCTCTGACAGAAACGTCCATCTTCTCGAAAGCCAACACAGGTACAGGGAGTCAGATCACGCCGTGGGATAGACGTAATTTTCGGCTAAAAATCACTTTTCGTCTGATGAATAAATTGATTATATTGAATCGCTAGGTCTGCTTCTAAGGAAATTGGATCACTTTGTCGTGGCAGACAATTTATCAGAATTCATCTTGCACATTCATAAATCTAACAATCGTCAGTACACTAAGTATTGCTGCCATATCTGGTCAACCCGAAGGATGTTGCTTCTGTCGGAGCCAAGGCTTTATTGTAAACTTGACGGTTAACTGTCTACTCGACGATAAGACAACCTAATATTTACATAAAAATACTTTTATAGAAAAATATAAATTTTTGAATGAAAAAATTACCAACAATACATTTTTGAAGGAAAAAAAATAGCATATATATTTGAATACAGAACTAGATATCTTCAGTTTCTGAAATAAAAAAAATAATTATAAAATATCAATCTGACTAAATCAACCTTCTCACTATAACCGAACATTAAAAAATACCTTAAAACCCCCACCTTTTTGGCATTGATATACCATTAAACAAAACAAACTCTATTTTTCTCTAAAACTTCGCCGTAGCTCACATTTTTAGTCGATAATATTCAAAGTATCCTTTTGTAGAAGCCCATTTGTTGCTTCAAGTCTCTTCATCTGTAAAGAGATTGTCTAGCGTTCACTGCCATAATATCATGTAACAGTTTACTTTGTTTCTAATCTGTTTTGTTTCTTAATGGCTTGCTTAGACTTTCGAAAATCCTCTTTCGTTATCCCAAAAGTCTGCGGGATAATCTTGCCAATCATCGTTTTAAGTTTTTATTTTCGGGTTTTTCCTTTGTTGTGGCGTGTCATTTTGAATACGTAGGCGAGCTTTTCCATTTTTTTTTTTCACAGCATCTTTTAGGTCTAAACATATTGGGTCTGTTTACTGTACCTTTTTAGTCGCTGTTCAGCCAAAAAGTCAGATGTAACAAGATATTAAGTTGAACAGAAAATCTCTAACTATTCATATACATAAAAAAATTTTATTCAGAAGCAAATATTGTACGAGTAAAAAGTCAATTTTTTTTTTTTTTTAAGAGAAAATTTTGGTTTTGATTACAGTTGGAGATGACAATTCCAAAACTTGTTTACTGACATTATTTATTTTTGTATTTAATACAAAAAAATGTGGCACAAGGCCGAATACGGGGATGGGGAAGGCTGGTCTTCATCTAGTCTTAACGTTAAACAGAGCTAGTCACAATCACTGACCCAGGCATGCCACAGTATTCCTATCACCAAAACAGCACTTTCTTACTAACCTTTCTTTCTGCGTCCACCATAATACCACAATGTCTCCATGAAGTCCTAACTAAGCTCCCAATATGTACAATGATTGTCTGGGGGGGGGAATAACAATATAAAAAACCCCAATAAATATTTACAAGAAAAAACGCATTATATACAAGAAACTAAACAAAACTGTATTAGTAACAACCCCCCCCCCACATATTCTATCACGTGATAGATACATCTCTTAACTGGACGAAATCGATGCACGACTATAAATAAACTAAACCATTTATTCCTCCAACCACGCACACATCCAAAAGTTGTTTACTGACAGCTTAACTTACTTGTGGCAAAAGGCAAAGATTAGTTTATGGCTTTTTACACAGTAAGTCACTCTGTTCAAAGGGCCCGGAAGTCGCTTGAGGTAGTGTTACTTTAAGAGGCAGTTTGCACAGATAGGAGGGTAAGATTACGGTTAACCATAGTTGAGCACATTGATTGTACTGATCGGAGAAACATCCTCTTGGATGTCTGTTCCACAGTGGTGCAGTGGTTCACGAGAAGTATCTGTTCAAATGGAACTTCTCCCCGATGAAAAATAAAGGGAATGTGGCATGGCGGGTCCTAGACGCGAAGGTTAAAAATAGTGGAACCAAAGAATGTATTTCGTCCGAGCATTGAGTGCGAGACCTGTAGATATTCGTCACTCAGAAGGGCTCTGAAATACTTTTAGACATAAACCTTTTATGTGGCGTGTATCCTCAGGGCGTGGTCCTCCACAACATCGTTTCATACTAATCAATATCCATTTACTGTTCTTCTCGCATCCTGTTTTACCACTCATTTCCACAAGCTCCTTTGATATTTTACTCGCTGTTTTCCCCTGTGAGTATCATATTCTCCAAGCCATCTATCCCGCTACTCTTTCTTTCAAGATTTATACAATCTCAGATTTTAGGAAATTGTTCAAAGTAGAAAAGAAACAGTGATTTGTTTCGTTTTTAACTTCATAGCACTAAATTGAATGATTATTTTACGCTTTATCAACCTTTGTCGGTTATTTAAAGCCATAGTTTGTTTTTTTTTTAAATGATTTACTGATAGAAGTTCTACTAATTAATCCGTAGCTGGGTGTAAAAGACTAATTCATACCCTTTCCCAGAGAGGTATTTCCATGCAAATGAATATAACAAAACCCGAACCGGAATTGGAACTCTCCTTTCTTATTCCTAATTCCTAGTTATTATACATTACTCCACTCGCACACCTAAGCTTACAGCATTTGGTATTTCTATGTGGTCACCCTTCTAGCTATAGACCAGGCTTGGCATTGCTTAACTTTGATCTTACGAGAACTAGTGTTTCAACGTGACGTGGCCGTAAGTCTTCATTGGACTAAAGTGTTCACATGTAAACAAAGGGGGGGACGTTGAAATTTAATTCTTTTTTTTTTTCTTGTGGGCTGGGGGATGATTTATTTATTAATTTATTTTTTGCAAAGAAATTCTAGGAAATTTATTTCAATAACGTCTTGGTTAATATATTTTGTAACCAGTCTAGCTTTATCAGTTTCATGTTCTTGATCTGTTTGCAAAATGGTTACTGTATCTATAAAGGCACAGATTATTTTTATTTAACGATATCGCATAATATTTGCTTGAGTGCTACATTGTGTGGCTATTAAGGTAAGACATTATCTGCCATGAACATGTTGTAAAAATATTAAAAATGTTCCTTGATTCTTTTTTGTCACGTCCCTTCAGGACGTAGGCGATCATGGACGTACAGTTAATCCTATCCGTTGTAGCTCTTAACACGTTTGTTTTCTCTTAGTATCTCTCTCAATCTATCTTAGATGTGCGTTGTGGTGCAGTGAATATCGGCTCGGAACGAGAAATCGGAGATCAGTTCGAATTCCAGTTGGATTCCTTGCATACACTTACGCGCAAATACCCTTGGGAAAGTATTAATCTATTTCTTCCCTCCGATTATGGGTTAAATAACAGAACAGACTGAGTTCTATAGCCTTGGCTGGCAACCAGTCTACCGCAGAAAATAATGGCAACCTACTGCGGAATAATCTTCTACCCAGTCATTAATGTCTCTTTCGAGACATGATCGCCCAAGCGTGTATCACGTATGGCACTTAACTGACTGGTTGATCTCTCTCAAACACCGCTCCGTCATCCACTTGCTGAAGCCGAAATATGTCTTGCTTTTCCTTATCTCTTTCCCGCTATACGATGAAATCATACTTTTCCCAAGAATATTAGCAGCAGCTGCTCTCCTTTATTAAACACATAACATTTTTGCCCTCCATCATGGCTGATACTTACCGCCAGGACCGTGACACATTGCAACTTTTCGCGTTATTGTTTTCCACTGACACGAAATAGGACTATATTGAATCAATTGCTAGAAAATCTGCTTCACTGTCACTTTAGACAATTTTTCTATCTGGAATCTTAGATATTTATAAGTTGGTCCTGGGTACGAAGTTAAACTGCATCCGGCAGCAAGGCCTCTGATTAGGAGGTTGTGAGGAACATGAAACCACCTCTTAATTGCTGTTGTTCCCAGGTCCTGTTATGGTCCTAGCTATGGGCAAATAGTTAACCCCAAACTGGGGTCAATACCCTTTTAAAGAAATATATATTTGAAAATATACTTCATAGAAAAATATACATTTTTGGAGGGGAAAAAAAATTATTGCCATAATATATTTTTGAAAGAAAAATTATTACAAGCAATACATTTTTGAATACAAAACTAAAACTAGAAGATATCTTCAGTTTCCTAAAATACAAAACATGAAATTTTCATCAAAATCTGATTAAATCAACCTTTTCATTATAACTGAACATTAAAAAATACCTTACAGCCCCAAATCTTGGCATTAAATAACCCACAGAGGTTGATATACCATTAAACAAAACTCAAACATTTATAAGTCTATCATTCGTTCATGCATTGAATATTGCTGCCACATCTGGTCTGGTGCTTCTATGTATTAACTATAAAATTCAAAGAATAATCTGCAATGTTATCGTCCTTAACATGGCATTTCGGGTTCATTCTTTTTCCCCATCACCGTAGCGTAGTTTCTTATGCCTTTTTTATGACTATTATGATAATTGTTGTGGTGTATTTACTGCTGTGGTAGCTAGACTTAAGCACAGTACTAAATTGACGTTAATATTTCATCACAGAGTTTAAATGACTCCATGTGCTAAAAGTTGTTGCTCTCGGACTTCTTACTTGTAAAACTTTCTTCCGGCTTCTTGCTTTCCAGTCAACTTTGATTTTCAAAAATTTTAATGCAACGTCAATCGATATGTCTTGATTCCTGTTCATTTACTGGTTTTTATCCTTTTTTTCTTTTCATTCTATTTATTTATTTTTCATATTTCACACACGGTAACGCCTCTTGCATATTAATAGCCTGTCTAACTTAGTGGAGAAAAGATTGAAAAAAGTTAATGTAATACATTTGACCGGAAGTCAGGTTTTACTGACCAACTCTTCATTCCCAAGCTGCTTCATTGAACCACGTACACATCAAGTGCAAAGTCTTTAAGAGAATCTTGGCTCTTCACTACAGACCAGGGTTTCTAAACAAAAACCTTTTTAAAAAAATTAGATATGTGTAAGTCTTAATTTTCCTAAATAAATATAATAGAGTTCGATAATGGAGTTGAAATTCATCAAGTGGGGGACTCATAAACCACAAATATCCATTTGGTTCTATTGTGCAAGCGCGCGTTCTAAGTCAATGGCAGTGTCTCTGATATTTAAGTTAATACGGAAAGGCTCACTGGGCATGACAGCAGTTATTTGTCATTTTGAGAACATTCCCTGGTATATGAGATATATAGTCTGACGATTGCTCTCAGGAAGAAATTTGAAACGTTCTTCTTATACGTGAAATTTATCATAGTCCACCTTTTGGCACCATATGCAGGGTATTAAACATTGTATCTTTATGATTTAGAACATTTGGGGAGGGGGATAGAATTCATTTTTGCAACTCCCTCCACTCTGAAGTCTAAAAAAAAACTAATGCTTTATTTTTGTATTTAGACTTCCTGTGGGGATGGGTACTGTAAAAAAAAAAAATTTAAATGGTTTCAGTACACCGCACTCTCTCTCTCTCTCTCTCTCTCTCTATATATATATATATATATATATATATTGCAAGTTTCGTTCAAATGATAGACAAGGTGCTCTGGTTAAGTTATATTTTATGTGACCTTTTTTTTAAGTACATAAATTATATAAAATTTGAGTTCTGTTTTTGCTCATATGCCCCAGAAAAAAAATTTTTGTTGACATTTTTCTTTAAAAATAATAAAAAAAACTTCCTCGTTGCTTACAAATTCTGTTTTTATTTTTCCCTTTAACTATTATAAAACCACAAAACGTTTTCATTTTTTTTTTATTTAACTCTGTATAAAATGGTAGAAACAATTGCTGACTAGAATTCTTTTATTTTTAAGGCTTTTATTTTTTAAGGCTTTTATTTTTGAAGGCTTTTATTTTTAAGGCTTTTATTTTTAAGGCTTTTATTTTTAAGGCTTGTCTTTCTACCCAACTGCTTTGAAAATGGGCGTTAGAAATCGTGGCTATTAACATGGGCTTGAATAACGGTTACTGGTGTCAGTTAACTATGATACTTTTTGATACAGATAACAGTTCATAGATTTTTTAGTGCTACATGTTCCCGAATTTTTAAATATGTGCTTTAACTCGTTACAAATTATCTACATGTGCAAATTAAGTACTCATCTCAAGAAATTTAGGTGTACCTGTCCAAATATTAGATACTTTTGGGGATTTTATCAAAAATCTCAAGATATACAACAGAAGCAACAAACCAGATCTGGCAACGGTATTCAATGCATGGACGAATGGTAGATTTATAAATGTGCAAGATAGATTATGGCACAACACAGTGAACCAACTTTCCTTGCAGCAGACAAAGCAATTGTTCCGATAGTTACCCCACTCCGTCAACAAAAGGCCAAGAAGGTGTAGTGTGTTGCTCTCCTGGAGTTTAGCATCAGCCATGTTGATGACAGACAGAAATGGGTCTCTTAATACGCATGCATGTAAAAGGCGTTCATGAACTTCATTAGAATTTTTCTGCCCAGTAACGGTAGTTCTGCTTGTTCACATAACCTGTGAGATGAAAATTAGCCTCATCTGACATCCATAACTTGCTTAGAAATTCATCTTGATCCATGGTTACTGAAATGTCAGAGGGTTTACTTCGTGAGGCCACTGTTTTGCAGTGCTCTCAAGTTTTCATAGATTCCCGTTTTTTTTTCTATTTTATTTTATTTTATTTATTTATTTTGGTCACCCTGTATTATCTGCATAAATAACGTGTTAGGAACTGATGACACCCAGGAGACCATTGATGAAGATAAAAGATAGAGGGAAGAAAGAAAGTGAATTGAGTCGAGATTTCTAGTCGTAATAGATTGCATTACAAATCCTCCTTTGGATTTTGTCAATCTCATGTTATACAGCATGAGCAATCGACCAAATATGGCGACAGTATTCAATACACGAACGAATAGTAGATTTATAAATTTGGAAGCTGGATTCTGACGATGAAAACAATAAACCAACTTTCCTTGAAGTCGATGAAGCAATTGATTCGATATCGTCGCTCCATTTGACGTCTGTGGAAAACGTGAGGCCAGCTAGTGCGCAGGGGGTTACAGTGTGAGAAAAGACTGGGCGCGGGTTTATTGAATAAAGGATGAACAGGGTTCAATAAGATAGATAGCAATCGACGTTACATTTAAATTTTTGGAGATAGTAGCTATCAGAGAAGCAAGTAAACGGAAGCGAGTTCCACAGGCGGGAAGTGCGAGAAAAACTGTTAAAGAAGTGGCAGTTACATTTAATTACTTCAACGGTAAAATGGTGGGACCTAAATGCCAATCTAGTAGCACTTAAGTACACGTCTAAAAAAATTAGAGGAATCTGTTCAAAATTTGCAATCTCATCTAGATTTCATTTTCCGACAAATTATATGATCCAACGCTCAGTATGTGCCTTTTTGAATGTTTTAAAGGGTTTAGAGAGTATTTGTCTATATTTTATAGATGAGGTATTATTTACAGTATTTACATTAAAGAGTTGTGAGCTCAGTACAAGGGTACAGCAGTGGTGAACAAGTAACTTACAGGGTTAGAGGGAGATAACTCGTAACTACCAGAAGAGGCACTACTAATCAAAGAATGGATTTCATATACGTCAGTGATTGTAATAAAGGGTTCGGTTCGAAATTCCTAGCACCTGAAGAAGACCGGAGCGCACAACGGCTGAAACGCTGTACAAATAGTAACAAAGATTCGGACAATAGTCCGAATAATGTAAATACTGTGTTTACAGATAGTGATAATAAAGTAATTTTCTTATCATATTAAATTGTTTGTTTAATATACTAAACAAAGACTAGGTCTTTTTCTTGTCTTATTCCGTATAAATCTCTCTTAATGTACATAATTTTCTAAACTCTTTAATGTTGCATTGTTCAGGTCGATCCTACTCGATAGATAATAAACTTAAGCCTCGCCAACTTTTTCTCATATTTAAAGAATATTGAATATTTTCTTTTGACTAATCTGCTCTTTGTATCTTTTCCAGGTAAGTTAATTTACGAAAACATTGCATTTTGGATCCTTTAAATGATAACCTAAAAAGGAATTACCAGTTACTCTGTCGAACTAAATCGATCACCAGGTACCGTCTTTATTTTTTTTTTCTTTTTCTTATTTTTTGTGTGCGTGTTAGAAAAATGATAGAAAACGTTGTTCTAATGATTTTGTTTCTTTAACTGTCACGACAAACGTAATTTTATTTAGAATCTCGTATGAGATACACAGGAGAGTATCGTTGAAAGGACTTTGAGTGCCGTGAAATTTTGGAATGTTAACATGGATTTTTTTTACCATATATACTTGAGTATGGTGTGAGTTTTATAAAATACGGGTGAGGTGAGCATTATACACGAGTAATAAGATAAAAATCACGCATCATCGGTGACTCGTGGCACCTGATTCACATGTCCCTTTTTTCTAGAGGGCATAAAATTTATGAAAACCCCTCTGGGTTCGCACTATACATGTAGTCGGCTTACACTCGAGTATATATATATATATATATATATATATATATATATATATATATGATAGCCATTTTCTTTAATTTTTTTTATGGTTGTGCCTAAAACTCGTGACATATGTTTGAGCTATTTCCAATTTATGTACTTCTAGAATTTTCGTTGTACGTTTTCCCTTTTAATTTGATATATCTTTAAATATAACAGAAATGAATGTCTCTTATGTTTAATCATGAGCCGTTCTAAACGTCGTATTTTGGCTTTAATTTCAGGTGAAAATAAAGACAAAAATTGTCAAACATTTGGATATTTTTATGCTGGCTCTAAGCTTTCTACTCACATGAGCCATCTTCAGATTGATTACAGGGACGTTAACATAAAGACCTCTACCATCCAAGGTATTATCTTGTGTTGACATAAAACATTGATATGCGACGATAAGTCACCGAATAGCAGACGCAGGACGTAAATTTGTAATGGGGTTCTATCACGTCACACAACGTGAGAGGCCGAGATGCTAACAACAGGATCATATGTCTAAATGTGTTGTGACTAGATTGAAATGTGATTTTATTGAGTGTCAGTTACTTTGACTTAATGTAGATGGCCTCCAATATTTTACTGTGTATATGTCTGAGTATTATTGTGTTATCGATTAAAATCTATCTAATATTACACACATGACTATGTTTTTCTAAGAAATATTGTTTAATTGAACTAAAATCAGATATGTGTCAACAAAAGATATCATCTTTGATGGTGGATGCTTTTTCAGCCAAAAGCTTAGAACCAGCATTAAAAAAATATCCATGATGGACAATTTTTGTCTTTTCATCTGAAATTAGACAAAATACGATATTTAGAACGTCTCATGATTAAACAAAAGACATTGTCTGTTATATTTAACACTATATGTTTAGAAAATTATCTGCCTCAATGCATACACACACACACACGTGTGTGTGTGTATATATATAAATATATATATATATATATATGTGTGTGTGTGTGTGTGTGTGTGTGTGTGAGAGAGAGAAAGATAGGTAGATCGATATCTGTATAGATTTATTTATACCGATTTGTTGCCATCGATCATGACAGAATTAAATCATTGGCTTGAAATGCCACTATTGATCCATATGCCAAATATTATCGATTCTGTTAGTGCCGTTATTATACAATTCAAGTTGCTGATGTAAGTGCTTTTTAAACGTCTTACATCTTGCCTTGATACGATGGTACAAGGCATTATTTTTCTATTTTATTTTTTTATGTAATGCGAAAAAATTTTCTTACTTCGCTATTGCCCACGAGTCAGTCAGTTAAGTGCCATACGTGAAACACGCTTGGGCGATCATGTCTTGAAAGAGATATGACTGACTGGGCAGAATATTATCCTGCAGTAGGTTGTCATTGCTTTCTGCGGTAGACTAGTTGCCGACCAAGGCTATAAAACCCAATCTGTCCTGTTATTTAACCCATAACTGGAAGGAAGAAACGGATTAATACCTTTCCCAAGGGTATTTGCGCGTAAGTGAATGCAATGGATTCAACTGGAATTGGAACTCGGCTCTCCGATTTCTCGTTCCGAGCCGATATCCACTGCACCACAACGCACATCCTGCCCACGAGTACCGTGTCAAAATATGCCAACTGTATTGCTTACGCTAAATCGATGTGCAGCTTCGGCATAACGCTGTTTCCGATGTCCTCATCTTTGTTTAGCTTTTAATTGTAATTCAAAGGAAAGATTTCAATAAATTTCATGATTTTTTTTTTTCGCGGTCTGATTTTCAATGTTTCTTGGTTAGCCTTCCACCTAGCGATGCTGTGTCTTACCGCACTGGCTTCATATATAAGTCTGTAGGCCAGTCAACACCATCGTGCTAGATGGCCGTTTGACTCTACAAGAAAGTTCAATTTGACAGGTTTTAATCCTGCTGGGTGTGAACTTCAAGAAAACAATGTAAGGTCATCAGCAAAAAGAGGAGCTTAATATGCCAACTATAAATCGGAAAAACTAAAATAAAACAAGTGAAAATATCAAAATTCCTGGAAAGTATTTTGACAGAGGAGGGAAAGCGGGGCATGAAGATCCAAAGACGCATTGGCATGGCCAAAGACGCATTACAGAAGCTAACCAGAGTACTAAGACAGCAAAATCTCATTGGAAGCAAAGAAAAGAGTGCTAGATTGCGACGTGATATCTGTCCTTCTGTATGACAGTGTATGTTGAATGATCTCAAGGATGAAAGAAAGGCCTGAGGCAGCAGGGCTTTCCTTCATCATTCCAGAAATGTGGTTTTACAGGAGGAGGCTGAGGATACCATGGACGGAGCACGTGTGCAACGATGAGGTGTTTGAAAAGATGCAAACGAGAAGAAAACTTACACTTAATGTCAGCAAGAGAAATGTCAGCAAGAGGTTCCTGGGACACATAATGATGAAAGAAGGCCTGGAGAACAATACTCACAAGTCGGATAAAGGGTAGAAGAGACAAGAGAAAGCAACGCGAGACGTACTTGTTAGGTCTGAGCAAATGGCTGAGCGGAGTTTAGAAGAGATAGCAAGAGAAAAATATTGAACGTCAAGAGACAGAGCCAAGTAGATGTCTGTGATCGCTTTCGTCATGAAGGGACTCGGCGTATTAAGTGTCTTCATCACCAGAAAGACCTGCAGTGGGGAACCGGCTAAGTTGTCAATACCCACGACCATTAAAGTATTAGGTTACATAGCACTAGTATCCAAGATATACCAGTAACATCGACTGGGGATCAAGATGAAGTAGATTTCGTATGTACAATTCATCATTAAAGTTGCTGAAAACCTGCCTGGTTCGACGCCGTTTTCAAGAGTATCTGACTGCTTCAATAATGTCCCACTTTTATAATATCCAGATCAGGCAATCTAAAAAATGAAGTATTACTGCCACATCTGGGACCAAGATAACCAATCACCACTTTTCAGACTTGATTGTCCAAAATCATTTCCATGGCTTTGTGGGTGATTACATTTTTTTTTTTTTTTAGACCCAAAACGTCTTTCCCGAAATTTTTTTTTTTTTAATCACATCACCCCAAGCAAGGCGAAAACGCTACTAATGCGCAGGGGGCTACGTAAGAGTGAAAAGATTGGAAAAGAGGAAAACCGGAAACCACATCCTAAACAGGAAACAAGGGATGAGCCTCTTCACCTGTTCAATAGACGTGTGTGGAGTGTGAAATACGGGACGTTACTAGTATCTCGCTACTCTATTGCTATTTTTATGATAGATTTTTGTGGGAATTAGTGCTTGGTTTCACCAGTTCAGACCTTCAAAATTAGGACCCGTTAAACAGCTTCCTCCTCAGAACTGTTGCATTGTGGAACACTCACAAGACTATGCTTTCCCCAGTAACAATATTAACCTTGACGTTATCTTTTCTAAATATCCTCATAATATACATCTCTTGCTCACTCTTTAGACCATTAAAATAACTCATTTAGTAACCCTTTACTTTGAGAGGTTTTGGGACCTCGCATTAAGACAATTGCAATAAATTATTATTAACACCCAGACGAAACAAACTGATTGTTATGAAGTTGCTTATCATAATGTCAAGAAGAACTGAATAATCTGCAATTTAAATGTGTCTATAAATTTTCAGCATCGTAAACGATTATGACTCCACATCTTGTCAGTTTTTTCTCTGAATGCCTCTACCATCTTTGTTGATTTTATTCTACGAAACATTCGCACCATCACTTTTAGGAAGTTGGTAATGCTATCACTATACTCATAGACAAAAATACGCTACAATTTTATGTGTCCATCTCAAGATTATCAATTACTGTGTGCGTGCCTGCCTGCCTGTACGTGTCTCTGTGCGCGCCTGTGTCTGTCTGCCTGCTTCCCGTTAAACATAACCACTCCAAGTCTAAGGTCAAAAATATATCTAGCCCGCTTATTCTAATTATTTGCTTCTGCTTTTAGATACATTGTTCAGTAAACCTCTACCATGCCAGTCTATTAGACCTTGTGTAGGATGAAAGTGAAAAGTCTTTAAGGATTTTTTTTCCAACAATTAAAACGTGTTCCTTAATTCCCCCCACCACGTTTGTTAGGGTTTCTCTCACATTTATTTTGTTATTTGCTATTTTTTAAAACTTTGTTTTTTAGTTTAATTCATTCTCGTTTGTTTTCATTCCTGTGTTTTCTAAAAGACAGTTTCCTCGAAGGTCATCCTTCGTTCATTAGCCTTTCGTCTGTGTTACAATCTTTTTTTTTTCTTTTGTGAGGACAAATAAAACAATTTTTGGTTGATGCTGTGCTGGAATAATTGCAATGTGAATGAATGAATCAAGGACGCCAGTTTCTTTTCTGCAAATTGATAGAAATTCTTTTCAGAAAAGAGTTTGTTAGAATATTCACGAAAGACATGTCAAATAATCTCTGCGTAATTCTTTGCACCAGATTTTTTTTTTTTTTTGTATTTTTATACAACAATTTCATGAAACTCGTTTGAATATCAGCATTCTTTCTTAGGCAAACCTCGACATATGAGAAAAATAATATCGCAAGGAATAAATAAATAGGGTTAAACTGTAGCAAAAAAGCGCAGCATCTCCCACCAAAAAAACTTCCAATTAGCAAAGCAAAATTCTAAGGTGGGGATAATTTTATTGGTTAATACTTTGTATTTTATATTTTGTTATATTATTAAGTGAACAGTTTTAAAAGAAACGTCGATCATATTGAATGGGTAACCGTTACGGAGTTGGAGAATTTTTAAATTTACAGGAAGAGTGAAAGAGTTGATTAGAGAAATATCGAAAAACTAAAGAGCAAAAAAAAAAAAAAAAAAAGTAGGAACAGGACACAAAAGAATTGAAACAATTGGGTAGCTTCATAAAACTGAACTGAGTATGAGATCGAAAAATACCCTTAGAAACAAAGAAGTGTTTCACTTTCAAACCTCCTATACGATGTGATATTTATTGCGTAAATGATACAGAATTGTGGCACAAGACCGAAAAGGGAGGGGGAACAAAACTCGGGATGGTCTTTAAATACTCTATCCTATACGTAGCTAATCCGATTCACGACCCAGACATAAAAACTCCTATACGATGTGATATTTATTAAACTTTGGTAGAAGTACAATAAACGATTTGTATGTGGGGGAGTGTAAATAATCATCATACTATATATATATATATATATATATATATATATATATATATATATGCCCCACAGAAAAATAGTTAATTTAATTGCTGAAATATTTGTTATTTGAAAAGCAAAAGATATAAAATTAGTAACTTAAAACGGAACAAAAACGTTATTGGAGTAGATAAACTAAACTATCGCCCGGTTCACACACCACCCACGTCTATTGAACAGGTGAAGAGTCTCATCCCTTGTTTCCTGTTTAGGATGCGGTTTTCGGTTTTCTCTTTTCCAATCTTCTCACTTTCTTTTTTTTTTTTTCAATTGGAGTAGATAGACTAAACTATCGCCCGGTTCACACTCCACCCACATCTATTGAATTAGTGAAGAGGCTCATCCCTTGTTCCCTGTTTAGGATGTGGTTTCCAGTTTTCTCTTTTCCAATCTTCTCACTCCTATGTAGCCCCCTGCACATCAGTGGCGTTACCGCCTTGCTTGGGGTGATATGATTAAAAAAAAAATGTTGCGTTCAAAAACTAAAAGTTAATTCTTTTATGTTAGCTATATTCTTTTTTCATCAAAGTGAATCTAAATTTCCTGTTTTCTTTTTGTGGGACACTGTGCGTGGAAGCACTCATAAACTTAAGACTACTTCGAAAACGAAATATTTCATTTTCTGATGAAACAAACGTGAAGCGTTAGATTAATAAAAGTTTGATCCCTTGCTTTGTTGGATTCATATATATAATGACTAGCAGTATAGCCCGGCGTTGCTCGTGTGTAATGAAAGCTTTAAAACTAATCCGTGATCCTGGAGCTCACACTCTTTGGACGTTGGCACAAAAGACTAAAAATCAATAGTTGTTTCCAGTTAAAGCGAAACCGTAGACTGAAAGAAAAATGAATGGATGTAAGTCAAATTTTGATTTCATGGTATCGATATCAAATAAGTCTTTTTCGTCGTAAACTGAATTTTGACGACTAAATAAGTCCTCTGAGTAAATGGTATCATGGCTGAGACTAAGAACTACAATTATACCTACTTAAAGCCAAACCCGAAGCAAAAACTAAAATAAAAGGGCTGAAAAAAATACAGACATACAGGCAGACACACAAACATCTTCCCTTTTATATATATATATATATATTATCGATTTTCTGCACTATTGTAAGAACTGCAACCTTGAAAGTTCTGAATATCGTTTCTTATGTCTTTGTCTATGAATGTATCAAATTTGATTAAAATCGAACCACTCCTTCTATAACCCGCAGGATAGCACGAAATGACAACAAAACCATGTAGTCAAATGCAATGTAATATGTTATTTCCTGTTTTAAAGTTGATTTTATTGAGTGTTGGTTGTTTAGATTTGATGTACATGGCCTCCAATATCTGCAGGTTCCTCTTACTGTGTGTATGAGTAAGGATCACCGTATTGTTGACCAAAATCTGTCTGATATTACCTACACGTTTGTTTTTCAGAGAAATGTTGTTTAATAGTACTCTGATATATTTCGTGTATTATAAGTGAAAGATATACGAAAGGCTCTGTAGCTTTTAAACTTGATTGTACTTTTCATTTCTGAAGTTCCCAAGTACTTTCAATCACCTTCCCAGATCATCTTCTGGAGTGGAAGTAATGGTAACAAAAAATAACCATAAAACTATGTTATTATGAATTACTGTAATTTTCTCTTTATGCTTTAAATGAAACGGTTGACAGTTATGCTTAGCGTTCATTAGAACGTGAAAATTATTCGCAATTGAATTTTTTGTTGTAATGTCATGGTCGGGCACGTATGAAAGCATGGAAAAACTGTCCTTTTTATAAACATTTCAGAACACCACTACAGTATTCGTAGCTGATTCTATTAAGTGAAGGCTTAAGTTTTTTAATGTATATTACTTCAAGGATCTGTAGTTTGAATTGTTCTTGGTGTATATAGTTGTTGTCGATCACTTTTTTTAACTGTGAATCTAGACAGGAATGTTGATATCTCGAAAGAGACAAATGATCAAACATGTGTAATGTAAGACGTCTCTTCAATGCAACTGTCGTAAATCTAACACACACACACACACACACACACACACACACATATATATATATATATATATATATATATATATATATATATATATCAGGGATACATTCTCCCAAGGGACATTTGAATTAAGATGTTTGTTCTTGCCTAATATATTGAAGCATAAAAAAAAATTACATTTATATATAGCAAAGTTTTATGGTTATTAGTTTGCTACTACTACTTGCACTCTTGAAGATAATCTCGGAAGGAGATTTAAAGTACTTGGGAACATGAGAAATCGAAAATAAACTTTAAAAGTTACAGCGCCTTTCTCACGTTTTTCAAAAATAATACACGAAAGATTATTTCTGAGCCTGAACGGATTTGCTTGAAAATAAGCAAACATAATGCTTGTACTCAACGATATAATTATTGCAGAAAAAAGGCACTGTTCAAAAGCAAACACGCAGCAAGAGCTTTCATAACTGGTAGTAAAGAGAATGACTAGCCGATGCCGTCTCGCTATTCTCTCTCGTGACAGAAGGGAGATATATAATGCAGAACGGTCTTTATTATGTTTTTCACATGACAAAATAAAACGGTTATGGAAAAACGACAGACTCGCCGAGTATTGGAAATAACTAGGGAATTTATTAGCGTAGAAACATGAGTAAAGCGAAACAGTTGTGAATGTTGAATAAGGATGTGTTATAGAGCGTGGCAAAGTTCTGCATGCCATGTTACTGTCTTCTACCGGATGTCCCTTCTTCTTGTCTCCCAGCATGCATTTATTAGCTGGGGACCGGTCCAGGAGAGATAACGTTTGACCCTTTTTATGGTGATTCTAATAATTTTACTAGAGAGGATAGTGTTTAAATTGGTCATAATAGGAACCCTGGACCTCTATACATTCAGTCATCGAATTAGAAAGTTATTTATTTACGATAGAACTGTAAAGGTTTGTACACCAAGAAATCTGTGATTGCAGTTTTTCCATCTTTGCAACGCAATGTCTTTTTGCCTAAAAACTGTCAAGATACTTGAAAAAGTAGTTGACAATGGGCGAGAGATCAGGGGAATAGGGTGAATGTGGTAAAGTCTTGTATCCCTAGACCTGTGACCTTTTGGGATGTAATTCTGGCAACATGTGATTGGGCTTTCTTACGAAGCGGAACTGGACGTCGACGATTAACCAGTGTCGGTCGCGTTTTTGCTTAACTGAATACGCATTTCATCCAGTTGCTGGCAGTAAAATTCGGCATTTCCGGTTTGGAGGCTTCATGATTGGACCGATCGTTTATAAAGGCTCCATTTCTCATTAATATTCGATTTATTTTTCAAGTTCCTCATTCGAATTTCACAAGCAGCATCAAAACGTCGAACTATAATTTTTTCTTCCCCCAGGCCAATTTACTGGATGCTCCGATATTGTTTATATGCTTATCTGGGACATTTCTCTAGCACTTTGATGTTGAGTTTGTTCGACTCGTGTTTTCAGATGCTTTTCAATTGCAAATGGGCTTCCTCTAGCACCTTGGTCATCAAGACTCGTTTCCCCACAACAAGAATTAAGCGATGTACTGTCGGATCAAAACTGGATCCCCCACCACACACGCCGTTGATGTTAATGTTGGTAACAGTTTCAGACACATCTTTCTTATTCTAGATGAAGGGATATATAACCTTTTTAATCTATTAAAACACAAAAGTCTTTACCAGGTACTGTGCGGTTGGATTGATAGATAATGGCATAGAATTGCTAATCGGAAATCAATCAGTTATAATTCGGCTCCTTATACATTATATTCACTTAAACGCGCATAAGAACGGTATGAATCCAAATCTTCTCCAGCTATGGGTTAATTAGTAAGGCTTCTATCACTAAGCCATTACCTCCAAAATGAATACCTACAATCTAAAAATCTTTGCCTTTTTTTTTTAAATAACCTGCAATGGGTTCATAAAAAAAATAAACGAATAAATTAAAAAAATGTGTATTCGGAAAATAATGTCCCATTTCAGAATAAACTAAAATTGAAAGTTGGTTTCTTATTTATCGGT
Source organism: Ascarosepion bandense (assembly GCA_037127315.1). NCBI lineage: Eukaryota > Metazoa > Mollusca > Cephalopoda > Sepiida > Sepiidae > Ascarosepion > Ascarosepion bandense. The sequence continues at coordinate 4,345,478 of JBBBDQ010000423.1, read as the reverse complement.
GTTTTCACACAATTCTAGAATTGTCAGTTCATTTGCGTTTCTCTTAGTGCCTTCAGTTTCTGAGATTTGACCGTATTTTACATTCTTGGGAAAGAATAAAGCAAATATCAAGAGATGAGGGTGATCTGGACTCTGTTGAGCTCCAAGCTAACTTTTCTACACCGAAAGCAATTTCCCATCGCGCAAAAAGAGATAAGATCAAAGATCATTTCTGATATATCAATATTAAGGCAATGTTTTTGTGTGTTTCCGTATATTTGCTTTTCCCTGTCTGTCTGTCTGTCTGTCTGTCTGTCTGTCTGTCTGTCTTTAGCTCGTCTGTCTCTGTCTGTCTGTCTGTCTGTCTGTCTTTAGCTCGTCTGTCTCTGTCTGTCTGTCTTTAGCTCGTCTGTCTCTGTCTGTCTGTCTGTCTGTCTTTAGCTCGTCTGTCTCTGTCTGTCTGTCTGTCTTTAGCTCGTCTGTCTCTGTCTGTCTGTCTGTCTGTCTGTCTTTAGCTCGTCTGTCTCTGTCTGTCTGTCTGTCTGTCTGTCTTTAGCTCGTCTGTCTCTGTCTGTCTGTCTGTCTGTCTTTAGCTCGTCTGTCTCTGTCTGTCTGTCTGTCTGTCTTTAGCTCGTCTGTCTCTGTCTGTCCACGCTGTTTTGAGGAGGGAAGCGGGAGTTGTTCTCGTGTAGATCGGCACATCCTACTGCATGCGATTTAGACAGCTTTTCAAACTCTAATTTTCTCCATTTTCAGTTTTGTTAGTTAGTTTTTTTTTCCTAACCGAATTGTCTTAATCTTTTACTCATGACATATATCATGACGATATAATTTACCTCGAAACAAGCTCTGAGCTTTACTTTCTTTCACACATCGATTTTTTTTTGTCAAAATTTTGTGGCTACACATAAATCTATCGCCTGATTACTAAAGGTTTCTATGCATCATTTTCGATTTTTCTCCTGCAATTTTCCCCAAGATTGAATCTAAGAACAAAAATACACATTTTATATTCATCCATGATTTATCATGATAAAGACTGTCAATGTTCAGCAAAACAACTTTTAAAGAATATACCTTAAACAAGGAATCTTGTAAATTTTGAGTATTTTTCCCTTGTATATTGTACAAAAAAATAGCACTGGAAATTAAGTCTAATAGGATCGTTTAAAGTTAGCTTGTGTGCGAATCTATAATTGCATTCTATTCAGCAACGTTTTACTTTACTCTCAGCGACAAAAATAGTTCTAGCAATAAGATTATTTCTGTTTATTATTTTTTTTATTTTAGAAATCCATACTGGCAATGAATCGATTCCATGTCTTTTAAATTATTTCTCAATGTGATTGTTATATTAAAAGGTCGAATTTACTATTCCCGTCAAGATGTCTTTAGATGCCGCCATCTTAAGAAGATTAAATACTCTAGTCTCTCTTGAAAGGTGGGAGTCGATGCTTGAATAATGACGTCTTGATTCTCAAGTTGAGCTGCGTATGGCAAAATGCCAAATAGAAATTACGAGGAAAAATCAAATCTAGAGCATCGACGAGAATTTAGACGTTTTGAGCCGCGTTGTAGGTTCTCACAGTGGAAAAGATTTGTTAAATAATAGTGTGACCCATTGGTTCACCCTTACAAGAAAAATGATTTTTATTTTTATAATTGTTTCACCCAAAGCAAGACAGTACTGCCACTGGTGCGCAGGGGATTGCAGTGAGAGGGGGATGGAAAAAACATGGTACTGGGGATATTAAAGAAAGGATAAGAGAAAGATGGGTACTTCCGGTTTATCTCCCCGTCAATTTTTGTACAAAAAGTTTGAAGTACCAAAAACTTTAATCATTTTGTAAAGATTAAATATAAAACAATAAAACATGAATACCACTCAATTTGGGGATTTGGTGGAATGTGTCGTGAGACCAAAGAATGTTTCTTCTATGCAATACCAGACCGGAGTGCAGTAACACTGACGCCTATAATCAAGTAGTGTGTTTCGGCCTGGATCCACAGTAATCATAGACGAGTGGAAGGAAAACAATCAAGTGCGGAATGATTTTGCCCGTCTCACAGTGAATCACATCTGGAATTTTATTGATCCACAAACTGGTGCTCACACGCAACACATCGAACGAATGTGGAATGCCGCTAAGTTCAGGAATGAGCAACAGAACAGCACTCATCGAACAATGCTTGACTCCTACCTCTGTGAGTTAGTTTTAAATAAAATGAAAATAGAAAGTAGGAATAAAATTGTATTAGAATTTAAAAGTAAAAAATGTAGGGAGCAAAAAATACAAGGGGCTTAATTCATAATTGTTACAAGTAATATAACGGGGTAAAGAAAGGGGCAAACGTAGTGGAAAAAATTAAAGTATTTCTTCTATTACAGCACGTGATCATTAAATCATTAAATCAGTAAAAGTAAAAATGTAGGGAGCAAAAAATACAAGGGGCTTAATTCATAATTGTTAAAAGTAATATAACGGGGTAAAGAAAGGGGCAAACGTAGAGGAAAGAATTAAAGTATTTTTTCTATTACAGCACGTGATCATTAAATCATTAAATCATTAAAAGTAAAAAATGTAGGGAGCAAAAAATACAAGGGGCTTAATTCATAATTGTTAAAAGTAATATAACGGGGTAAAGAAAGGGGCAAACGTAGAGGAAAGAATTAAAGTATTTTTTCTATTACAGCACGTGATCATTAAATCATTAAATCATTAAAAGTAAAAAATGTAGGGAGCAAAAAATACAAGGGGCTTAATTCATAATTGTTAAAAGTAATATAACGGGGTAAAGAAAGGGGCAAACGTAGAGGAAAGAATTAAAGTATTTTTTCTATTACAGCACGTGATCATTAAATCATTAAATCATTAAAAGTAAAAAATGTAGGGAGCAAAAAATACAAGGGGCTTAATTCATAATTGTTAAAAGTAATATAACGGGGTAAAGAAAGGGGCAAACGTAGAGGAAAGAATTAAAGTATTTTTTCTATTACAGCACGTGATCATTAAATCATTAAATCATTAAAAGTAAAAAATGTAGGGAGCAAAAAATACAAGGGGCTTAATTCATAATTGTTAAAAGTAATATAACGGGGTAAAGAAAGGGGCAAACGTAGAGGAAAGAATTAAAGTATTTTTTCTATTACAGCACGTGATCATTAAATCATTAAATCATTAAAAGTAAAAAATGTAGGGAGCAAAAAAATACAAGGGGCTTAATTCATAATTGTTAAAAGTAATATAACGGGGTAAAGAAAGGGGCAAACGTAGAGGAAAGAATTAAAGTATTTTTTCTATTACAGCACGTGATCATTAAATCATTAAATCATTAAAAGTAAAAAATGTAGGGAGCAAAAAATACAAGGGGCTTAATTCATAATTGTTAAAAGTAATATAACGGGGTAAAGAAAGGGGCAAACGTAGAGGAAAGAATTAAAGTATTTTTTCTATTACAGCACGTGATCATTAAATCATTAAATCATTAAAAGTAAAACATGTAGGGAGCAAAAAATACAAGGGGCTTAATTCATAATTGTTAAAAGTAATATAACGGGGTAAAGAAAGGGGCAAACGTAGAGGAAAGAATTAAAGTATTTTTTCTATTACAGCACGTGATCATTAAATCATTAAAAGTAAAAAATGTAGGGAGCAAAAAATACAAGGGGCTTAATTCATAATTATTAAAAGTAATATAACGGGGTAAAGAAAGGGGCAAACGTAGAGGAAAGAATTAAAGTATTTTTTCTATTACAGCACGTGATCATTAAATCATTAAATCATTAAAAGTAAAAAATGTAGGGAGCAAAAAATACAAGGGGCTTAATTCATAATTGTTAAAAGTAATATAACGGGGTAAAGAAAGGGGCAAACGTAGAGGAAAGAATTAAAGTATTTTTTCTATTACAGCACGTGATCATTAAATCATTAAAAGTAAAAAATGTAGGGAGCAAAAAATACAAGGGGCTTAATTCATAATTGTTAAAAGTAATATAACGGGGTAAAGAAAGGGGCAAACGTAGAGGAAAGAATTAAAGTATTTTTTCTATTACAGTACGTGATCACCTAAATCACTTTTTTTATTAAGCAAATTAGAATTATTGGTATGGTTTAAGATAAGTTTGTCTAAAAGGCATAGATTGCATCTATCTCCTCTTCCACTGTAATGTTTGAATTTAGCTACGCTATTCCAAGTAATAATTGCGTTCTTGCAGTTTTTTTGTTAATTTCCAATGTATGGATAAATTGGTACTTCTGCTGTATTTACTGTTGTTTAAAGACATGTGGTTGTTAAATCTTCAGCCCGTTAGAAATGCTTCCAAAATAAAATTCAACATTATCATCCGAATGAATTCGAGCTCTATAAACAACACTATTGGACATACATAAGCCATTCAATGGGAAAGTTTTATTTTTACTTTTTTTGGGGTAGTTGCAATTATTTTTAAAAGGATTATTTTTGTTATTAGTTGGGTGACCGATGTTGCTTATGTGGGCCAAATATTTATTATGTTGTGAAATGTTTTTAACGCAAATAGAACTAACTTTAACATTGTTTTTATTGAAGATTTTTTTTTAGTGTGGGTGAATGGTCTAAATGTTTGAATTAAGTTAAGGAAAAGTTTACCAATGGTAGTTTAGACGTTACGGCCGAAGGGTGGGTTCAAACCAAACAATGTTACGTTCAGGTGATTTTCTGCCTGCCTTGTTTTTAACGGAGTATTCTAAACTAACGTTGAGTTTAGTTTTTTCTAAAGCATTAATGTATTTAAATTCAGAATAGTCAGCAATTTCCTTATTACTAGAGTTGGTCAGTCAGTTAAGTGCCATACGTGAAACACGCTTGGGCGATCATGTTTCGAAAGAGAGAGTCATGACTGACTGGGCAGAAGTTTATCCCGCTGTAGGTTGCCATTGCTTTCTGCGGTAGACTGGTTGCCGACCAAGGCTATAGAACCCAATTTATCCTGTTATTTAACCCATAACTGGAAGGAAGAGCCGGATTAATACCTTTCCCAAGGGTAATTTGCACGTAAGTGAATGCAATAAATTCAACTGGAATTCGAACTCGGCTCCCCGATTTCTCGTTCCGAGCCGATATCGACTGTACCACAACGCACATCCACTAGAGTTGGCACTTAAACGAAATTGATAGATTTGTGTAGGTTGTGGGTGATTCCCTGGGGGCGATTTGATTCCCTGTTTTATGTATCATTATTTGCTTCCTTAGTGTACGGTGTGTCCAGACCATTGCCAGGTCAAAGGTAACATCTAAGAAATTTACGACTTCAGCGTTAGTTAAGTTGGTAATGTTCAGATCGAGGTTTGTGAAAAATTTTATCAGTTCCTTTCTGAGTTTTTGTTCTTTGTGGGTTATTTTTGCGGAAGTTTATCAATTCATCGTCTCGGTAAAGTAGGGTGTTACATAAATCATACACCTCACACACACACACACACACACACACACACACACACACACACACACATATATATATATATATATATATATATATTAATGCAGGTTTCATTGAATAATATAGACAAGTTCTGTCTATTAATTTTGTGTAGGATCCGTTCATACCGTCTGATATACTTGATGGTGATATCGTTGAAAGACAACAAAAAATCACAGTAATTGTTGATTTTCTTATCGGGTCTATGCTTTCGGCTCACGTAAGCAATTATCAAAGAGTAAATATTAACACACAGTAAACATAGACCATTTAAGCTATTAACAATAAAGAGAATTAAATTGAAAATATAAGTCCATCCCTACCGTGGCGGATGGCCGAAGACAGTGACAAAATAGTGGCGTTGTGGTCCCTGATCTGATTACAGGCATTTGAGTACGTTATTGGAAATATCAAAACTGATTGTATTCAAACCAGGTTTAAATTGTTTAATGTAGATTGCTTCGAGGATTTTTAGTTTCTGTTTATTATTTTCTTGTTTGAGTATGTACGTGTTATCAACAAGCGTTTTTCTCAATATATACAGTTAATCTACCCGGCTCTCTAGACGATTAACTATGCATTTAAATGATTCTAGCACCATTACACAACATCACATGTCCCATACTGTTTCCCTTCTGCATTGCGACATTCGTAAAATTCTTATAAACAATACTAAAATTATCGATCAACACACAGACATTCAGTCAGTTAAGTGCCATACGTGATACACGCTTGGGCGATCATGTCTCGAAACAGACATGACTGACTGGGCAGAAGATTATCCCGCTGTAGGTTGCCATTGCTTTCTGCGTTAGACTGGTTGCCGACCAAGGCTATAGAACCCAATCTGTCCTGCTATTTAACCGATAACTGGAAGGAAGAGACGGATTAATACCTTTCCCAAGGGTATTTGTGCGTAAGTGAATACAATGGATTCAACTGGAATTCGAACTCGGCTCCCCGGTTTCTCGAGCCGATATCTACTGTACCACAACGCACAGACATTAGACGCCTTAAAATTTAAACCTGTTATCAATCGCACATCTTACCAAATTTCTGGACACCTTATTTGAAATATAATTAAGGTAAATAAAATAAGTCTTGCCTCTGCGTAATTAGATACTTCACATAATTACATCCCTTGAATTTTTAAATTCCCTAATGTATTTTTATGGTATTTAAATATTTTTGCAGCTCTAAATATTCCACGTTGCCAGATAATTCACGCGCCCACCATGTGATTTTCTACATATTTTCACGCTTGCACGTGATTACATTATTACTTCCCTTGAATTTTTAACAAATTTTCTTAACGTTTATTTAGTTCTTCAAAATGTAGGAAAAACGTTTTGAGCTGTAAGGCAATTGTTGATCTTTAAAATTGTAAAACCGTAAAAATTTGACCCTGATGATGACCAATGACGTTCGAAAGTACTCAGTTAACATATGGAAAATATTTGTATAAATATAACTTGGAAATAAAAATCCTCATTAGAAAATATGAGAAAATACAAGAAAATCTGCAAGACTAAGTTGTCTCTATCGTTTAATACAACGTGCTTAATATATAAGCATATCTGATCAGAGTACTATTAAACAACATTTCTCTGAAAAACATAAACATGTAGGTAATATCAGACAGATTTTGGTCAACAATACGGTGATCCTTACTCATACACACAGTAAGAGGAACCTGCAGATATTGGAGGCCATGTACATCAAATCTAAACAACCAACACTCAATAAAATCAACTTTAAAACAGGAAATAACATATTACATTGCATTTGACTACATGGTTTTGTTGTCATTTCGCGCTATCCCGCGGTGTGACGTCATAAAACCGCATCGCAAACTTAAGAACTACGTTTATTATTTTTGGTAACTATTGCCGTTGCCAAGCGGAGTTTTATGTCAACACAAAATAAAATCGTCGGTGATGGTGGATTTTATAATATTTCAGTTTAAACTACCTCTCTGAAGATGGCTCATGTGAGCCGAAAGCTTAGAAGAAAACCAATAAATAATTATCCAAATGTTGGAGAATTTTTGTCTTTATTTTCAACTGAAATTAAAGCAAAAATACGACGTTTAGAACGGCTCATGATTAAACATAATATACATTCATTGTCTCTTATATTTAATAGCATATGTTTAGAAAATATATATATATATATATATATATATATATATATAAGCAGAATAGTAACTTAAACTTTTTACTAAATGAAGGGCTATTATCATGTAACCCGAGTTCCAACCTTTTCTTTTAATACATGGGAATGCTTAATCGGTTTTAAAGCAGTCAATAAAGGTTAAACAGTAACTAAAAAATTAAACTGATTATTGTATATACTCATGTATAAACCGACTTCATGTACTGTGTGAACAATTTTTTTTTTTTTTTTGCATGAATTTTAACTCCTTCTGAAAGAATTACCTGTGTATAGTGCGGTCCCCTATTTTTGCGTTAAAAAAAAAAAATAGCGGATCATAAAAACACGCCCGATACTCCAGGGGTTTCGGGAAAGATTTCAACCAGAAATGAACCAAGACTTTAAAATTTAGTAAAATTAGACCCTGTCCCTTCACCCACACACCCTTAACGTACTCGGATGCATCCGAGGCCGTATAACGAGATTTATGGTCTTCTAAAAACTTCCCAAATTTCAAAGAATAATTCTGGCTGTGTATATATGAAGTACTTTTAATCACCCAACTGTTTGTTACCAAAACTCAACCCAGGGGTTTTGTCTGATTACATTCTAAAGACAACTAAGGAATAAAGGCCATAAAGATCTTATCGAGAAAAATAAATGCAATAAATCAAAGCTAGAATAGCGCATATTCCCTTATACCTATAAAATTTGTTCTTAGTGAGTACACATGTTTTTTTTCTTTTCCTTAAATCGGGAAATAAGCAACAACCGACTTTCATTTGCTGCAATCATATTTAGTGGAAAGATTTTTACATAGGTAGTTCCACTTATTTTCGAGGCCTAAATTTTAAAGTGAATTTTCATAGTTTTTTTTAACCTTATTTTAGCTTTAATTGAAAGCTAAATAATGAAATTTACTATTTCCAGTAGGTGGCTTCCCTGTGCCTCTTCTACAAGTACTTTCATGGCTTCTGCTCCGATGAGCTTAGATCACTGGTGCCGCCTAAGCACGAATTTACACGAGATACTAGATTAGCAACTAGGTCCCACCCTTTTACAGTTAAACAAATAAGATGTAACCGTAAATTCTACTCCAACAGCTTCTTTTCTCGCGCTTCCCGCCTGTGGAACTCCCTTCCACAAGTCTGCTTTCCCGACAGTTACAATCTCCAGGTATTTAAATGTAGGGTCAATAGACACCTCCTATCACACTAACTCCCAACTATTCTCACAACACTCTCATCTACCCAACCCTCATTCTCGGTATCCTTACCCGCCTATCACCCACCCTCTGTCATTTCCTATATTTAATCAGCCTTTCTCCACTCTACGTAGCCCCCTGCACAGTAGTGGCAGTGACATGCCTTGCTCGAGGTGAAACGCTTATAAAAAAAAAAAAGCAAAATACCCTAAATTTCAAACTGAAATTATAGTGATTAGAATCTAAAATTTTTTTTATGTATTGACACATTTGTATACGTTAATTCTCGGTTTAAAAATTTTGCGCAAAAAAAAATATATACATCTGTGAGAATAATCTTTAAATATTAGCAAATTTAAAGTTAAATTAACCTGATTTTCGCAAGTATTGTTTATAGCATGAAATTTAAGAAAAAAACTTTCGATCACGGAACGTTGAACTCTGACCTTTCCCGTAAATGATGACGCGAGATAAGCGTAAGGGGAGAGAAACTGTGAAAATTTAAAGTTAAATTAACCTGATTTTCGCAAGTATTATTTATAGCATGAAATTTAAGAAAAAACTTTCGATCACGGAACGTTGAACTCTGACCTTTCCCGTAAATGATGACGCGAGATAAGCGTAAGGGGAGAGAAACTGTGAAACACATGACCTTTTAAATGTTTTCATACAAACAAATGTTTTCATACAAACAAAAACTTCAAATACACACCAAAAATTTTATTTTAAACACACAATTTGGATTAAACTTTTCAACTTTCGATTAGTAAATATAGTCTTACTTAAAAACTTAATAGCCTCACATTTATAAGTCTTTAAAGTATTGCAAAAATATTTTTGAAACATAAATTATTTAAAAAAGGAAAAAATTTTGAAATTCTTTTATTAATCTGAAACATTTTTTTCTTCAAACTATAATGTCCTTAATATATATTTATTAAAAACATCGAATTAAATGTCATAGTTTTATTGCTTTTTTTATTTTACTATTGGGAACTATTGATTTTCGGGAAAAAAATCAAATATTTGAAGGAAAAATAGGTGATTTGCATTACCCAAAGAGTCCAGCGTTTTTAGCTAATAAAACAAATTTACCTACAACATTTAACTTAAAATTTCATGAATTTACGTGGAGTTGTGTGTGTATATATATATATATATATATATATATATTGCCAAGATTTTTAGAATAATTTAAATTTCGTTCATTTGTGAATAAGTTCTGAAAGTTTCATTAAAATCCGACAATTTGATTTTTGCAAGAATTTTCAAATTAATCTGTTTTTTTTTTACCGGCAGAGGGAAGGGGACAAAAAAAACGGAGTTACGTAATATCACATTATCCATTGTATGCTTTCCAAACGATTTGGTTACCCGCTGACGAAAATCAAAATAAAATTTTTTACCAAAACTTTGAACGTGTTAGAAAGGATTAAAAAAAGTTTCTGAAAATAATTTTTTTAAATAATTTGATCTTTCCTCTCAATAATAACATTTTGATGGAAAAACTTCGTTTTTAAGTTTGGGGACTTTTTGTCTTTATACTATGTTTTTTGTGTTTTGTTTTGTGTTTTGTTGTTTTTTGTGTTTTGTTTTGTTTTGTTTTGTTGTGTTTTGTTTTTTGTTTTTTTTCCAGAGAATTAGTAAGTCTTCTATGTGCATTGTCCTTTCAGGGTGTAGGAGATCATGGCTTTCCACGTCTCCCTATTCCTGGTGGCTCTTAGCACGCTTTCTCCTGTTACACCACACAACCCCCATTCTGTCATCCACCTGATCAGGCCCTTCAGATATGTTATTCGCTGCTTTCCCCTATATCTTTTTTATTCTATCTGGCCTGTTACTATCAAGTTCTCCAAGCCCTGCTTACTCATTGCACATCCCAGGAACTTTAGCTGTCAGCATTAATTTCCTTTTCGTTTCCATCCTTTCTAAAACCTCATCATTGCTCACATGCTCAGTCCATGAAATCCGCAGCATCCTTCTATAGGACCACATTTCAGTTGATTCAAGTTTTTCCATCATCTTTGATGATATTGTCCAGTATTCACTGCCATATTAAAGAACTGACATCACATAACAATCCAGTACTCTCTTTGTTTCTAGTGAAAGTTTCTGGAACGCATCCTTTGCCATACTAATTCGCCTTTGGATCTCTGTGTCACACTTTCCGTGTTCTGTTAGCACACTTTCCAGGTCCTGAAATGTTTGTACCTGCTTAATTTTAGTATCCCTCACCTGTATTTGGCATTTTGGGTTGCTCTTTTTGCTGATGACAATGCATTCGGTTTTCTTGCAGTTTATTTGTCGTCCTTATTTGTCACTCTCTTCATCTACCTTCTGTAGGATGTCTTGTAGTTTCCTTTCCGTGTCTGCTATTAGCACTGTATCATCTGCGTATCTTATGTCGTCCAAATTGTGGCCTCCGATGACAAATCCTGGCATAACATCTAGGGTCCAAAGAATAGTCTCGCTGTACAAGTACAGAATTTAAAACGCTCTAAAACCAAAACAAAAGTGAGTTTATTCAATATAAATGATATCAGCTTTGTTTACAGACTCCCCACGGCTTTTAAAATGATTATAGGCGTCGAGCTGTTTTTCTATATTTGTGGTGGCCATGACATCACCGGTAAGTCTATTGTGTCCGTAGGGTTCTCCACAAGAGAGCTCCGGGGTCAAATGTAAAGGGAAACTTGATTGTCAAAGTTTGGCCAGCCATTCCTGGATCTTGCCGGCTATGACAAATAACCGGCCGAGGTTTTAGAACTTTAACAAAAGAAATGTTGTCCTCCGACAGGAGTTGATAGTGTCGTACTTCTCAGTTTGTGTTAGTTATTTCACTGATTAAAACAAAATCGATTCAAATACGTGTACCCACTAAAACTAACGCTTATAGCATTTTCATTATTTAAAGTAGACAAACTGACGCGACCAGACAAAAGATAAGACAAGCGATATCCGTATAAACAGCTCTCCATCCTGTTACTGCCACTAACAACCCCACAGACACAAGCCTAGATAAACGAAAATACAGTGCCAGAAACAATGTCTCTCAAATTATTGCAATTATAATTGTCCAGAAAACTATGAATGAAATAACACGTAGAAAATTAAACCACGAAAATCAAGCAAAAAGTTGTGAGAAAAAATATAAAATTAACTTAAAGCCGTGCGGGTGTTAAAAATAAAATGCAGAACTGAAAATTCAATATAATTTACACAAAAATTAATCGATCGTCTCGTGAAAAATAGGCTTAAAAAATATTCTGACTTTTCACAAATAAGTCGGAAAAAATGTCTGAAAAAGTACAGATTAAAATTAAATTCTTCAAATATGAAAATATAAAAATTGTTGCCGTTAGAGCGACAAAAGATCTAGCACGTGTTGAGACTTGAACTCGTCTGTAACAATGAGCAACCATTTGTACTAAACTACCATACCATAGCGAAGTGCTCATCTGAATTACCATGAAAGCCTTTATAGGAAAGGCACAGGGTAGCAACGTCACGGTAGTGAGAAAGTGGCTGAAGCCGAAATGCCAGGCCAAATAATATTGCATATTTTTCTTTGGATTTTATAAAGAATCTTTAAATATATAGCAGGAGCACCAGACAAGATAACAATATTCAAAGTAAGGACGAGTGGCAGATTTGACAATATGTAAGATACATTCTAGTGAGAAACATCGTCTACCACTATACAGTGAAGCAACTATCTTAACAATTTCTTCAATATAATCATTAGACTTCATGTCAGCGAAAAATGTTAACACGAGAAAGCGCAATAACTCTTCCCGAGGTAAGCCTCAGCCATGCTGACAGAGGGTGCAAAAGAGTTCTTTCAGGAGATTAAAAGATAGTTTAATTTTGTAGGCGTTAAAATTAACAAGACATTTTTTATCCTTGTTAAAATTGGTAATTTTACAAATAAATTGCAAATTTGACCTTACTGAAAGTTTTTTTTTTTCAGTCATTAAAGTTGTCAATAACTTTGACACTTTGAACCAATATCTAAATCGATGATGAGTTTGGTATGACTAAATTTTGATATTTAACAACCAACACAAGTGCAGTAATTTTACTCTTAACATTTTAGAGTCATGTATTTTATAAATACGATAATCTTTTCTCGAATGAAAAGGTCATGTAATCGATGGCAAATATTTTAGAATATAGCTAAGACAGTAAATATTTAATGAAAGTTTCGGAAAGTCCAAAAAGTCATATTTTGTTTTTATAATACATTGACGCGTGTTACATAAAATTAACTAAAAATGCTTTTTCTTCACAGTATTTAGTGTTGAAGTTATCGCTCACATTTTTGTCGAGATTTACAAACTGTTTCGTTCATTTTCACAAACCAATCGATGAAATTTGTCTTTTTGTTTGTTGTTTTTTGTTTTTGTTTTTTGCTTTTTTGGGTGAATTTGCCTTGCGATTTTTTTGTGTGTGTTTGCCCTTGTGTGTGTGTGTTTGCCTTTTGTTTTTTTTTTGTGTATGTTTGCCTTTTGTTTGTGCGTGTTTGCCTTTTGTTTGTGTGTGTTTGCCTTTTTGTTTTGTTTTTGTGTGTGTGTTTGCCTTTTTGTTTTGTTTTTGTGTGTGTGTTTGCCTTTTTGTTTTGTTTTTGTGTGTGTGTTTGCCTTTTTGTTTTGTTTTTGTGTGTGTGTTTGTCTTTTTGTTTTGTTTTTTGTGTGTTTGCCTTTCTGCTTTGTTTTTGTGTGTGTGTTTGCCTTTTTGTTTTGTTTTTGTGTGTGTTTGCCTTTTTGTTTTGTTTTTGTGTGTGTGTGTTTGCCTTTTCGTTTTGTTTTTGTGTGTGTGTGTTTGCCTTTTTGTTTTTGTGTGTGTGTTTGCCTTTTTTTTGTTTTTGTGTGTGTGCGTTTGCCTTTTTGTTTTGTTTTTTTGTGTGTGCGTTTGCCTTTTTGTTTGTCTTTTTGTGTGTGCGTTTGCCTTTTTGTTTTGTTTTTGTGTGTGCATTTGCCTTTTTTGGTGGGTTTTTTGTGTTTGTGTATTTGCCTTTTTTGTGTGTATTTATCTTCTGTATTTGTGTGTGTGTGTGTGTGTGTGTGTGTGTGTGTGTGTGTGTGTGTGTGTGTGTGTGTGTGTGTGTGTGCTATAACTGCTACAACACACCTTGGTCATCATTTGGACATATTTGTCAGAAAAAGCTCCCTTTATTGATTACTTGGGTTGAATGTTAGGTTATGATGAAAATGGACTGGAGGCGAGTAGAAATGCTTCACGGTGTTTGTAAGTACTTCGAAAATGCTAATAGAGTAGGTTTAGGAAAAGTGAAAGTGGGTAGAACCTTGTATCAACTCGGATAATCGGAACTTGCTCTCGTGGAAATTAATGCCAAATTGTTAATGGAAGCAGATTACTATTTCCCGGGTTGCTGATAGCTAACCTATTAATTTTAAAACGGTTGTATTTTTGCTCTTTACACCACGTCAAGTCCTTCTTGTATTCATTAGACCTGTGACTTCCGCTAAACTTCATCAGGTTGAAATAGAAAAGTACAAAAGACGAGTAGGAATGCCTTACAATCTTTGAAAGTGCTCGAAACAGCTGATGCAGCCACTAACGCCTCTAAACAGTAATGACGAATTCATATTGCAATCCGGAAGATATGAAATTACCCTCGTCGAAATACGTAACGGATTAGTGATGGGCAACCAGTATTTTCCTTTCCTTGGTTTTATATTATCATAATAACGCTTGTCTCTCCCTTTGTACGCACGATTGTTATGCCCTGCCAATACCGCATAAATTATGGGCTATTCATTTTCGATCCCGTTTTCGTCTTAGCCTGGCTGTGTCATATTCGGGAATTGACCGGTAAATATCACTCAATCTACAAATTGTTTTCAGTGTCCATATTTTCCAACTTGTGATCGATATGTCAATTAAGTGCCATACGTGATACATGCTTGGGCGATCATGTCCCTTTCGAGACAGGACTTACTGAGCAGAAGATTTTCATGCAGTAGGTTGCCATTACTTTCTGCAGTAGATTGGTTACTGACCAAGACTACAGAACTCAATCTGTTCTATTATTTAACCCATCTGGAGGGAAGAGGCTGCTTAATACCTTTCTCAAGGGTATTTGCCCGTAAGTGAATGCAACGAATTCAACTGGAATTCGAACTCTGCTCCCCGATTTCTCGTTTCAAGCCGATATCCACTGCATCACATCGCACATCGATATGTAAAAGTCTTTAAAAGAGCTGATTAATCTACTTGTTTAGTACACTTAGTTTTTCTCAAATCTTTGAGATTGCTAAAGCCATTTTGGCTCTTATCCTGGAAATATTTTCAATGTTTATTTTGATTCTTTTCTGAACTCTGTTCAATTTCCAACATGATACTCAAATCATTCAATAACTTTACAATATAGCTTTAAATAAATAAAAAAAATAACTATACTAAGAAATAATCTTCAATAAACGTTCGGTTGACTCATCTTGACCGACTCAAGAGTTTTGCATCGAAAGTTCATCGGCAGGAGATGGTTGATAAATCATTAATTTACAATCAGATTTTGTATCTGTACTTGTGCGAATGCTAAATTAAAAATTTTAAATTTTTAACACGCTTAGTTTCGTTAGAGATGTCAAAGCATTTTAATTTAGAACCAGTTAATTAAAAAAGGAAAGGTTTTTAAATTCTCACGTAGTTCTTTTATCAATCTCTCTCTCTTTTTATAGACATAGCGCGATGGGCAAAAATGACATATTTCGCGCATGCGCTTTGTTTTCGACTGCACACTATAGTAGGGACTGTTGGACACCGTCTGTTAAAAAAGATCACCATAATATTAATTTAAAAAAATAAACAAATGGATAGTTTAGTTAACCTAGAAATGTCTATAAATTACTTCTTAATTAAATTAAAATAATAGGATCTTAAAAAATTAATTTCTACTTTTATTTTATATGAAGATGTAAAATAAAATAACCTATTATTTCCATGGTATTATAAGCAACAAGGAAATATTTTGTAAAATAAAAACTCCAAGGAAACTTATCCTGAGAACCAGTTAGAATTTCTGTGACAAATAATAGGAATAAAAGGCTTGGATAATCTAATACTATACTTACATACAGAATGAAAGGAAAACGGTTAGTTACCTATTTTAAAAGTTTGTGAAACATAGAACAAACCGGAGAATCATGATCATTTGCATACTTAAGGATTTCTTTTTGGGGTAGGGATTAGCAAAATGCTTCAGTACGAGTGCTTGGTGATTTCTAGTTAGTAAGCATTGGTCCTGACCAGCACAAATAAAATGTATTTTCGATTTTAACCCTGCACTCTGCAGCCACCGATAGGAATCGGGGTTTGTCTACATCAACTTGTTACGCGCAGAATTCCTATAAAAATATAAAAGACAGACGAATCTAGAGTGGCATCGGGCAAGATTGACATGCCCAACTTGCCGACGCCAATAATAGTGATAACTAAATTTAAGATCATCTCTCATCACTAAACGTTTTTCGGAAAGATCAGTAAGAAATTTATTAAAACAAATTACATTTATGATCAGTTCTCAACCTCCTCTCTCATATAAACACACTCCTTTATTAATCCTAATTTAAGGTATCAGACAACCCTTTCCCGAAAATACTGGCAATTGAAAGAGAATGACCTAAATCCACAGATAAAGTGGAAGCTGATAGGCACGGCACGTACTCCTAATAGCCTAGGCGATAGATTAAATGTTTAACAGAAAAATTCAGATTTTGAAATTTCAATATCAGAATGTACTTCTGAATAAACGTAAAGAAATCATTAGTAAGTGTCGTCACCGTAATAAATTTAAATTTCAATAATTATCTCCTTCTTCCATTTATTCATAATACAATTTAAAATTTGGTGAATCAGTAACCTTTTTCTTTCTACCTACCACTATTAACCCAATGGCCAACCACACATGCCTCCCACAACCAAAAAGGAAACTTACCACTACGACCCCCCTCGGCTTAACCCTAATTCCCCACCCCTTTCTTTACTAGCCCCTGCTTCTGGCATAAAATTTTTTCTCCATTCTTTGATTGAACTGGGTGACAATGCATGTCTAGAACTGACATCTTGAAATGGCTGTTCCCCAAAATATCTGAATTTATACATATATACACTCACACACACTTACGCACAAATACCATTGAGAAAATATTAATCCGTCTCTTCTTCTGCTGGAAAATCAGTAAGTCATGTTTCTTTCAAGACATGATCGCCAAAGCGTGTATGCCGTATGGCATTTAACTGACTGACAAGATTGGCGGTAAGGTCTCATCTATTCAGAGTTGAATTTACTAGATGGAACCGTAAGTTCTATGCTAAGTCTCTTTTCCCCCGCACTTCTTTTTTGTGGGACTCCATTCTGACTCCATGTGTTCCAGCCAATTTTGCATTTTAATTTTTTAAAATTAGTACCAATCTTTATCCACTGTCTTCCTAAATACTCTTCAATTCTTCTCTCTCCCTAAAATTGCTTTTTTTTTTCCACACTCAGTAACCTCTTGTCTTCGTGGCTTTACCGCCTTGCATTTAATATTTACAAAGAACTTTTTTACAAACTAATAATTGGAAAAAATGTAGAATTTCTTTTCCTGATTTATTTTGAAACTTAATGACAGTAATGGCTTCAGACAATTGATACAGCCTGGCTGAATAACATTGCCTTGGACTGAGTCCAACAAGACGAATTTAATCTTTTAAGTATCACTTCTAGCAAAAAGTGTTGGGTAACCCTCCTCTACCCGGCTTACGGCCGCTTCACTTTGAAACATTGGTTCTCGTACTGTCACCGAAGTTAAGCAATATCTAGCCTAGTAAGTATCTAGATGGGTGCCTGCTTTGAAATACCAGTTGCTGTAAGCTTAGATGTGCTCGTGGTTTAATGGATAATGACTCGGACTCGTTAATCGGAGAGCCGTGTTCCAATTTCCTTTGTATTCGTTATATCTACTAACTCGAAAACATCGTTGTAAAACCTCTTCTCCTCCCAGCTATGAGTTAATTAGTTTATTGATACAAGTTTTACTATCATCTCAAGAAATCAAATTCTTACAATATTTTCTGGTGTTCTTCTTCTTCTATGTGCCCTGTCCTTTCAGGACGTAGGCGATCATGGTTCTCCACGTCTCCCTATCCCTTGTGGCTCCTAGTATGTTTGCTCCCGTTACTCCTGTCAAAACCCGTTCCGTCAACCACCTGATCAGGCCCTGCAAATATGTTATCCACTGTCTTCCTCTGTCATTCTTTTCTTCTATCTGGCCAGTCAGTATCAGGTTCTCCAGGCTCTCCTTCCTCATTGCGTGTCGTAGGAACTTCAGTTGTCTCTTCCTGGTGCTCAGTATTAATTTCCTTTTTGTTGCCATTCTTTCCAATACCTCATCGTTGCTTGCATGCTCGGTCCACGATATCCGCAACATCCTTCTGTAGAACCACATTTCCGCTGCTTCCAGTTTTGTCCTCATTTTCGATGATATTGTCCAGCATTCACTGCTGTATTGAAGGACTGACATCACGTAGCAGTCAAGCACTCTTTTCTTTGTTTCCAGTGAGATTTTCCTGTGTGTTAGTACTTTACTCATCTTCTGGAACGCGTCTTTTGCCATGCCAATTCGCCTTCGGATCTCTGTGTCGCACTTTCCATCTCCAGTTAGGACACTTCCTAGGTATTTAAATTTTGTACTTGCTTGATTCTGGTATCTCCCACATTTATTTGGCATTTTGGGTTGTACCTTTTGCTGATGACCATGCACTCAGTTTTCTTAAAGTTTATTTGAAGTCCTTTTTTGTCACTTTCCACTGCTACTTTCTATATGAGGTTTTGTAGTTTCCTTTCCGTGTCCGCAATCAGCACTGTATCGTCCGCATACCTTGTTGTTCAAGTTGTGTCCTCCAACAACAAATCCTGGCGTGTCATCTAGGGTCCTCAAGATATTCTCGCTGTACAGGTTGAACAAATCCGGTAAAAAGACACATCCGTGTCTTACGACTCTTTCTATCTTTGTAAATCTACTGAGAGCGTTACCTGTGCGTATGCAGGCCGTTTGCTGCCAGTAGAGATTCTTGATTATTCTTATGTCTTTGCCGAAAATATCGAGGCTGCCAAGCACTCCATCAATTCTTTGTGTCATATCTTGTCGAATGCCTTCGCATAGTCAATGAAACATAGGTACAAGTCTTTCTTCATTTGTATTGCCCTTTCGGAGAGCATCCTAATAATGAATATGGCGTTCCTTGTTCCAGTGTCTTTGACGAACCCGCACTGTCCCTGCCCTATCTCTGCCCTGATTCTGCTTCTCGCTCTAAGTCACCTGAAAGCGTTGGTAAACCGAAAAAAAAATTGGTTTTTATCCCCACTGCACTTTTTAAGTAGACAGTTTGTCTACTTAACAAATTTCAAGCAAAGGTAAAATAGCATATTTCGAATGGTGAAATATGCTCACCATTTGAAATATGCTATTTCAACTTTGCTTGAAATTTGACCTATGACATGGAAAATGTATGCAGATGTTTGCGACAAGGGAGAACTTGTTTGTCGCCATCGTCTTTAAAAAGGTTTTCTCCGGCCAAATTTCTGCTTTAATAAGAGCTCTGTCTGTTACAATTTCATATCTTGTATTACTATAAGAGTCGCGTCCGTCTGTACGAATTTCATGTTATAACAATACTGTGATATAGGTACCTCCACTCATTTTCGATATCGAAATTTAAATTGAATTTTTAAAAATTAAAAAAAAAGTGTTCTCAAAGCTTTAACTTTAGCTTTAATTGATAGCCAAGATATTTACTATTTCCAGTAAGTAAAATACCCAGGTGTATTTCAAACCGAAATTATATTGATCGGAATTTAAAATCTTTTTGGTTTATAAAAAGAAAGAAAAATTCCATTTTTCGGCCATTTTTCATCGATCGACACATTTTGCAAACAGAAGTCAATTTTCGGTTTTAAAAAATCTTGCAAACACATTCTTATTCAAATTACTGAAGTTAAACTTAACTTAATCTGACTTGAAAAAAAGAATTACGTGCTTACTGCCTGAAATGTACTATAAAGTGTTTAATTACGGTATTCTTGTTATCGGGGTTATTACCGCCTTATCAGAGGCGATAATTAACTTGACATACAGTAGCCGTCAAAAGATGCTAAGTATAGAAGAATTTGACATCTTTTTTATTCGTACGCTTCGTTTTGTTTTTTTTTTAAACTCTGTTAAAATTTAAAATTTGACAATATTTTCAGCAATTATACAATATTTGATAGCCTTAGATTTGGAGATGTTTTATGAAAAATAAAAATTCAAATAATATAAAACTTTTTTTAAAAATATTTACAATTTAACAGAATGAAATTATATAACGGCAGAGGTAACTCAATAATTTATGAAATGGTATGGCATTATTAATTTTTGTTTTTAATATCTATTTTTCATATTCTTTTTAGGTACCTCCTTAGGAATTAAAATATAAAACTTGCTTTAAATTTTGATGGTATGATTTGCAAAGCCCGTTGAACGTTGAGCACAGGAAACGCTGAAGCGAGATGAAAGAATGATACCCTGCTGAATTTTTTTTTTTTTTTTTTTTTCATGTATGGAGCGCAACCTTTCAAACACGTGACCTTTTAATGATATATATTATGTACGGCCAACCGTAACAAGAAAATACGTGTAATCAGCATACACACAATTAAAATGTTTTATTTTTAAAACCCTTTGGCTAAATTATTTATATTAAGCTTTTCAATTAGTAAATGTAGTCGGCTTGCATTACTTTTTCACACTAGCGTTAACGATGGAGGAGGATATTTTTGAAACTTCATAAATTATTATAAAAAAAAAGAAATTAAAACAATTCTTGTAAAAATTCATTATTCATTGATTTTTTTTTCTTTTCAGACTATATCCTTAATTTATATTGTTTATAAAAGCAATTAAAATTTATCTAAATAAAAAATGGCATAGTTTTATTTTTGTTTTCGCAGTTCGGAGCAAATTTTCTAAAAATGGGCTAATTTCGAAGAAAAAAAATACATTTGATTAGCATTCCCCAATGACTCCTGAATTTCATTATTAGGTTCATGAGGAAACGATAACTAATTTCTAGACATTTCCGGAAATTAATTGGTTGAGGGTAATATATATATATATATATATATATATATATAGCAAGATTTTCTAAAAATAATTATTTTAAAAATTATCTCAGTCAATTATAGATAAGTACTCAAATTTTTATCAAAATCCGACCATTATTTGATTTTTACGTGAATTTCCAAATGAAAGTGCTTTGCGTAATATTACGTGTTATAAACCCTTGCAAAATTTGCATCACTCACGGACAAAAGAAAAACAAAATTTTATACAAAAATTTTGAATGTGTTAGAAGATTTTAAAAAATAATTAAATACTTTGATCTGCCCTCTTAATAATAAAATAAACATTTTGCCGATTAAACTTTATTTAGTTTGGGTCCTTTTTTTTTTCTTCATACTATGCTGTTTTTCAGCGATTTTTTTTGTTTTTTTATTTTTGAAGGTACCTACTAAAATAAGGACCGTCCATCCATCACAATTTACTATCTATACTATAATTAAAGCAGTGTCCGTCCGTCACAGCCATATCTATACTATAAGAAGTCACCCGCCTGTCACAATTTCATATCATATTTATACTACAATGAGTCGTGCCTGTCCGTCAGACGATTCAATCAGTAATAAAATATGCAGCATTTTCTTTACTGATAAATTAAATAGTATTTCTTGCAGTAATAAATGAATTTAAACTGAAACATAAATTAAAAAGTAAAATTTGAATTAATTTTTAGAGCAGACGGTATACGTTTTTGTGCTTATATTCGCCTTTTGCACATGCTTTGGTGTGCACGGAAAAGCTGAAGACTTAATCCCACGTATCTAAAAAAAAAAAAAAAAAAAACAACACTGCGGACTTTTTTTTTTTTTTTTTTGTCTACGAATTCAATTTTGAAATAAAATGTCTCCGGTACGATATAGCCAACTGTTTTCCCTGCTTCAAAGCTGAAATTGTAATCCAAGATGTTCCATTAAGACGGGTTGAATTTAGGAGTAAATAAAACAGTGTTATCGGTGAAATCATATTGATTTCACTATTGGATCTTGCTATTTGAGTCATGGCAATTATGGCCAGAATTGAATGCCATGAATGTCGAAGATTTGTGGTTCCAGTAGGATGACGCCACTTGCCACACACCCAATGCAACAATGGCTTTATTGAATGAGAAGTTACCGGGTTGCATCATCTCTCGAAACTGTGATGTTAATTGGCCACCTCGATCGTTTGTATTGGAGCCTTTAGATTTCTTCCCATGGGGTCATCTCAAAGTAATGCCAACAAGCCAACAACAATTCAACAGCTGAAGGATGAAATAAGGCATATTGGTGAGATCGAGGAGCAACTATGCAGAGACGTCATTAAAATGTTAACCATTGCTGGAAGGGTGTATGAATTTAAATACAGTCGTCTTTATAAACATATTCCCAGCCTAGTTTAGTCTAGCAAGACTAACCTCTTTATATAATCAAGTAGATTGCCACACGAATTTCTCCTCTTCCTCTGGTTAAAGCAGATGCTTATACATAAGTAATTTTAATACATCAGCAGATAGAAGTGTCCGTCTTCGACTGCCTTTTCAGAAAGTTTAGTATTTATGATGGAGGAAGAGTTCATTCCAATATAGATAGGGAACCATAACAAAAATGCAACAAGGAAAGCCGAACGCACATTATAGCAAAAAATGTATTTCTAAAGCTAAGCAAAGTATTAAAACATTTTAAAACAACCTTAGTGTTGGTTGTGTGCTCATTATGTAGAGGGCCCCTAGAATTTAAAGTTTTGTTATACTCATGATTAAATATTGTTAGTTATGCGTATAGCAACAATGTTTTTAAAATGTTTGTAATAGCAATGTTTTTAAGAATGATTTTTAACAAAATCGAACATTTTCTAAAATTTTTATGATTATGATCATACAGATTAAGTTACCCCGCTTGGATCAAAAACATGAAAAACACTATAGCATTCAGCAGTTGATTTAAAAACAACCTGGCGCATTCATACGTGTTTACAAACAAGAATTGGAATTATCACTTTAATCATTTCACCCCAAGCAAGGCAGTTTTACTGCCACTGGTGCGCAGGGGGTTACATAGGAGGAACGTGATGAGAAAGAGTGACAGGTTATAGGTGTCAGGAAGTGGGTGAGAGAAGGATGAAAATACTAGTGTGATGAGAGTGGAGTGTATGGAGAAAAGAGCATTAGAGAAAGGATACGAGTCACTGAGATAGGAGATGACTATTAACCTTACATGGAAATTATTGAAGATTGTATCTGTCGGGAAAGCAAGTATACGGAAAGGAATTCTACAAGCGGGAAGTGCAAGAAAAGAACCTGATGGGGTAGTAGTTGCGGTTACATTTTATTGGTTTCACGGTAAAAGAGTGGAACCTAGTTGC
This sequence comes from Ascarosepion bandense, assembly GCA_037127315.1. Classification (NCBI taxonomy): domain Eukaryota; kingdom Metazoa; phylum Mollusca; class Cephalopoda; order Sepiida; family Sepiidae; genus Ascarosepion; species Ascarosepion bandense. The sequence continues at coordinate 4,322,182 of JBBBDQ010000423.1, read as the reverse complement.
TAGTCTAGTATCTCTAGTAAATTCATGCATAGGGAACACCAGTGTGCTAAGTTCATCGGAGCAGAAGCCGTGAAAGTATTTGTAGAAGAGACACAGGGAAGCCACATTACGCCGGTGAGAAAGTGACTGTATCTGAGCTGGCAAGTCGGTATCGACGACATCACATTACGTTTTTTTTTTTTTTGGCAATAAGAGTAATTGAGAGGGTGACAATAAAAATGGACATATGTCCAGATGATTTTAACTAAATATTTTTGTGTGTGTTATATATATATATGTGTGTGTGTGTGTGTGTGTGTGTGTGTGTGTGTGTTTTAGAACATGTACATAATTTTTCTATATATAATCGCCACGAAGGTACATCCGTTTCAGCATTGAAGCCCCAATGAATCATCAGTGCACACATCGCCTGATGAATTGAGGCTTCAATGCTGAAACGGACGTATCTTCGTAGCGATTATACATAGAAAAATTATGTACATGTTCTAAAACATAATTTATAATAAATATTCACAGCTCTATATATTATATATCGAGCACTGTTTTAAATTAATGTTTAGAACGTTGTAAAAATTCTTCGTTCTGTATTAATTCAGACAAAGATTTTAAACATTTCAATCGAGTCTAGAACTGGCTGCTTGCACAATGTGTTTAGGGAAACGGATAATATTGTAATCACTATTAACAAGGCACAAAATGAGATTGACTTAATGGAAATTTGAAACATTGTTCCTGTTTTTCTTTTTCTTTCACATACACTTCCAAAATTTATCTCTAGCTCTGCATTTGTATTTTTCTCTCTCTAGCACAACATTTGTGTTTTTCTCTCTCTAGCACAACATTTGTGTTTTTCTCTCTCTAGCACAACATTTGTGTTTCTCTCTCTCTAGCACAACATTTGTATTTTTCTCTCTCTAGCTCTGCATTTGTGTTTTTCTCTCTCTGGCACGACATTTGTATTTTTCTCTCTCTGGCACGACATTTATGTTTTCTCTCTCTAGCACAACATTTGTATTTTTCTCTCTCTAGCTCTGCATTTGTATATTTCTTTCTCTAGCACAACATTTGTGTTTTTTCTCTCTCTAGCACAACATTTGTGTTTTTTCTCTCTCTAGTTCTACATATCTCTCTATCTCTCTCTCTCGTTCTACATTTCTCTCTCTCTCTCGTTCTACATTTCTCTCTCTCTCTCGTTCTACATTTCTCTCTCTCTCTCGTTCTACATTTCTCTCTCTCTAGTTCTACATTTCTCTCTCTCTCTCTAGTTCTACATTTCTCTCTCTCTCTCTCTTTAGCTCTACATGTCTCTGTCTCTCTCTCTCTCTTTAGCTCTACATTTCTCTTTCTCTCTCTCTCTCTCTCTTTAGCTCTACATTTCTCTCGGTTTCTCTTTTTTCTCTCTCTCTCTCGGTTTCTCTTTTTTTCTCTCTCTCTCTCTCGGTTTCTCTTTTCTCTCTCTCTCTCCCTCTCTCTCGGTTTCTCTCTCTCTCTCTCTTCTCTCTCTCTCTCTCTCTCGGTTTCTTTATTTTTAACTCTCACTCGGTTTCTCTCTTTTTTCTCTCGCTCTCACTCGGTTTCTCTCTTTTCTCTCTCTCTCTCTCTCTCTCTCTCTCTCTCTCTCGGTTTCTCTCTTTTTTCTCTCTCTCTTCTCTCTCTCTCTCTCTCTCGGTTTCTTTATTTTTAACTCTCACTCGGTTTCTCTCTTTTTTTCTCTCGCTCTCACTCGGTTTCTCTCTTTTCTCTCTCTCTCTCTCTCTCTCTCTCTCTCTCTCACTCGGTTTCTCTCTTTTTTTTCTCTCTCACTCGGTTTCTCTCTTTTTTTCTCTCTCTCACTCGGTTTCTCTCTTTTTTCTCTCTCTCACTCGGTTTCTCTCTCTCTCTCTCTCTCTCTCTCTCTCTCTCTCTCTCTCTCTCTCTCTCTCTCTCTATCCTGGTTTCTCTTTTCTTGACCTGTCAGCAAGTTGCTATTTTTCCACTGCACTGGGCCACATTGAATCAGCATTCCAATCTGAGGTTGACAGGCGTACATTAACGTAAAATATAATTGTAAGGCTTAAATTGAATCAATGTTTAATGCTTCTGGAAGCTATTTTCTAAAATAATACCTCGTAATTGGCAAAAAACAATTCAAGTTGATCACTAATTCGTGATCATTTCATGAACGAATTCAATTCCTCATCAATATTCTTCATTTGTTATCTTCTTCGTACAGAAGACAACTATAAATCATTGAAAGATTTTCATCGACTACAAAAAAGATTTAAATAACTCTAATTGTATTGAGTTTCATAAAACTTGACTGACTGCTTCTTATCAAATGCGAATATATCCGTATCTTCTGTTCATTTTATTCTCATTATTGTTTGCTTATTATTCCTCATAACCTACTCCATTTATCCTCTTTTTGCCTCCGTAAGCTTCAGCTCTACTGCAGTCTGTTTCACTTGGTAGCTTTTAACAACAAAGACGTGTAAATTGGTCCGAATGAATCTGATATTTAGCTCAACCATGGATCAAACGGTTTGTAAGCTTTAATACCTCCAGAACCAAGCTATTAGGCATTTGTTTATGTTTCTGAGATGTGGTACTGTAATTATTTGCACTATTTACCAAGATTAGTGTAAACAAGTTAATAAGGTTTCTTCATCACTGAGCAGACTTTGAACTTTCTCCAGTCCTGATAAAGGGTTGTATTCTCCAAAAGGTACGCTGCTTTGGATGTCTGCTGGGGGTCAAGTTTATCCCTGATTTCAACAGGAACTCATACGATCCTTTGCTAATGATGCTGATAAAATGATTGGTTGTACTGGTCAAGAAATTTCCTAATACTTCCTGTCAAGCTCCCCTTTCCTTTTCCTCTCTCTCTCTCTCTCTCTCTCTCTCTCTCTCTCTCTCTCTCAGCCATATTGTAAAAAAGGGCCATTCCTGCGTAATCATCTCTTTTCAGTCTTGATAAATTCAGGAGTCATTGTGGAATGCTAAGCAACTGCCCCCGCTTTTTTTTTTTTCTAAGTTAGCCGTTTTTCAGAAAATCTGCTCCGAATTGTGAAAACAAAAATACAATAAAACTGACTTTTTTTTATTTAGATAAACTTTTACTTGGTTTTATAAACAATATATATTAAGAATAACGTAGTCTGAAAAGAAGAAACATTTTTCAATGAATAATGAATTTTTACAAGAAATTAATTTTTTATTATAATAATTTATAAAATTTCAGAAATCTTAAAAAATTCTTCTTTTATCGTTCACGCTAGGTTGTTACGTTAATACATGAATACTATCAAGATTGAAAAGCTTAATACAAATAATTGAGCCATTCGATTTTTAAAATAATTAAAACATTTGAATTGTGTGCGTATGATGACCGTACTATTTTACGGGTGGCCGTCTGTGATGTATGTCATTAAAAGATCCTGTGTTTCAATAGTTTCGCTTCTTACAGGAAAAATAAAACAAACTATATAAACATTTTCAGTAAGGTACAATTTTTTTCATCGCGCTTTCGTGTTTCAACATTCAATGGGCTTTGCAAATCATCCCTTCAAAACTTAAAGCAAGTCTTATATTTTAATTGCATTCTGTTATGAAATTGTAAAATTATTTTGAAGGTTTTATATTTTAATTTTTGATGAAACATCTTTAAGCGTAAGGCTATAAAGTTAAACTAAAATTCTATAAAGTATTGGATAATTACTGAAAATATTGCGTTAAATTTTTAATTTTACTATACAGTTAAATACGAAGTGTACAATTAAGCTAACATAAAATTGTCAAATTCTTCTTCCATACTTAGCATTTTTTGACCGCTTACATCTGTTCATTATTGGCTCTGATAACCCCTAATAACTTTAATTAAGAAACACTTCTGTAGTACATTTCAGGCAGTAAGCAAGTAATACTTGTTTCAAATCAGATTAAAGTAAGTTTAAATTTACTAATTTGAATAAAATAATGTGTCAGCGAGATATATTTTATATTTGCAAGATTTTTTAAATCCGAGAATTGGCTTCTGTTTACAAAATGTGTCGATCAATTAAATAAATGGCCGAAAATTTTATTTTTATTATTTTTTTTAAATCTGAAGAATTTTATATTCCAATCAATATAATTTCGATTTGAAATATACCGGAGTATTTTGCTTACTGGAATTAGTAAATTTACTCTATTTGCTTTCAATTAAAGCTAAAATAAAGGCTTCAACTAAACATTTTTATGAATAAAAATCCAATTCAAATTTAGGTATTGAAAATGAGTAGAGGTACCTAGTCTAATGTTAGGAAATGGCGATTTAAATGCTTGAATATCTGATTTTGTTTTTTCCTTTTGTTTTATCTATCGATATTTTTGAATTTTTGGCGTGTGGAAGGATGTTAGGTCTTCACCGATCGATTTTTATGGCTGAAAATACTCTAAAGAAAAATCGAAACAAACACCAGCAGTCTTTCTTTTTTTCAACTGCTCTTAAATGACATTTGTCACGAGACTCGATTCTCGGCTTAAAAATAGCTACGAAATGCAACGTTTACAAATCATTTAGCCCCCCTCCCCCGCCACCATGTGGTATTTTATAACTTCGCTAAAAATATAAGACCAGTGACAACATAATCAACCGTTCAATTTTTTCCCTTTTTCCTTCGTTCAATATCGATCATAGCTCTCCACATCTTCCCGTCTTGTATTGCTCTTTTTGGTACTATATTACGAACTCTATTTGCTTTTATGGTCAGTTTCCATTTTTTTTAAAGCTCAACTCGGGGACTTGCGACTTTCTTCTACTTCACTTACCGTCGATGTGTCACGTGAGTTTTAAATTCTACAATCCTTTTTTTCCTCATGTGTCGGCTTACGGCCACATCACGTTGAAACAGCGGTTCCGTGCGACCACCAGTCTATCAACGCCAAGCCTAGTCAGTACCTAGGCGGGTAACTATTTGGTAATACCTGTTGCTGTAAGTTTGGATGTGTGGGTGGTGTAATGGATAATTAGTTTGAATTATCAAATCAGAGCAGTGTTACAATTTGCGTGGGGGCTGTTGCATTCACTTATGCGTAAATATCCTTGTAAATTGTATGGATTCACCTCTTCTCTTAAAACCTATCGGTTAATTAGTAAGAATTGTATCACTGAAACATTATCTATGAAACAGAAAAATATATTTTTATGGCTTTAAATAACCTGTAAAGTGTTAAGCCGAAGAAAGAGAATCAAACGGGTGTGTAAATTTGGGAACTCTCTCTGAACATAGATTCTCCTCGTAAGGATGCGAGAGATTCTGTACGTTTTCTCTCTCGTGATCACCTGTGCGTTGTGGCGCAGTGGATATCGGCTCGGAACGAGAAATCGGGTAAGTGAGTTCGAATTCCAGCTGAATTCATTGCTTTCACTTACGCGCAAATACCCTTGGGAAAGGTATTAATCCGTCTCTTCCCTCCAGTTATGGGCTAAATAACAGAACAGATTGGGTTCTATAGCCTTGGTCGGCAACCAGTCTACCGCAGAAAGCAATGGCAACCTACTGCGGGATAATCTTCTGCCCAGTCAGTCATGTCTCGAAAAAGACATGATCACCCAAGCGTGTTTCACGTATGGCACTTAACTGACTGACTATGGGAAGATTTTCTGTCCAGTCAATCATTTCTTTCGAGACACGTTTGCCAAAGCAAATATACCGTAGGACAATCAACTGACTGGCTTATTTTATTTGCATTAAATAGGGTGTGGAACCTATCGATTATCTTTCGGTATTTTCTCAAGTTAGTGAATATTCTCTAATGATCAATGCAACCCCAAGGAAGGTGGTAATGTCACTAAAAGCAAGTGGTTACAGTGGGTGACAGAGGATGAAATCAAGAATAGGGAGGATCGAAAGAACAAAGTGTTTAAGAAGTTAAAACGTGGTGATTGATGTTGCATTTAAAGTTTCTGGAGATCGCATCTATTAGAGAAGAAAAAAAAAACGGGAGGTGAGTTCCACAGGCGAGAAGTGTAAGAAAAAATGGAATAGAAACGGCGGATAAGTTTAATTTTTTTTTTTTAAATCATTTATCAAGGCAGTTTTACTGTCACTGGTGTGCAGAGGGTTACGTAAGAGGAAAGTGATGAGAAAGAGGGGCAGGTCATAGGGGGTGTCAGGAAGTGGGTAAGAGAAGTATGCTTACTTTAATACATATCAGTCAGTTAAGTGCCATACGTGAAACACGCTTGGGCGATCATATCTCGAAAGAGACATGACTGACTGAGCAGAAAATTATCCTGCAGTAGGTTGCCATTGCTTTCTGCGGTAGACTGGTTGCCAGCCAAGGCTACAGAATCCAATTTGTCCTGTTATTTAACCCATAACTGGAAGGAATAGACGGATTAATACCTTTCCCAAGGGTATTTGCGCGTAAGTGAATGCAAAGAATTCAACTGAAATTCGAACTCGGCTCTCCGATTTCTCATTCCGAGCCGATATCCACTGTCCCACAACGCACATACATATACGCTACTTAAAAACTACATATGTGCGTGCAGGAGCGTACGCGAGTACGTATTCTCTGTCATATATGAGAGAGAGAGAGAGAGAGAGAGAGAGAGAGAGAGATATGTTATATGTTATCTATCGACTTATTTCTTTAACATTTATTAATCTCGAGTCAACGGTACCTGCGTATTGCCCATTAGTTTTTTTTTTCCGCTATGGTCAGTCGAACCCGCGTCTATCTTGATCGTGATTTTTTTTTTACTATCAGAAAGTTCAACTGCATATTAAATATTCCAGCAAATGTTAAGTCGTTAAATTAAGCTTTTTTGGTCTCTCTCATTATTTTCTCGACCAGAATCTGTGCTTCACAGATTATCGCTTTCAAAATCTCTATTCTCCTTACACCTGAGATTTCCCTGAGGAATAACTAGAATATTGACCGTGATCGTTCCATCGTTTTGTTTGCTATCTTTCTATATAGTTGCAGCATTCTAATATTTCCAAATGTTGATTATGATCTGTTTGGAACAGGAAAAAATATACTCCCATTATGTCTAAAGATCAACTGTTACAGATCAGTGCAATTTATTGACACTGGTAAAAATGAATTCGTCTAAAGTATTGCTGCAAATACCTAACTGGATGCAATACACAAATTCCTTGATTGAATATATCGAGAAAAGTTGGGGTTTTTTTTTCAATATGCAGGGTAGGTGGGGTTAACTCGTGAATCTTTTGTATTAAAAAAACGCTCTTGGGAGTCGGTTCCACAAGGCAGTGGTTCGTGGGAAGAAGATTCTAGAGTGGAACTTACATCTTACCAGGGGTATACGGAGGGAATTGAGGGTGGTTGGCTACGATTGTTCGATCTTTATTGGTTATGTCGCTGGTGCGTAAAAATGAAGCCAGTCAAGAGACTGTTCCTGACTGGCAACCAACTTGGACAATAGTCCCTGCCTTTATCTCTCACTCCTTGTGAAAAGCCGACCCCACATGACTATCTCTGGTAAAGCGCTTTGATATTTAAGAGGGTATTCTTTTTATTGGCATTTCTTTTCGCTTACTCTCGGTGTGTTAATTTAGTTGGCAACATGGACAAATTAGGTTTTAGTATGTTCTAGTAAGACTCATTTATATAGAAACTAGCAGTATAGCCCGGCGTTGCTCGGGTGTAATGAAAGCTTTAAAACTAATCCATGGTCCTGGAGCTCAGACTCTTTGGACGTTGGCACGCAAGACTAAAAAGCAATAGTTGTTTCCAATTAAAGCGAAACTGTAGACTAAAAGAAAAATGAATGGGTGTAAGTCAAATTTTGATTTCTTGGCATCAATATCAAATAAGTTTTTTTGTCGTAAACTGAATTTTGAAGGCTAAATAAGTCCTCTGAGTAAATGGTATCATGGCTGAGACTAAGAACTACAATTATACCTACTTAGAGCCAAACCCGAAGCAAAAACTTTTGAAGCATTTTTCGCGCAGGAAGTTGTCGAGATGCTTGAAAAAGTGATAATCGGTGGGCGAGAGGTCCGGTGAATATGGCGGATGAGGCAGTCTCGTAGCCTAATTCGTTCAGCTTCTGCAGGGTCAGTTGAGCAACATGCGGACGAGCGTTGTCATGGAGGAGAATTGTTTCCTTCATATTGACTAATCTCGGGCGCATACATTGGAGCTTCTGGTGCATTTCGTCAATTTGTCGGCAGTACTTCTCCGTCGTAATCGTTTCGCCCGGATTCAAGAAGCTGTGATGGATGAGACCGGCCGCAGACCACCAAACAGTCACCATAACCTTTTTCTGGTGCAATTTCGGCTTCGGGAAGTGTTGTGGAGCTTCTCCGGCATCCAACCAATGTGCTGAACGTCGCCAGTTGTCGTAGAGGATCCACTTCTCATCACAAATGGGTCGTTTTGTTGCGCAGAAGGAGCGTAGAAGACACCTCAAAATGACGAATTTTTTGATTATCGTTCAATTCATGCGGCACCCATTTATCCAAATTTTTTGACTTCCCTATTTGCTTTAAATGGCGAACAACTGTTGAGTGGTCGACCTCGAGTTCAACAGCAACTTCTCGTGTGGTTTTGCGAGGATCGGCTTCAATTAAGGCTTTCAAATTTTCGTTATCAACCGCAGTCGGCCGGCCGCGACCGTCTCCATCTTCGAGACTCTCGTCACCATTGCGAAATTTCTTGAACCACCGTTGTGCCACACGTTCGTTAGTGGTTCCTGAGCCAAACGCATCATTGATATCACGAGCTGTCTCGTCAGCTTTTCGGCCTAGTTTGAACTGAAACAAGAAAATCGTGCGGATTTGACTTTTGTCCATGCTGTCGAAAAGCCTGCAAAAAAAAATGAATGAAGAGATTGAGAACGGTAACGAATAACACGATTCGATAGAGCGAAAAACGGGCTTCAAAATGATATATAACATGGCTATATATATCAATGAATTAATTCAGAAATCATATATAAAAGTAACATATGTGAGAAAACCTAATTTTTGCACCAACCTAATATTATAAAAAAAAAAAATTCTCGCACAAAGGATTGATAAGTCATAAAAAAACAAAGCTATCTATCCATGCAGGTCTTTTTAAACTCTTATGGCTGTAAGTTGAGTAAAGTATTAAGAAACAGGACAATTTCACGAGAAACAAAGAGGAGAGTACTGAATTGCTATGTGATGTCGGTTCTTAAATATGGCAGTGGATGTTGGACAATATTTTCAAAGATGAAGGAAAAACTTGAAGCAGCTGAAATGTTCTACAGAAGGATGCTGCGGATATCATGGACCGAGCAATAACGAGGTCTTGGAAACGATGGAAACGAAAAGGAAATTAATACTTAGCATCAAGAAGAGACAACTAAAGTTCCTGAGACATGCAATGAGGAAGGAGGGCTTGGAGAACCTGTTACTACCAGGCCAGATAGAGGTGGAAAAAGACAGAAGAAAGCAGCGGATAACATATTTGAAGGACCTGATCAGGTGGATGACGGAACGAGGGTTGCATGGTGTAACAGGAGAAGGCGTGCTCAGAGCCACTAGGGACAGGGAGATGTGGAAAGCCATGATCATCTACGTCCTGAAAGGACATGGCACATAAAAGAAAATGACTGTCTGACGAGAATTGAGTGTTTTAGCCACTAGATTAAAAATCGTGACAAAATAATTTTTAAGCAACTTGGAAACTCTAGCCTACAAAAATTATATTAACGAAAATTTTCACCGACAGCTTGTAAGGCACTGACCTCACCGAAGAAATAATTTCTTTCTCAAAACCCGATATTCTGAATCGATTCGACATTAAAACTTTGTTGACACCAAGATTTTTAATACAGTTGCCACTCGCAAACGGAAGATTTAATCAATCGGCGCAGGCATGTAACTTGCAATAATCCTGCATAAGGTTATTAATGGTGACTTTTGCTTTTTAAAAAGGATTGTCTTTGGCAGTATAAATTAGCGGCTAAGGCTTGAGTTTTAATTTTATTTTTTTGATAAATCAGCCCGAGTTTATTTAATAAAGTAAGATTCTATTTTCGTCATGTAAGCATAATAAATCATCAGAATCGCTGGGGATGGAGACCTGAGACTAGAACATTTTAATCTTCCTTCCTGATGATCTTTTCAGTGGGGTTTCAGATAGCTTGATAGCGCCATCTCCTCTCTACGCTCTTGACTGACAGCGGAAGACCACAGAATAGGGTATGGGTCACCCTATGTCAGTACACTAGGTCATCAGGTTAAAAAAAATTCTAGACCGATAGGCCACAGTTTGCTTACCCATAACCTAGTGAGGGATAAATTCGTACCTTTCCCTGGAAGTCGAACTCGAACTTTGAATCCTCAACCCGAACCGCTATCACTTAATCCAGGGGTCGGCAACTTACGGCACGCGTGCCCCACGAAGCAATTTCTAATGTCACGCAAATTGTGTAAAACTCAAAGTAACAAAGTATGTTGCCGATATTGAGCAATTGGCTAAGACCATGCAAGGGCGAGGCTCCCATTAATAATAAAAAATTTAAGAAATCTTTTAAAACAGTTTTTGCATTAATGTGGCGTGCATATTATTATACATACATCCACACACACACACACACACACACACACATGTATATATATATATATATATATATATATATATATATAAAAGGAAAGATGTTTGTATGTCCTTTATACAAATCCTCAATTTTTATCCGATTCTCACCAAACTTCACACAAATATTTTTAGGCTTCTGGTCAGGTCATGGGCTTTCTGATTTCCCCTCGATATTGGAAATTGATACCGCGATATCCGATCAGGTCTGATCAAGATCAGGATTTCAGCCCTTTTATCGTGGTTATTGCTGCAGAATTTGCTCCAACTTAGTAAAATTAAAGTTTTTAGTCTCAGACATTAGTAGATCTTCTCAGACGACTCATTTTCCTCGATATCGAAAATCGATACCCCCTATATTGTATCGAGTCTGTTCAAAAAGCCATCAATATGGCTCATTTTCTCCAATTTTACTCCCGATGAGTACGATAAGTTTTCATGGACTTACTTAGGTTAGTTTATCCTTGGATGACTTATCTGACTTCGATATCCAATCGGGTCTGATCAAAATCAGGTTTTCAGCCCTTTTATTTTGGTTTTTGCTTCGGATTTTGCTCTAAGTAGGTATAATTATAGTTCTTAGTCTCAGCCATTTACTTAGAGAACTTATTTAGCCTCCAAAATTCAGTTTGCGACGGAAAACTTATTTGACATTGATACCGTAAATCAACATTTGACTTACATCCTTTCATTTTAGTAAGTTCTACGGCTTCGAGATCAATCTTTCAACAACCTACGTTTTTCGTGCCAACGTCCAAAGACTTTGAGCTCCAGGACCATAGATTAGTTTTAAAGCTTTCATTACACCCGAGCAACGCCGTGCTATACTGCTAGTGGGTTTATAAATAATTTACTATATAAAATATATTCTAATACAGATTTATTGACTTTGGTATAAAAATACGCATGCTGTTGGCACACCGAATGATTTTAAAGCTCTAAGTAAGTACATAGTTAGCAAAAGGTTATTGACCCCTTCATTAACCGTGTCTCAACAAATAATAAATACCCCATTCTAATAGCCAGCAAACATTGTTAGCGATTTTTTCCGGGCGCCTCTGACTGTCTGGCCGCTTCTAGGCGCCTCTGACTGAAAAAAAATTGACAGAAAGTCTTCTAGTGATAAGATGAAAATCTTGGCGACAAAGCAATGTAAAAAAATACGGAAGCTCTGACGTACAAAAATTATATTAACCGAAGTTTTCACTGCGACAGCTTGTAACACAGTGAAAAACAACAAAGCCCCCATTCCATCTTTCCGAAGAAATCATTTTCGATTCAATATTTAAAACTTTTTTTTTTCAGCAGAGGAAAAGGTTAAAAAAGAAATAAATATATCTCTGGGCTACTACTCTTTTTTTATTTATTTATTTTTTTTTTTTTGAAGCCGATCTTACAAGATGGACATTTAATGGCAAAGTATGTGCAGGGTTAGCTTGATCGTTCGGCTGACTCGCCGTTTTGCCTAGGTCCAGACGCTCATCTTATGAGAGAAGACTGTCAAATTATAATTTTATTAGATATTTAGCCATATCGGTTAGCTTGCCGCCAGCAACTTTACAAATTGCATCTAGCGTAAGATGGACTTTCGAAAAACGGGGAAGTCTGTAAGTTTTCAAACCTTTTGATGAAACGTTTTCATTCATATTTTATTATCGTAATTTTGGCTGGTTTCTTTTTCCATTGCAATGTTCAGGCCACGTTTTACATCCAACAAACGTTAAGAAAGTAAATTTGAACATTTATGAATGATCTGACGGCGACAGCATTATGAGAGGAAAACCTTTTAACAATGACATGCAATCATTTAAAAAAAAACTTTGAAGAGGAGGCTGAAAAGAAACCATAAGAAGCCCTATTAAAAACAAAGAACCTGATATTTGGTTAACGGAAATATTTTCAGCATTGCTTCGTAAGTCTTAAATATCATCGTCAAAAATTAAAACTGGGTCCTTGACTTTTGTTTAATTTTTTTTATAGTTTACAATGCTTGTGGCATATCTAAATCTAAACGTATTTATAAATGGAACTTTGTCACTGTGTGTGTGTGTGTCCGTTGCCTATAGACTCCGAAACGGCTGAACCGATTTTCTTGAAAATTTACACAGTTGTACTATAAGCGTCTGCGAGTGTTCTTAGCTAGGTTTTGTGTCGAGGTACCCCCGATAAATATCGAAAATTGATAATCGAAAAAATCGGGTTATAGAAGGAGTGGTTCGATTTTAATCAAATTTGAGACACTCATAGACAAAGACATAAGAAACGATATTCAGAAGTTTCAAGGTTGCAGTTCTTACAATAGTGCAGAAAGAAGTCCAGAAATATATATATATAAAAGGCAAGATGTTTGTGTGTGTGTCTATTTATCTGTCTGTATGTCCTTTATACAAATCCACAATTTTTATCCGATTCTCACCATCTTCAAAATTTGACTTACATCCATTCATCTTTCTTCAGTCTACGGTTTCGCTGTAACTGGAAACAACTATTGCTTTTTAGTATTTCGTGCCAACGTCCAAAGAGTCTGAGCTCCAGAACCATAGATTAGATTTAAAGCTTTCATTACACCCGAGCATACTGCTAGTGAGAAATAAATTAGAACTTGCTACTAATGTCTGTGACGGGTTAGTGAAAACAAACAAAATCACATAGAGATAATAGAACCCACTTGATCTTCGTGTGTGTGTTTAGACGGTCCTCTGGTGAGATCTATTTTAAAACATTAAGGTGCTTTTTAAGGGCAAAAAATATAAATTATTAGTGGCATGGCTCAACCTCTTCTGCTATACCGGCGGATTCCGCTTGTGTCAATGTCAGGCATTACTCCAGGAGCACCCTGTTTATCGGAGATACACATGGTTAAAATCAGAGAATCTGGCGGGATGGTAGATATATAAAATTAAAGAAATCTGCTTGTCTTGTTATAGTAGTGAACAAAAACGAAACCTTCCTACATGAGTAAAATCTACATTGACATTACGTTCGTGTGAAATCAAAATTTATTTTCTAATGACAGTTCATCGATGAAACATGTTACAGTAGAAAGTTTACAAATTCAACCTCACATATACATAATGTTGTCGGCCTTATTTTTTGTATCGAATTTTTCTGATCACTTCCTTTTATGATTCCGGCATTGATGAATAAGTACATTAATTCTTGTTTGGAAGAGTCGATGGTATTGAGTGCGTGATAATGTTTATTGAGGACGAAGTTGATTTTTGTCGATCATTTCTATCTTGACGTTTGACTACTTCTGCTTCCCCACATTTTTTTTTCCCAGGCAGCTTTGAAGTTGTTCGTCCTAATGGTGATGGGCCACACCCAATTAGCACTGTAGGGCTTGTATTTCGAAGAATTAAATCGAGTGATTTTCAATGTCGTTTTAAGTTACTCTATCGAGACCTTTTCTTTGAAGATCGAGCGTATGACGGTAAACTGCATCCGGCAGCAAGGCCTCTGATTGGGTGATTGTGAGCAGCATGGAACCACCTCTTAATTGCTGCTGTTCCCAGGTCCACCCTGACCTGGTGTAGTAGCACCTGTTAGGGTCCCAGCTATGGGAAAATAGTTAACCCCCCCAAACTGGGGTCAAAACATTATAACAGTATAAAAGAGTTTTATAGACATATGCATTTTTTGAAGGAAAAATTATTGCCAGCAATACGTTTTTTAGCATAAAACTAGAAGACGTCTTCAGTTTTCTAAAATAACAAAAATTCTATTAAAATCTGACTAAACCAACCGTCTCACTATAACTGAATATTAAAATAAACAGCTTAAAACCCAACCTGTCTGGCATTAAATAACCCACAGAGGTTAATATGCCGTTAAACAAAATTCAAGCTTTTCTTTGAATTTCGCTGAATGAGACTTGATGTGGAAACCTTAATCTTTTCGTTCTTGCTACATGTTCTAACCATCGACGACTGTCTTTCCTAATCAGCCATTTGACGATTTAACTACTGTCTCTTTCCAGGACTTCGGTGTTGGTCAGATAGTTTTCCAAGCATATATGATATAATTTCCTGCGCTTTACGCACATTTTCTTTCAACAAAACTTTCGGTAGACATTAATTTTACAGTTCAAAAATTAGACGTCAGCTCACATGTGTACCCACTCAATATAATATTTGTAGCAGAGAGGTGTTACTTTATACTAGCAGCGTATACCGTATCACAGAAAGACAGTAGTGCATACATTAGAATATCTTGTATATGTAAAAATCATTCAACGCATCACTTCTGGGGTTTTATAAGATCAATAAATTATTGCAGTATACATATGACCATAGTGAATATATCTATAACCGTATCCGAGAGAGTAGGGGGGAGCAAAGAGAATGAATCTGTACCGAAAATGTTCTCACACACACACACACACACACACTATATATATATATATATATATATATATATATATATATATATTAAATAATGAAATATGTCGGTTGTTAAATCCATTTCGTTAATTTTCAGAACTTTCCGTAACATTCTCTGTTTACATTACAGAGCAGAAATCAAAAATTGTGCATATAAGGATTGATTTAACTTTAATTAGACTGTGGAATCATTCGTGGTCGAGCGGTCTAAAACGCACCAGATCAATTGGTGGCTTCCCCTATGTTATTAGGGGTCGCAGGTTCGAATACTGCCGAATGACAAATTTTCGTAACAAACTTTCTCGTAAATAATCGCCGGTAGAAATAAATATACCGTCTGTTTGTTTAAAAACAGACTATCTACTCAAATATGAGTATCAATTAAAAATAATGTTCAAATATATATATATATATAAAATGAAAGAATTTTAAGACAATGGGAAAGTTCTTCTTGTGGTGCGTTTCATCCGTTAGGACTTCATTAGGCTGGTTTCGCTGACGTTGTTACGACTACACATGCGCATAAACGAGAAACACTGGTATTAACATTTCGAAAGAATTATCAAGCTTTTACTTGTGGCACGTTTAATTCAAATATATATATATATATATATATATATATATATATATATATAAGAAAGAATATTAAAAAAGTTTTGAATTTAAAAATGTATTTTTGGACAGTATTTGTTTATTTTTATTATTGTATTTTATATTTCAAACCGCCCTCGGTCTTTCATCAGAAACAAGTGATTTTTAAATTTGAATTGGAAACGTATTTCGCGAGAGCGTCTGTGAATTTTCTGTTTACAACACGTGATGCGTTTGTTTACACCACGTGACGTGTCTGTTGACAGTTTGTTTTACACCAAGTTACGCTGAAAGCGACAGATTTTATTAAAAAAATATTAGTAATATGTATATATATATATATATATATATATATATATATATATATATAAATAATTAGTAAATAAATATATATATATATATACATATATAAATATGTATGTATAAAATTCATCCATATACAGGCCTGTTTCTCTGTATCATTGTTGATATACATCCGATTGAAATTTGACCGAATTGATATCAGTCAGGGATTTTAACGTTGTATACATGACGGATACAAACGCCAGTAGCCAAGAATGTTCAATTCATAACCGAAGAGAGACGCGTAAAAGCAGTAGAAAATTTATTTCTTTAAACGGTTTTACTGGATACTCACATTTGAGTAGATGCTGTTATTCATTATTAAACTGTAAATTTGTCTACTGACCTGAATAATGTCTGATTTAATTCATTTCATAAATAAATTCTTTGTTTACATTAGGATACGAAACGAAAGATGTATATATTTAGAGAATCGGGGAAGATGTATGCTCAAAAGATTTATCTAATCCGAAGTTCCTATGTGGTCGAGTGGTCTAAGACACGCCAGATCTCATGATGGTTTCGCCTAGGGAACGCAGATTCTAATCCTGCCAGTGGTAGCGTATTTTTCTCTGTTATTCAGGTTATGGTTATTCATATTTGTTGTCGTCGTTGTTCTTCTTCACTGGCCTGAATAATCGTTCCAGTTGGGTTCGCTATATTCAGTTGCACTCAGATACTCTTGTGAAAGGTATGAATACATCTCTTTTTTTTTCTCCTCACTTAAGGGTTAGATATTAGGACTTATTTACACTATTTACATTGTTCGGATTGTTGCCCTCATCTTTATAAAGAGGAGGTCACAAGTCCGAATAATGTAAATAGTTACAATACCATACTTTAGAAATATAGACAGATATTAGTAGGGTTTGTATCCTTAAATCATTATTCCTCAAATGAATCTTTCAATCTAAAGGTATTTTCAGGCTTTAAATAACCAGCAATGGGTTAAACAGTAGAAAACGAATCCATCATCTTACAAAGACTGCTTCTTCTCTCTTTTCGAGGCCTAATCTTTATATGGATGTGAGTTGTGGTGCTGTGGATATCGGATCGGAACGAGAAATCGGGGAGCCGAGTTTGAACTCCAGTTGAATTCCTTGCATTCACTTACGCGCAAATACCTTTGGGACAGGTATTAATCCATTTTCCCCTCCAGTTATGGGTTAATGGCAACCAGTCTACCACAGAATGTAATGGCAAACTACTGCGGGATAATCTTCTGCCCAGTCACTCATGTCTCTTTCGAGACATGATCGCCGAAGCGTGTATCACGTATGGCATCAGCCGATTACTCATTTTCCACACCTTCTGGATTTATGTGTTATGCTGATTTTTAGCAAAGTGTGCAGGTTTTTAAATCCCTTGGAATTTTGGTGACTAGTTAATTTGTCCACTGTAGAAAACAAGGGTAAAAGAGCTTTGACGTTGTACGGCGAAAGAAAACAGAACACCACCAAAATTGAGTGGAAGAAGGAAAGGCTTTATAACAGAAAGAGGAAGGCAGAGAGGGAAGATACAAACAGGGTTTTAAAAAATGGTTGCAAAAAAGGTGTTTTTTGCGTAGACTTAACTGGAAGCAGTATAGCTCATTCTGTTAACAGTTCTTCTCATTTTCTGTTCCCACGTCAGAATATACTCGTCTTCAAGTTGCCGCAACTATTGGGACATCCTCGAACCTATGTCGTCTTCTTGGTCGCTCCATTTTTGGACTCAATATGGCTGTGGGTTGAGTTTCTAAAATTAGTCCGTGTTGACTCGTTGGAGTCGCAGGAAATAAAAAGAAGATATGGACAGCTGTCAGCCCAAACCAGAGGCCGGCAATCCACGACCCCTACAAAGGAAGACAATTCATTTATCTATAAAATATTTCCAATAATGTATGTAATGACTCTTAATACTGGAATTCGTGTGTTTTCATTTACCTTCTGATTCTAGTATTTCTGCATATTCTGAATTGTATTCACAATGTTGAAGAGGTCTTCACGTATTACTAAAATCTTCGATCAGTTTTTGAAAGTCACCTAGGTCATAATTCTACCTCTGTCCTTATTAAAGTTAATAAAATTCATTATTTTAAAATTCTTTTTCTTTTTTTTCTTTTTTTTCTCTCTTTTTTTGACCTCTTTGTTTGAGTGATGTTTGTTCTCGATTCTTCCTATGCTGAATTCATTTGATAACGTTGAAACTTTCGTCGTCCAAAAATGAGATTTCCTTTGTTCGTTTGATGCACAAAATCTTCATCAAAAGTAAATTACATTTTCTTTTTAAATGCTTACTTTCGTTTTTACAGGTGGCGGCCCAATTTCCCCAAACTAATTTAATTTTAATATTTCAATCAATTTTCTTATTGTTAAAACAACGTGCGTCTTTACGCTGACTACCTTCATTAACCTGAATATTTCGAAACAATAGCGAAACCCATAATTTTCATTCGGCATCTTCATGTTTTTATTAAACGTCTTTCTATATGTATTTGAATGTAAGAAATGCGTTTGAGAGTGTAACAATGAGAGTTAATAGTGGGTGTACTGAAGTTTCTTCAAACTAGACGGAGTGTTAATGAGACCAACCGTTTTCATACAGGAAACATTTGACAATCATTAATTGTACAGTTAGTTACTTTTCGCTTTAAGCAAGGCAATAAAGCCACTGACACAAGGGTTTACTGAATGTATAAGAAAAATAAAGCCAGAGAACAATAAAAAAGGAATAAATAAGATATTAGATAACGACCGACATTGCACTCGAACTCCTGAATATCAAAATTAACTGGAAAGCAAGAAGCCAGGAGAATTCCAGAGGCGAAAATAAAAGATTTTAAATTTTTTTTTAATTTATATTTTTTTTAAATAAAAAAAATACAAATTTTTTATTTATTTATATTTTTTATATGTTTTTTCTTTTTATTATACCTTTTTTTTGTTTTTATTTATATTTTTTTATTTAAAAACATCTGACGAATATATTTCAATGTCTCAAGTAATATTTATCAACACACAACAAATGATAGAGACGACATGAGCCGAGTTGAAAAATTACAAAATATATACAAATCTAGTATTTGGGTACTAAGGATGGCCACTAGCAACAAAAATGAATATGCCTTTTTACAAATAAAATCGTTATTGCATACAATATTTGAATTCAACACCATATACAAATTTATCAAACTGCTGTTAACATAATGCAAATATTTCTAGTGGGTTTAAACACTTTCGATGAGATTTTATTAACTCCTAGTACATTTGACTCACTAAAAAACTTTGCACTCATGCCAATCCAAAGGAAAAATAAAACATAGAATTTGAACAAAGAAATATTAACAAATAAATTGACAGGACATTTTGCAAATCATATGAGAAACAAAATATGAAAAGTTCAAAGTAACCTTCACTGTTTGTAGTGGATTACTTAAATTTTGCGGAAGCGAAAAAAAAGACTTTTTTTTCCGTCACCCAGAAAAAGATTGCTTATTTCAAATATCACGCCGCCTGTAATTATCGTCAGGTGGCGGTAATTCCAAAAAACTCGTCTCCTGTGATTATCATCAGGGGGCCGTAATCTAAGAAGCTCTTCCAAAGTGGGAACTACATTTGAAAAGAAATATTTCTCTGAATAATTTTCAGTGAGGAATTTGATGAAATCTTTCAAGAAGAAAATGTGTTATAGTGACAGCAAAGATTTAGATTAATCACACTAGCTGAAGACATTTTTGTGGTGAGAGCGACCGGGTTGTTTCACTTATCGTCAGTATCGCTGAGTAGCACAACTTCTGCGTCATTTTTCTTCCGGACCGGTGTTACCAGATTTTCTGTGGCAGCTTGCCGTAGACTCCACTCAAGTTTCCCTTCATCTACCAAACAGGTGGACTTCGAACACGCTCCTGACAGACCAGTTAATTTGAAGGGAAACGCTTTTATTGGTTCGGACCTGGTAGTTAACATGTGGTGAACAAAACAAGATCTACATTTGAAAGTCAAATGTTAAGCACTGACTCATTGATTTAGGTAGGATTAAACGAATTTACTCGAATTACAAACTTTGCTTAGCACACACGCAAAAGCGAATCCAAAAACAAAACGTGAAATTTCACAAGTTTTGTTTTTTGGATTCGCTTTTGCATGTATACTATATTGGGTTACATATCTATTCTTTTTCTAGTTGTAGTGGGAGTCCGTTCTAGTGAAGGGTAATTGTATACTGGTGCAGGTTAACGGAATTTGGCCTTGTGGTAGATAGCCCACTATAAGTCATAAAATGATTATAAAATCAAGAAAAGCAATTTGAGTTGAAAATAACATTTTTATATATATACACATGTCAATGTTTTTACAATAAAAGTAATAACTTGAAGTATAGGTCCAATGGAGGTTAAATGTTCATGGCAAATAATAAGCTGGAAGAGATTTAAGGCACAGGAATGTTGGAGCGTCGTGAGTAAGGAATGTCTTTGATGTATTCGCTCCTTAAGTCAGTAAGTACTTTTGAGACAGGGAGAAGGGAAGGAAGGCGAACGTAGCAGCCGCTTGACTTGGTCAAGGGGATATTGATTACACTCTTCTGCTTGGTAGCCTGCCTGCTGAGTGCTTTCTTACTCGGCTTTTATATCTGCTTTTTGGATCAAAAGCAGCTCGTTTGGAATTTCACACTTCTATTTGATTCTGGGCTTCCCATTGGCTGGTAAATAAAATTCGCGTAGACTCGCGAAATGGAAATTTGATATTTGATTAATTTTTATTTTTCAACCGGAACATCTGCGCGAATCCACCTGCGCAGAGACTTTTGGTCATTTGCTTTCTGGTCGTTATAGAGCAAACATCCGGTCCCTCGTTTTTGCTCGATATGTATCACCACAATACTAAGTTTGTAATTCGAGTAAATTGGTTTATTTCTAACAAATGGGTCAGTGCTTAACATTTGACTTTCAAACGTAGATCTTGTTTTATTCACTATAAACAAACGCTATTTTAGCATCAGTCAGAATGTACCATAATTTTTTTTTAATTTCAAAATATTTGACTCCATCAAAGTATTGGCTTATCTCTGAAAGCTCTTTGGCCTGATGTAAGTGCGAGAAAAATAATTTGGTAGCAAAGAATTAGCGTTTACATGTTTCCAATGCAACTATAGAATGATGTGAGCTTGTCGACAATCTAATAAATTCATAGTCTAGTTATCAGAAGAGAATAGTATCTGTTTTGGAGATACAAAAATGTGACACAAAGCCAAGAGTGTGGTTAGAGGAAGGCTGGTCTTCAGTCTGTCTTGTCTTAAACTTAACTAACTACAATTACTGATCCAAACGTACAATGCAATAATGTTACTTGTACAAATACAGCACATTATTACTTAAGATTCTTACTACATCACCATAAAACCACAAAGCATCTATGAAATTTTAACTAGTTCCCATGTGTACAATTGATCTGGGAAGTGAGGGAATAAAAAGTCTTGGTACCATAGAGGAGAGTAATACTTATTTTGTAAAGATACAAAAACGTGGTACAAAGCTAAAAGTGGGGCTAGTAAAAGTTGGTCTTTAGTCTAGCTAGCCACAGTTACTGACCCAAACATACCTCATTATTCCTTACACCAAAACAACACTTTATTTAGCATTCTTAGAGCATCCGCCATAATTTTTCAAAATCTTTTTTCTTTTAATGAAAAACAACTTCTAAAATACCTAACCTCAATATGTAATTACAATGTATTTTAATATACATTTGCAATAAACTAAACAAAATAGAGTTAATTAGAAAAATTACAATTATTTATAGAAAAAGACACTGGGAGCTTATATTTCGGCGCTGGGAAAGTGATACCAGATGAGGACCAATATCACTGTAGATTCCTCTTTGTATGTTATAAAGAAGATCTAAATATATAGGTGTACAAGACAAAACGTGGAAACCATATTCAAGGGAATCATTTATTTATTTGTTGTCTATGGCATCAACCCTTTGCAGGTTATTTAAAGCCAGAAAATATTTTTAGATAAGAATTTAGGGTGGGAGACAATGGTTTAGCTAGTGAGGAGTGTATACCTTTCCAAAAAGAATTTGCTTGTAAGTAAATACAACGAACACGACTGGAATTGGAACACGGTTCTCCGGTTAACAAGCTATTATCCATTATAACCCACACACACACACACACACACACACACACACACACACACACACATCCATGATTAGAGTATCTGACATTTCTAGACGGTCATGCATCGAGGAATGATATTACTAAATTTTTTCTATCGCATAGGAGCTAAAGTTTTAACGTGATGTGATTATAAACCTAGGTTTTGGTCCTGGGCATGACGGTAAACTGCGTTCAGCAGCAAAACCTCTGATTGGGAGGTTGTGAAGAGCACGTAACCACCTCTTAATTGCTGTTGTTCCCAAGTCCACCCTGACCCAGAGTGGTAGCACCTGTTAGGGTCCTAGCTATGGGCAAATAGTCAACCCCCCCCAAACTGGGTTCAAAACACTATGAAAGTATAAAAATAGACTTTTATAGAAAAATATACATTTCTGAAGGAAAAAAAAATTCAGCAAAACATTTTTGAATACAAAACTAGAAGACATCTTCAGTTTTCTAAAATAGACATGAATAAAAACAAACATTTCATTAAAATCGGATTAAATCAACCTTCTCACTATAACTGAAGATTAAAAAAATATCTTAAAACCCTACTTTTCTGGCATTAAATAACCCACAGAGGTTGATATGCAATTAAACAAAACTCAAACCATAAAAACCTAGGTTTCGGTTTAGACTGACAGGTTAGTCAATAACATTACAGATTGGAATTATGAAATATCTCTTAAAACATTTTTCTAGGAAATTAGATTTTAAGTCGATTGTTATCTCTCTTCTTAATGAGTTTTTTTTCTAATTTTTTTTATTTAATGTTTAAAAAAAGTCCAACTTTCGATATTTTCTCTTCTCGCGATGTGTGCTATTCGTTTTAGTTATTGCTGCTGTTCAGTTTTCAGGTGTTGTGGTTTTTGTTATTTGGTACAGATCGTTTGTTTGTGATAGAGTAATGCCAGTCTCCAAATGTCGGTGAAGCATTGTTCTTATGAAGATCAAGAGGGCCTGCTTTCTATTGTATACCATGATCTTCTTGGTAGTGGTAAAACGTTGCTAGTTTTGTTTTGGTCGTATTGAATTTTACAAGACAGTTCTTCCCGTCTCATTCAGCCATCTGGGTTATGTCAGAGGTGAGATGAGTTACAAGGTTGTGGCCTTCCATATTTTTGGTACGTTTTCAATAACATCTGTAAATGAAAATAAAATGTATGCGCTGTTAAAATGTGTAAGTCGATTAAAGGCAAGGTCTAAAACATTAAAATTCTGTCACAGGTGTAAACTTCAATGAAGTCTCAGAAGAAATAATTCCTAAACCTGTAGGGACTGTGACTCTGAGAACGTGCATGCAGATATGTAGGGGTTCTTATAAAGGTCTGGGACTAAAGGACTTAGATACTCAAAAAGTTTAAGAACCACTGGTCTTCGCGGTGGTGGAGATACGTTACGAATTCGGTTTTGGCCATATCGGATTTTACTAGCTAGTTCTTTTCGCATTGAGCCCCCGCCCTGGGATAGGTCAGAGGAGAGATGAGCTACTAGGTTCTGGTCATTGACTTTGGTTGAAGCACCTATAAACTGTAATATTCGCATAGATACTCACTAATTAACGAATGCTTCGATCATTTATATATATATATATATATATATATATATATATATATATATATATATATTATCACAGCTCATCAGTACGGTTAGACTCCGATTGCTACACAACCCAGGCTCGAAACCCGACCGATTTGGCGTCAGTCGGCGACTCTACCCTTGGACCACGGGGCGTTCGGTGGAAGAAGGCAGTCTTTTTAGCGCATATCATATTACGCGCTCAATAGCTAAAGTGCTCAAATTCATTTTTACTGAATGAGCGATATATATATATATATATATATATATATATATGTATATATATATATCAACTTGGGTGCGTGTTCACTGGTAGGTAGTTTGATACTGGAGGCTATTTCTGCCACGACAGACTGACGAGATTTACTCTTCGACTGGAAAGAACTACCCTCCTCTGCTCATTTTCACATCACGACTACCTAACTGGCAGTCTGAAACTACTCTTTCCGTTTTAACGCTTAACTTATGGCTGTATAGGCCCAGATGGAAGTGATATTCTCGAAACGAAAACATGTAACGTCACTCTGCCCCCCTCTCTCCCGATATCGCCGTGTTGTTTTCTTTTGTTTGAGCACCCTTCTCTCCGTAGGTGATTATTGGCGACATTTTTTGACGGGTCCGTGTCCATCGCTCTTGTGCTCTCTTGCCGGTGGCTAATTTCCCGTACAGAAATCCCTTCGGAAATTTTCTTAGCCTTTTGCTTCCCGTGAGTAGGACTTTGAGAGATCGGCGGCTGTTCATGTAGCACGTCTCCCCGCCACAGATGTTGTCCAAGAGAAAGGAAGTCCAATACAGCTTGTCACTGGCGTGCCAGATCAAATTTGAACATGAGTTCCAACATGAGTTCAGGAATTTGGCTTCTGGATTTACTGAGATTTTCTATTTCAAAGCGGTTACCATGATTGGGTGTGGCCGCGAGGCAGCGGATGTTTTTAAATCCGTTTTCCTTCTCTTAGATGAGCTACTCTCTCGGCATCTACCTGAAGTGTATGCGAGCGAGCAGTTTTTTGTCGAAAGTACTCAATTTAGAGATTGATCATTCATTGGATTAATGTGAGGAAGTTTGATACCTAACCGAGCAAAGTAATGCCGACTTCGAAGTTTCCTGAAGGCACCATTGTGATGTCCTCGCTCCTCATGGCTTTTCTCAATCTGGTGTGTCCCATTTTTATTATTCATAAGAAGCTTGATGCAATTTAAGTCTTATTCTACAGATGGTGACCTGACTTAAAATAACTTGCAAATAAGTCAACACAACAATATATATATATATATATATATATATATATATATATATATATATATATTCCATTTTTAAACGAGTTATTTCGCTACCCAGGCTTCTACCATGAGCGTTGTTTTCAGGCGATTTTTAATAACTGATTTTACCTTTTACCGTTTTTCTAAACTATATTTTCTGTTATCTCAATGTGGGGTATTTAATAACAAAGGTGATTGGAAAAAGAATGAATCTAAATGAAATTTACAAAATAATATACTCGTATTATTCCCAGAATGGGGCATTCTCGGGAATAAACTGCGTCGATAACCAAAGTTGAAAAGTTTTATCTGATTCTTGAGTTAGGGGTACGCAGGTTCGAATGCTACGCGAGAGGGGTTTTTTTTTGTTTTGTTTTCTTTGTTTTTTGTTTTCTTTGTTGTTGTTTTTTTTTTGTTTCTTTTGTTGTTTTGTGTTTCTTTTGTTTGCTTTGTTTTTTTGTTTTGTTTTGTTTTTTTTTTGTTTTGTTCCTTTCTTTTGTTTTGTTTCTTTTGTTTGTTTTGTTCCATTTTTGCTTTTGTTGTTTTTCTTTTTTGTTTTTGTTTCTAGTTTGTTTTTCTTTTTTTTGTTTTTTATTTTGTTTCTTTTGTTTGTTTTTGTTTTTTGTTTCTTTTGTTTGTTTTTTGTTTCTTTTGCTTTTGTTTGTTTTTTGTTTATTTTGCTTTTGTTTGTTTTTTGTTTATTTTGCTTTGTTTTTGGGGGGGTTTTTGTGCTTTTTGTTTGCTTTTTGTTTCTTTTGCTTTTTGTTTGCTTTTTGTTTCTTTTGCTTTTTGTTTGCTTTTTGTTTCTTTTGCTTTTTTTAAAGATTTCTCAAATATTCAGGAGGGTAGACAACAATAAATATAAATACACTGTTTACTAAGTAAACGAAGAGTCTATTCAAATACGAGTGTTCACTAAAAATAATGTTTAAGTTAAAAAAAATGCCTGCGTGTATAACCGTGCCTCACCTATCCCGTCATCGTGGAGCATTTTACATTTTTCAGTTCGTTCAGTTAGCATGTTTCATTCACCCCTTTTAATATTTTCTGGGTTAACGTCAAAGCGAGTCTGGAAAGCTATTGGTCGATATTAACTGCTTCTTTTTCTCAGTCAATATTGTGACCGGCGTCAACTGGCTGTCTGTTATTTCATGGAAAGTTCTCTATCTTCAGTAGTGTAAGAGAGAAGTTTCTCCGGTTGTCGCTGCTGCCAAATCGCTCTGTGCAATACACTGCGATTGTAGGTTAAAGCCGATCGTTTGATATGGCTTTTAAACGTATTAACCTGACAAGATGGCGTCGATTTGATCTTTGATAAGACTTTTTTTTTATTTTTATCTCAAAATGCTTCATCTAATTTTTTTTAGTTTTTCATGTTAGGAAATGATGTGAGTTGTTAGTCTTTCTTAATGCCAGTAACAGAAATTATCATTAATAATAATAAGGTTCTGCTTTATTATTTTACTTTTTAAACCCGTTTTAAACCCGTTTTAAACCCGTTTTAAAGCCAACAGAATAGACTCGAGTCAGATAAGTGCTGACCTACTTTTAGAAGTTCTTTTAACAATAATAATGGCGAACAATGATTCGTCTAATTAAAAACAAATATTTCTGTTTCTAACTGCCGTGTTATCTTCAGGACATTGGTAAAAATTGCACTTCACAATTACCAATGCTTTGTAGCTTTTAGCAATGTTTACTATACCTTCACTTTTTGTTCTGACATCCATTTACACAAGGTCATGTAAGTTACTTGCTCTTTCAATCAATCCCTCTTGCCGTCAGTATGTCTTGTGAGTGTCAAATTCTCCAAGTCCTCTTTTATCATTGTTTCAGAAAATATAAAGCAATTACCCACCTGCCGACACTACAGCACACTAAAAAGAGATCAACACAATAAAAGCAATTAACTATCTGTAGAACCACGCATACAAAGATATTAAATTACACCAAACTCCATATAAATAAGAAAACGGCCGGGAATCAACAGCAGAAGAAGCAAAAGCCCTGGGGAGTGAAGACATTACACTAATGCCTTCAAGAAACTTCGAAGTCGGCAGAATTCTACTAAGTTAAATGACATATTCCTCCTTATTAATACACACACACACACACACACACACACATATATATATATATATATCATCTTCCTTGCAATCGATGCTGTTGGAAATAGATATTTTGAAATCTGGAAGCTTTGAACTCCTTCGACCTTTTTATACATTATCCATTCTGTATAGACTGATTTGAAATTAAATGTCGAGATTACTTCCTTTTTTTAATTTTTTTTATTTTTTTAGGATTATCTGATGAAACGTGTGTGAAGGTAGCTTAACATCAAAAGCAATTAGCAAACGGTATTCAAATTACCTCTTGATCTATGACCTTTATTTCACGTTAATACACGGTTCAAATCGTAAGATAATCAAGACCTTTAAATCTTTGGTTCAATATCAACTGATAAAGAAAACTTCAAAAGCATGGCAAGAGCAGCGAGTAACCGCTGTATTTTCTCAATGTGTGATGGTAGAACATATGGAGAGCTATCATCACCGAAATCTTGAAAAGACATTTTTTTTAATCGGTAGCCTAATGGATATCAAAATCGAAAATGAAATCGGCAAGTCCTGTTCAAATTTTGGCCTAGTCTCTTGCGTTAACTTTCCCACTAAAGTTCATGCGAAAGGCACGTAGCAATGACTTCAGCACTTTCCTCAAACTATGGATTAAATAGCTGGTTAAACTGTGCTCGCTAGCCTTAGGCGCAACCATTTTAGGAAAAGCAAAATTTTGAATTCAAAACTGAAGAAGGCAACGAGTAACTATATTTTTCTCAAGACGTCATGGTCTTCTATGTGCCGTGTCTCTTCAGAACATAGGCGAACATGGCCTTCCACATCTCCCTCTCCCTAGTAGCTCTTAACACGCTTTCTCTCGCTACCCAACCAAAGCACAACTCTGCCTAACAAACTTGCTCAAGCCCATCAAGTACGTCATGCGTTGCTTTCTCATGTATTTTCATCTATCTGAACTGTGAGTATCAGATTCTCCAAGCCACCTTCCTCATTAAGCGTCTTAGAAACTTTAGCTGTCTTTTCCTGATGTTAAGTATTAGTTTCCTTTTTATTTCCATCCTCTCAAAAACCTCGTCGTTGCTAACATGTTCGGTCCATCGTATTGGTATCCTCAGCCTTCTTTCTGTAGAACAACCTTTCCTTCATCTTTGAAAAGATTGTTCAGCATTCACTGCCATATTGAAGAACAGACATCAGATAATAATCCAGTACTCTCCTCTTTGTTTCCAGCTAAATTTTCCTGTCTCTCAATACTCTACTCAGCTTCTGGAATGCATCCTTGAATTTACGTATGAAGCTTAAGAAGTTGCGGAGAGCAAAAACTGAGAGGAATATAAAATTTAAGAAAAATAACTAAATTTCCTGTTAAAAATGCTTTAATTGCCACTCATTATGCTCTCGAAAATTACGTGCCATTACATTCATTATATATATATATATATATATATATATATATAAGGTTTTATCGGTGAAGTATCTTGTTAATTGCTTTAAAAAACACCGGGAAAAGAGACGCCGTCACGTCCGTCCTTATTTTTTGTTTTCTTTTGTATTTTGTTAATCATTTCACCCCAAGCAAGACATTCCACTGCCACTATTTTTTCTTCTCTCATTTGAGCATTTTTTTCATATCTCATTTGAACATTTTTACTTCATCTTTCATTTGAGCATTTTTTCTTCATCTCTCATTTGTGCATTTTTGTTTTTTATTCTCTTATTTAAGCATTTTTGTTTTTTCTTTTCTCATTTAAGCATTTTTGTCTATTCTTCACTCATTTAAGCATTTTTGTTTTTCTCTTCTCATTTAACAATTTTCGTTTTTTCTTTTCTCATTTAAGCATTTTTGTTTTTCTTATTTCATTTAAGCATTTTGTTTTTTCTTTTCTCATTTAAACATTTTTGTTTTTTCTTTTCTCATTTAAGCATTGTTGCTTTTCTATCCTCATTTAAGCATTGTCGTTTGTTCTTTTCTCATTGAAGCATTGTTGTTTTTTCTTTTCTCATTTAAGCATTATTGTTTTTCTTTCATTTGAACATGTTTTTCTTCTCGCATTTAAGCATTTTTGTTTTTTCTTCTCTCATTTAAGCATTTTTGGGTTTGTTTTTTTTGTAATTTAATAAGTTTTGTGTTTCTTTTCTCATTTAAGGAGCTTTGTTTTTCTTTTAAGCATTTTTATGTTTTCTTCTTTCATTTAAGCATTTTTGCTTTTTCTTTTCACATTTAAGCATTTTTGTTTTTTCTTCTCTCATTTAAGCTTTTTTGTTTTTTCTTCTTTCATTTGAACATGTTTTTCTTTTCTCATTTAAGCATTTTTTGTTTTTTCTTCTCTCATTTAAGCATTTTATTTTTCTTTTCTCATTTAAGCATTTTTGTCTATTCTTCTTTCTTTAAGCATTTTTGTTTTTTCTTTTCTCATTTAAGCATTTTATTTATTCTTCTGATTTAAGCATTTTTATTTATTCTTCTGATTTAAGCATTTCTGTTTTACTTTTCTCATTTAAGCATTTTTGTTTTTTCTTCTCTCATTTAAGCATTTTTGTTTTTTCTTCTCTCATTTAAGCATTTTATTTTTCTTTTCTCATTTAAGCATTTGTATTTGTATTTTCTCATTTAAGCATTTTTTTTCTCATTTAAGCATTTTTTCTCATTTAAGCATTTTTGTTTTTTTTTCTCATTTAAGCATTTTTGTTTTTTCTTTTCTCATTTAAACATTTTTGTTTTTTCTTTTCTCATTTAAGCATGTTTGTTTTTTCTTCTTTTATTTCAGCATTTTTGTTTTTTCTTTTCTCATTTAAGCTTTTTGTTTTTCTTCTCTCATTTAAGCATTTTTGTTTTTCTTTTCACATTTAAATATGTTTGTTTTTTTCTTCTCTCATTTAAGCTTTTTTTTTCTTCTTTCATTTGAACATGTTTTTCGTTTCTCATTTGAGCATGTTTTTGTTTTACATTTCTCATTTAAGCATTTTTGTCTATTCTTCTTTCATTTAAGCATTTTCGTTTTTTCTTTTCTCATTTAAACATTTTTGTTTTTTCTTTTCTCATTTAAGCATTTTTGTCTATTCTTCTTTCATTTAAGCATTTTCGTTTTTTCTTTTCTCATTTAAGCATTTTTGTTTTTTCTTCTCTCATTTAAGCATTTTTGTTTTTTCTTCTTTTATTTCAGCATTTTTGTTTTGTCTTTTCTCATTTAAGCATTTTTGTTTTTTCTTTTCTCATTTAAGCATTTTTGTTTTTTCTTCTTTTATTTCAGCATTTTTGTTTTTTCTTTTCTCATTTAAGCATTTTTGTTTTTTCTTCTTTTATTTCAGCATTTTTGTTTTTCTTTTCTCATTTAAGCATTTTTGTTTTTTCTTTTCTCATTTAAGCATTTTTGTTTTTTCTTCTCTCATTTAAGCATTTTTGTTTTTCTTCTTTCATTTGAACATGTTTTCTTTTCTCATTTGAGCATTTTTTGTTTTTTCTTTTCTCATTTAAGCATTTTTGTTTTTTCTTCTTTTATTTCAGCATTTTTGTTTTGTCTTTTCTCATTTAAACATTGTTGTTTTTTCTTTTCTCATTTAAGCATTTTTGTTTTTTCTTTTCTCATTTAAGCATTTTTGTTTTTTCTTCTTTTATTTCAGCATTTTTGTTTTTCTTTTCTCATTTAAGCATTTTTGTTTTTTCTTTTCTCATTTAGCATTTTTCTTTTTTCTTTTCTCATTTAAGCATTTTTGTTTTTCTTTTCACATTTAAGCATTTTTGTTTTTTCTTCTTTCATTTAAGCATTTTCGTTTTTTCTTTTCTCATTTAAGCATTTTTGTTTTTTCTTCTCTCATTTAAGCATTTTTGTTTTTTCTTTTCTCATTTAAGCATTTTTCTTTTTTCTTTTCTCATTTAAGCATTTTTTTTCTTCTCTCATTTAAGCATTTTTGTTTTTTCTTCTCTCGTTTAAGCATTTTTGTTTTGTTTTTTCTCATTTAAGCATTTTTGTTTTTTCTCATTTAAGCATTTTTGTTTTTTCTTATTTAAGCATTTTTGTTTTTTCTTTCCTCATTTAAGCATTTTTGTTTTTTCTTATTTAAGCATTTTTGTTTTTTCTTTTCTCATTTAAGCATTTTTGTTTTTTCTTATTTAAGCATTTTTGTTTTTTCTTTTCTCATTTAAGCATTTTTGTTTTTTCTCATTTAAGCATTTTTCTTTTTCTTTTCTCATTTAAATATGTTTGTTTTTTCTTCTCTCATTTAAGCATTTTTTTTTTCTCATTTAAGCATTTTTGAATTTCTTCTTTCATTTGAACATGTTTTCTTTTCTCATTTGAGCATTTTTTGTTTTTTCTTTTCTCATTTACGCATTTTTATTTTTATTTTCTCATTTAAGCATTTTTGTTTTTTCTTCTTTCATTTAAGCATTTTTCTTTTGGCTTTTCTCATTTAAACATTGTTGTTTTTTCTTTTCTCATTTAAGCATTTTTGTTTTTTCTTCTTTTATTTCAGCATTTTTGTTTTTTCTTTTCTCATTTAAGCATTTTTGTTTTTTCTTTTCTCATTTAAGCATTTTTGTTTTTTCTTCTCTCATTTAAGCATTTTTGTTTTTCTTCTTTCATTTGAACATGTTTTCTTTTCTCATTTGAGCATTTTTTGTTTTTTCTTTTCTCATTTAAGCATTTTTGTTTTTTCTTCTTTTATTTCAGCATTTTTGTTTTGTCTTTTCTCATTTAAACATTGTTGTTTTTTCTTTTCTCATTTAAGCATTTTTGTTTTTTCTTTTCTCATTTAAGCATTTTTGTTTTTTCTTCTTTTATTTCAGCATTTTTGTTTTTCTTTTCTCATTTAAGCATTTTTGTTTTTTCTTTTCTCATTTAGCATTTTTCTTTTTTCTTTTCTCATTTAAGCATTTTTGTTTTTCTTTTCACATTTAAGCATTTTTGTTTTTTCTTCTCTCATTTAAGCATTTTTGTTTTTTCTTCTCTCATTTAAGCATTTTTGTTTTTCTGTTCTCATTTAAGCATTTTATTTTTATATTCTCATTTAAGCATGTTTGTTTTTCTTCTCTCATTTAAGCTTTTTTGTTTTTTCTTCTTTCATTTGAACATATTTTTCTTTTTTCATTTGAGCATTTTTTCTTTTCTCATTTAAACATTTTTATTTTTATTTTCTCATTTAAGCATTTTTGTGTTTCTTTTCCCATCTAAGCATTGTTGTTTTTTCTTTTCTCATTTAAGCATTGTTGTTTTTTCTTTTCTCATTTAAACATTGTTGTTTTTTTGTTTTCTCATTTATGCATTGTTTTTTTCTCTTCTCTCATTTAAGCATTTTTGTTTTTTTCTTTTCTCATTTAAGCATTTTTTTTTCTTTTCTCATTGAAGGATTGTTGTTTTTTTTTTCTCATTTAAGCATTGTTGTTTTTTCTTCTCTCATTTAAGTATTTTTATTTTTTCTTCTCTCATTAAATATTTGTTTTTTCTTCTCTCATTTAAGCATTTTTTCTCATTTAAGCATTGTTGTTTTTTCTTTTCCCATTTAAGCATTGTTGTTTTTTCTTTTCTCAGTTGAGCATTTTTGTTTTTTCTTCTCTTATTTGAGCATTATTGTTTCTTCTCATTTGAGCATTTTTTGTTTTTTCTCTCATTTGAGCATTTTTTCTCCTCATTTGAGCGTTTTTGTTTTTTCTTCTTTCATTTGAACATTTTTTCTTTTCTCAGTTGAGCATTTTTTTTCTGCTCTGATTTGTATTTTTAACTTGTTTCGTTTTTTGCTACATTAACGCTTTATTATTTAAAAACTTTATTTAATGTCCTTTGGAAACGCATTTTCATAACTTTGACACCAATTTATTAATTGTTATGATCATTCAATATTCATCTCTCGCCTGCAAATTACCATAGACAAATTTTTTAAGGAGTCCATTAACCCTCTCCTAATTTATGAATGAGACTTTATGTGTGTGTGTGTGTGGCCAGGTATATAGTCTCTGTTTACGCAATATCGTCACTGGAAGCTTTTACTCTAGTTCTATTTTCTTTTTGCTTGTATTTTCATGTAACACTCAATAAACCTATTACAACTACCATCACCGTGCTAATTTTATTTAATATTAATGTGGAAGTGTCTTTCATAGTTTGGCAAAAGGCATTTATTTACGTGGTTAAGATATCTTTTTTCTGACCTTCTCCCCTTTGTACTTCTAATTCTGACAACAATTCTTTTAACATAACAATGAGTGTTCTTTTTTTTCTGCTTTCTAACAGAACTGCTTTGGATCATCATTGTTCGGGGCTTCATTATTTCTTAACACAATTTAATTTCCTTCGTTGTAGTCAGAATTTCCTATTGTCTTCGGTTGTAGTCGGAGTGACATGAGTCTTTAAATAGAATCTTGTCTAATACAAATATCAGTCAGCTCCCAAGCGACTTGGTGATTACTTACGTATCATCCCCCAGAGCTAAAATACTCGACACTTTCATCTGTCATAATGATTCAGTAGGCAATGAAGGCAACTCTGGTGCAAGCACATATATATAATGCGAAAAAAAATATTTCCTTCATCTTTTAATCACCATTGGCAAAATTTGACGGCACAAGACAACTTTTTATCGGGGGGAAAATAGTAAAAGAGGGGGGCCAATGTTATAACACGTTCGTCCTCCTGTTTTACGATTTTCCCCCCGATAAAAAGTTGTCTTGTGCCGTCAAATTTTGCAAACAGTGCTTTATAGGATACTAATCTTATATCTAACAATTAACTCAAACGAAAAAAGTAAAATTGCGCACCCGCAAAATCGGATCAAAACGATTGAAAACATACTGGAAAAACCCAAACCAAGGCAAATTTCACAAGTCAGTGTGAAAAGTAAGATTCTGGATTCTGATTGTATAGGAAACAGCGAATTGATCTCGGACCCTGTCAAATTTTATTAACACTTAAAAAAATGGGTATGTCGTTTGATCCAACCACGTGACTAAAATTCACTACTTAACCACATTTCTTGACCGGTCAGATCAGTCCGTGATGGGAACGGTAATCTGAAGGACCTAATCACAATGCATTTCAAGAATCCGACCCGGTCATGCCTCATCGACATACATTCATTCTTCCATTTTCCAATTTTCCTTTCTTCGTCTTCACCCACACACCGTCAAAGAAAACAAGATACTTCAACTGACTCCGATAAGTACCATGTCCTTTACTGATGACTTTCCTTTTCCCTTTTTCTCCGGTTATAAAAAAGGCAAGAACACAAACTATATTAACCTTTTCAATCTTTCTACATATATACATTTTGCTACTAGTAACTATAAGCTCTGAATTTCTGTGGAACATTTAACAACTTACATTTTCTCTTTGAACAATTAGCTACATACGTTTTCTATTTGAACATTTTCTTCTTACACATTTATTATTCTGTTCAGTAAATACAATTTGACTTATTTTACAAATTCGTTACTTCTTTTAATTAATAAAATTTTTACTTTAACATACAAAACCAACTATTTTATTCTTCCACATTTCAACATCCAACTTCTGTTATTTTTAAATTGCGGGCACTTCGGATGTGTTAGGCACAAAGCCAATTTGAGAAACATCACCGAGGCCCCTACAACTTTCTGATGAAGCGTTGACACGAAAGGACACCGTTTAAAGAAAATAAGAAAATGCCTTAGTGCTTATATATATACGTTTTTAATAAGATCCTGAAAAATGTTATTTTATGCACGCACAAAAAAAAGATTTTAAAAAATAAACTAACCCCAATACATGTAGCATCACAGCGAATAAATTACTTAAAATCTCTTATAAAAATAGGAAAAAATAAAATACGCAGCCAATCACTGAAACCTCACAACAAGTGTACCGATCAATTACGAAAAAGTTCGTCTATGAAACGCCGAAGTTGGGGAGCCGTTGAATATGCAAATGTTATATATATATATATATATATATGTCTTTGCATGAAGACCTATATATTTGGTGTCATCTATTAAAATTGGACTTGACTTATGTTAATATTATGTTGGTTATTTAAGATATTTTCATGTATATATGCCTGATTTACACTAAATGCTGAGACATAGCAAATCTACATCAAGAGCATACAGTGGATGTGTGCCCAATGTAAAAAAGATATGAGAATTTATAAACGCCAATATATATATATATATATATATATATATATATATATATATAATACTTTAGAACATGTACAAACTACAATCAACTACAAAATTACACATTTCGTTTCGACATTGGAAAAGCAATGTCTCATCAGGTAGTTAGTAATGATGGTAATCATTATCATTATCTGATGAGATATTCTTTTTTTAATCTCGAAACAAAATATGCAATTTTGTTTCGGAGTTTGTACGTGTTCTAGAGTATAATTTATAAGAAATATTTATTGCTTTATTTTTATATTGAGCGCTGTTTTAAATTGATTTTTTGAACGTTGCAAATATTTTCTTCGTTCCTTATTTATTTGGAGATATATATATATATTACAAAAAGTACATTTTTCAAGTGCTGAATTATTTCTAAGAATTAGATTTTTTTAAAAAGATCTTTTTCTCCCAGAGCAAGGCAGAAACGCCACTAGTGTGCTGGGATTACAGTGAGAAAAATGACTGGGTACAAAGAGTATTTATTAAGAAGTAAAAGATGAACGGAACTCAAGAACATAGAAAATGGCAATTAATGTTGCATTTACATTTTTGAAGATTGTAGCTATTATGGAAGCAAGTAAAATGGAAGGGAGTTCCATAGGCGGGAAGTGCGAGAAAAAACAGTAAAAGTGGCTGTTACATTTAACTATTTCAACTGTAAAAGAGTGAGACCTAGACACCAATCTATTAGCACGCTGAAATTCACATGGTCGGAACACAAGGAAAAAAAAAAGCTTGTCAGAGCAGTTGCAATGAAAATATTTGTAGAAAAGACAGAGGGAATTCACGTCATGCCGGTGTGCTAGGTCAGGATTGATTATATTGCAGATCCTTTATTGGATATTGTCGAGAACCTCGAGATGAATATCACCCGAACCCGACCCGATATGGCAACAGTATTCAATGCACGGAAGAATGATAGGTTAATAAATGTGCAATATAGATTTTGACGAAAAAGTTTCTGGCCCGACAGAGACCGAACCTTTCTATTATTTTTCTGAAAAAAGTTAGATTTGACGTTTCGAAATTTTTCTATCTTGAACAAAAGGGACTCCAGCGGGTATATAAACCCGTAATGGTTAGTTTCAGGTACACCGATGTATGAAATTCTGAATCTTAGTTGTAGCAAGGCATCAAGAAAAGAACGATCAATCTTGTTCAGCCAATCAACATCCACTGTATCGCATTTGCTTCGGGATACTAGTAAGCGATATGAAAACAAAATCACAAATTGTCAAAAAAAAAAAATTACAAGGCTTCTTTAATCTACAGGCAAATACAGTCTTTGACAATTTATACTTCTTGCTATTAGTTCGAACTTCTCAAGGAAGTCTTTTTCCTTGGGCCCCATTTGTATACTGGTAAGAGTTCTTGGATTCTTTGTCATAGCAATAAACAGTGACACTGTAAACACTAAAATCCTACTATAATTAACTGAATTACTTTTTTGTCCGTTTGCTGGACGGACAAAAATTTATAGCTAGAACTATGGACTCCAAATTTATATGGTTAATATATGTAACAAAATACATTGACAATGTTGTAAAAAATGTAGGCATTTTTTTACATAACTGTTAATTTAAAATTTTAGGAAATTAAATGTATCTCAGGAATAACAAATGACTATTGTTAAATAATTTGCAGAGATATAATATTGAAGGCGGCGCGGATTTAAAGGGTGTTTGAATAACCCTCTTGTATCAAGAACGTCAGAAAGAAACTGTTATATTGAGGGTGTGTCGAGGGTGTCTGAAAGAAACTGTTATATTGAGGGTGTGTCGAGGGTGTCTGAAAGAAACTGTTATATTGATGGTGTGCCGAGGGTGTCTGAAAGAAACTGTTATATTGAGGGTGATATCGAGCGTGTCTGAAACAAACAGTTATATTGAGGGTGATATCGAGCGTGTCTGAAAGAAACTGTTATATTGAGGGTGTGTCGAGCGTGTCTGAAAGAAACTATTATATCGAGCCTGTCTGAAAGAAACTGTTATATTGAGGGTGTGTCGAGGGTGTCTGAAAGAACCTGTTACATTGATGGTGTGTCGAGGGTGTCTGAAAGAAACTGTTATATTGAGGGTGATATCGAGCGTGTCTGAAACAAACAGTTCAGTAAGGTCAGTAAGTACTTTTGAGACAGGGGAGAAGGAAAGAGGCAAGGGTAGTAACCGCTCGACTTAAATCAAGGGGATATTAATTACACTCTTCTCCTCTCGTTTTCCCGTCTGCTTGTGTCTTGTCTGTATCCGCTTTTTATATCTGCTTTTTGGATCAAAAGCAGCTCGTTTTGGGATTTCACGCTTGTATTTGATTCTGGGCTTCCCATTGGCTGGTAAATAAAATTCGCGTAGGCTCGCGAAATGGAAATTTGATATTTGATTAATTTTTATTTTTCAACCGGAACATCTGCGCGAATCTACCTGCAAAAGACGACTTTTGTTCATTTGCTTTCTGGTCGATATAGAGCAAACATCCGGTCCCTCCCTTTTGCTCGGTCGGTATCACCACAAGTATGAAACAGCAACATTTTTCTACTTTAGACATTACTGATATTACACTAGTATAAGTCAACGAATTTATGGTACTCAGTTCAGCTCAAACGTTTCGTGAATAATAGTGAACACAAGGAGATTATGGTGAATAGGAATTAAGAATTAAAATTAACCTTCTTCACTTTTACAAAAATTCAGTGACGGGTGAAATCCTTGTTTTTCCCAAACAGAAAAAGGATTGACCACCTGCTTAAAGAAAAAGTCGAAACCAGATTTCGCAAGTAGGTGTTAAATTGATTTTTGACCAATTGGAGCGACTTGCCAGACCAAAAAGGACTTCGAGTAAATGTGAAAAATCTAGATTACAATAAAAGGACTTGATCAGCGTCAATCAGTCAGTCAGATGGAAGCAGCGAGAAAGATGAAACTAAAATGTAACTTCAACTTCAAATTGACCCGGAGATAAGGTCAGGTCACACCTTGTTCTCTTTTTCTTTCCTTCTGCTGATTCCTTTTACTACTTCTCCATCCAAAGACATTCCTCTGAATACATACATACGTACGTACGCACGCATATATTCTTTCAACAATTACTACTACGAACATTTTTTACAAATCATGATACCCATAACTTTATCATTGAACACGAACTCTACTCTTAAATTCGTAATGTTTTTAATTGCATATTAACTTCTACAACTTCTGTTAATCTTTCCTTTTAATAAATTTCTATTTTAAAATTAACAATGTATATTTTTATTTTTACACTATTCCACACAATTCCACATATTCCAACTTGCCGACAACCAACATTCTGATAACGATAATTCTAGATAAAACTTGGAAGCTGTAGGGAGTTCGGTTATGTCTGACACAAGGCCGAATCAAAGAAACATTAACCAGCTCCCATACGCTGCAAGATTATTCAATACACTTAATAAAAAATCATCTAGATATGACTCATTTTTAATACTGTTTTATTACTATATTAAGTACTGAATACGTATCTGAGAGAGCATTATTAGTCTTTTGATAGACAAAAATTTTGCGCGATTGATGTCGTCTGGTAGAAATATTACCCAAGTGTTTAATTAATATAGTGACGTATTCTCAGTATCTACTGTCTTTCCAAATAAACATCAAAATACCCAGCTTTGTTCAGTCGATTATAAGCAGATATGTAAGAAAAATGTTTCAAATCAATAGTTATGCTTCTTTAATATAGCAACGTAGACTGTACCGACACATTACCCTAACCAGTTCACTCTTACGTGACGGCACGAAAATATTCCCATAGATAATGGCATCACTATTGACAGAATGTATATCAGGGTAAAAATGGCTTATGTGATGATGGCATAATGTCACTGAATTATGGTAGAGGTGGCAATTAGTTTGAGAGCACGATTGAAAAGTTTTCTTATCGATTTATAAGCTAGGCACCTGAATGTCATGGGCATATTGGATACGAGATGCGCACGGATTGAAATGATCTGATGCCTGAAAGATAACATGCGCCAAGGCGAAATATTTGGTAGTTTTTCTTAGTTTTCTTCTCTTTTATCGACCTGAGCTACAGGTTTTGAGAAACATTCCTTGCCGTCTTCGTTTTTTTTCCTTTGGAACTATTCTTGATTTGCTCCCGACAAAAATACCCAAGACAAAACCGAAGTTGTTAAATAAATAAATATATAATATATACACACACACGTATATACAAGGTGTCCATAAAGGTCGTGTGCAGATTATTTCTCTCACAAATACAAATAAAGTTATGAATTTTTTAAAGTGCACACAGACTTTATGGACACCCTGTGTGTGTGTGTGTGTGTGTGTGTATACATATATATATATATATATATATATATGTATATATATATATGTAGAGAGAGAGAGAGTAAAACGTATCACATAATTAAACTGTTAAAAACCCACAATTTGTTTCAACAATGTATGAACGTTTTTACATTGTCTTCTTCACCCTGTTGAAAAATTTTTAGAAATAAATTATACTTTACTTTTTTATTTTTCAACGGTCTGAAAGAGCCAATCTAAAATCGTTTATACATTGTTGAAATAAATTATAGATTTATAATCTAAGTGTTAAATTATTCTTTCAATATTTTATAAAATATTTATCTAAAATATACATTGAGCTCTTTATTTTTATTTAATTAATAATTTATATAAACTGCATAAATTTTTCTTTGGATTCTGCTCTCCGTCTTTACTGGCTTTCCATTCTTTCATATATATATATATATATATATATATATATATATATATATATACACTACCTGCCATAATTATTAGGCCACCCCAGTTTTTTTTTAAGAAATAATGTATTTCATACTATTTTTAGAATGTCTTGCCAAAGGAAAATAGAATGGTTCTTTTGTTATTAGTATTTTGCAAAATTTTATAAGGCAAGAAAGCAAAGATGAGCTCATCCGAATCACCCTAAATTTCCTTCATTCTTTCATTGATGAAACTGCGATATAGGTAATTATTAAATATTTCTAAATTCATTTGATGCACATGTTATTGTGCAATATTAACAAGAAAATCATTTTATTTTCATTTACAATTATTCACTTGGGAATAAATACTAAAAACTTGTATGAAATAGATCATTTTTTTAAACAATGGAGGGGCCTAATAATTATGGCTGGTAGTGTATGTATATATATATATATATATATATATATATATATATATATAAAAATTACGAAATCGGTATGAAATTCTTTGCATTAAAACCAATGTTTATATATATATAAAACTTAGAAGAAAACCAATAAATAATTATCCAAATGTTGGAGAATTTTTGTCTTTATTTTCAACTGAAATTAAAGCAAAAATACGACGTTTAGAACGGCTCATGATTAAACATAATAGACATTCATTGTCTCTTATATTTAATAGCATATGTCTAGAAAATTACTTGCTGCCTCGATATACTAAATTTAAGTTACATGATGCCGCAGCATTAAATGATCCCACCGCTAAGAAATTGCAATGGAACCTCATAAAACGTCAAATGCACACAGCCAAACAGGAATTACAAGAAATCAACACTGAAATTGTACACATCAAAGAAATTTTACAGTCTTCTACCACAAGTGAAAAATTCAAGGAAATATTGGATTTATTATACAATACAACACAAAAGGAACATGAATCCCATAAACAAGTCATCCAAAAAAAGCTAAACAAATTATATAAAGGAAAAATACTCTTACCAAACATCAATGACAACTTCATTAACCTATCGGATTACCAACTTACTCCAGATGAAATAGAATTCCTTAATCTCGGACCAAATTTTCATGTCGCACAGAAACCTAATTCAATGTTTAAACAAATGGAAATTGAAGCTTTATACCAACAAATACTTCAACTCGAACAGGACAACCATATTACTACACAGGTAGGCTTAAAAGAATTACTTAAAGCTGAATCAATCAAACACCGTTACCATAAAAATCCTAAAGATATTATAAATATGCCTCTCATAAAAGCAGCCACACATCTAAAAAATAACAAAAATATTGTTATCCGACGTGCCGATAAAACCAATACTTTTGTTATATTAAACAGACAGGAATATCACTCCAAATTACAGGCCATTCTCGACGATCAAAATAAATTTAAAAAATTAACTTGTAATACCACAACCCAACTTAAAAAACATATTAATAAACTTATTACTGCAAACAATACTGAAATAGGATCCTATAAACTTCAAAAGATTATAGGTGATTATCAGCCCGGCTACCTTTATGGAAATGTAAAAATCCATAAAAAAGATCATCCCCTCCGACCTATCATTTCTCAAATACCCACACCAATATATAACCTTTCCAAAACACTTAACAAACTAATTACTCCCTATCTTCCCGGTAAATATAGTATTACCTCCACGGACGAATTTTTACAGATTCTCCATTCCGTAAAACCTAATAATCAAATGATTGCATCTTTGGATGTCCAAAACTTATTCACAAATGTTCCCGTCCAGGAAACAATTGACATCATTATCCATGATGTATACAACCATGCTACTCTTCCATCAATCAATATTAAACCCACTATATTAAAAAAAACTATTATTAGCATGCACCACACAAGTACCCTTTCACGATCCCTTAGGCAATATTTATACACAAATAGATGGTATCGCGATGGGATCTCTTTTAGGTCCCCTCTTTTCTAATTATTATATGGCAAATCTAGAAAATAAAATAATTAGTGACAACAATAAACCCTCTATATATGTAAGATATATAGATGACATCTTTGTTTTAGCTAAGAATATCGATCAAATTAAATATCTTAAAAACAAATTTGAAAGTCACTCCGTCCTCAAATTTACATTAGAACTTAATATTAATAACAAACTCGCATTCCTTGATGTATTCATTGATTCTAGCACACATAAATTTACTACTTCTCTATATAGGAAACCAACTAGCATAAATTCGTGTCTTCTTAATTATAATAGTGAATGCCCCCAACGATATAAGTTAGCTGTTATAAAAAACTTACTTCAACGCACACAAATGATATCTTCTTCCAAATCTATATTTTATAAAGAATTACACAACATTAAGCAAACACTAGTCAATAATGGATTTCCTAACTCCGTTATTGATCAACAAATTAAAATGTATCTCATCAAACTTAACAATAGCTCTAACAATAATGATAATATTAATAATAATGGTTTACATCAAAATAAACATAACACTATTAACTTATACTATTGAAACCAAATACATAATAATTATAAACAAGATGAAAAAACTCTCAAAAACATAATACGTAGAAATGTTAAACCAGTCGAAAGTAATAATCAAATTAAACTCATTATATATTATAAAAAGTTTAAAACAATTGACCTCATAGTCTATAATAACCCAACAGGCACTAAACTAAATTCTTTACAAAAAACCAATGTAGTGTACCAATTTACATGCCCATTCAGAGATTGCATCTCTGATACTAATCAAAAACCTAGTACATATATTGGTTTTACCACAACCACGCTCTCCCGTAGACTTACATGTCATCTTTCTGATCAGAGTACTATTAAACAACATTTCTCTGAAAAACATAAACATGTAGGTAATATCAGACAGATTTTGGTCAACAATACGGTGATCCTTACTCATACACACAGTAAGAGGAACCTGCAGATATTGGAGGCCATGAACATCAAATCTAAACAACCAA
Source organism: Ascarosepion bandense (assembly GCA_037127315.1). Classification (NCBI taxonomy): domain Eukaryota; kingdom Metazoa; phylum Mollusca; class Cephalopoda; order Sepiida; family Sepiidae; genus Ascarosepion; species Ascarosepion bandense. The sequence continues at coordinate 4,279,389 of JBBBDQ010000423.1, read as the reverse complement.
CACTCAATAAAATCAATTTTAAAACAGGAAATAACATATTACATTGCATTTGACTACATGGTTTTGTTGTCACTTCGCGCTATCCCGCGGTGTGACGTCATAAAACCGCATCGCAAACTTAAGAACTGCGTTTATTATTTTTGGTAACTATTGCCGTTGCCAAGCGGAGTTTTATGTCAACACAAAATAAAATCGTCGGTGATGGTGGATTTTATAATATTTCAGTTTAAACTACCTCTCTGAAGATGGCTCATGTGAGCCGAAAGCTTAGAAGAAAACCAATAAATAATTATCCAAATGTTGGAGAATTTTTGTCTTTATTTTCAACTGAAATTAAAGCAAAAATACGACGTTTAGAACGGCTCATGATTAAACATAATAGACATTCATTGTCTCTTATATTTAATAGCATATGTCTAGAAAATATATTATATATATATATATATATATATATATATATATATATTAGTTCTAATGCAAAAGAATTTCCCTTTAATTGATCAAGTTCATGCTGACTTCGAAGTTTCGGAGCTGTTTGTTTGTTTGTTTGTTTTTTTGTTTTTGTTTTTTTTTTTGTTTTTTTCTGAATGAATATTCATCAGATGGTTTGAAAGGTCAATCAAATGGATCATAATTCAAAATTTGCCGGAAAGAAAAGAGCAATGTACAATTTTTTTTAATGAATACATAAATTGTGATTAGATTATGGTATGAATTGGACGTATGTGTTGTACATCTTCAAAAACATGTGAAGATTTAACCGTTTTTTTTTGTTTTTGTTTTTTTCAACATTTTGAGAGTCGTGGATATCTTCGGACAGAGTTCGACTCATTCGAAGCCTCGTTTACGGACAGACTCAGCTGAGAAGTAAAGACAGGCAGAGTGACCGAAGCCACGTATACGGGTTCTGGGAAAATTTTGACCATTGGCCAGAGTGTCTTCGCAAGGGTTCCTCGTGTAAAGCCCGACCTTGTGTCAAATCGTGTCTCGGTGGTGGTGGGGGTGGAACATTGGGTAAATACTCAGTTCTGATAGTCCGCTATAAGGCTCACAATTGCCAAATTTTTTGTATTTGGGCAGAGTACCACTCAGTCGGCAATCTGTCCAGGGACTGGGACTCGATTGAAAAAAACAAACTCTCTGCCTTTGGGCATAGTTCGACTCTGTCTACTTCTCTATCTCTAACTATATATCTCTATATCTCTATATATCTCTACCTCTCTATATATCTCTACCTCTCTCTTTCCTTGGCTGAGAATAGACAGGCAAGTGCCTGGTACCGCGTATGCAGGGGATGGAAAAATTTCAACCCAAATGTTCAACATCAAGCCCGACCTTGTGTTACGGTCAGTCTCAGTGGTCATGGAGTCGGGTAAATACCCTGAGTTCCACACTAACTCAAATCTCTTGGTCGAGCTCTTTGTCCTCGGGCAGAGAACTACTCAGTCTATGGACTGGAACTCAGCCAAGAAAGAAAAGCACTTTGCCGAGGCTCAGTCTAGAAAGGCTCTTTGCTTGATCCCGCGTATGCTGGGGCTGGTCAAATTTTGACCTTAGCCTGAATGTTCGCGCTCAGGTTTTCCACGTTAGTCTTGACCTTGTCACATCTCGTCTTAGTAGGAAGGCATTTAATAACAGTTTCGCATAGACTAGTTTAGGTAAGGATATAGGAAGTGTCTTGTCTTGGGGAAAAATAGACAAGAATTCGATTCCGCTTATACAGGGTCTGGAGAATTTTTGTCATGGTTGTATGCGCTCTGAAATTTCACGTTAAAAGCTGACATTGTGTCGAATCCCACCCTAGTGGGAAGGATTTGGATAAGTATGAACTGTTCCGAGGGAACTCGAAATTGTCAAACACTGTCTTTAGGCAGAGTACGACTCTGCCGGGGCTCTGTCTAAGTGCCCGATTCTGCGGTTTATAGGGGCTGGGTGAATTTTGACTCTTAATCTGAGTTTTCATGTTAGGGTTTCCCACGTTAAAACCAATCTTGTGTCACATCCCGTCTCAGTGGGGGAAATTTTGGTAAATATCTAAAGTTCGAGAGTGTATTCGTTTGTGCGTCGTTAGTCGAGACGTAATTTATAACAATTATAATTGTTTGTCGATCTCTTCATTAGTTCGCACGACCATTAGACACTGCCAATACCTCATAATGATCTCTTCCGTTTTGATCACGTGAGAAAGGAAAGAAGTAAAAGACGCTACTTGGTTTCAGTGAAAAATGAAAGAAAGGTGATGTGGTTCTCCGTTGCCAATTTGTTGTTGAGTTGTAGCGAAACCTCGACGCAAAGTTGTAGTGACCAGTTTGCGCCGGAAGTAAGACACGGAACAAGAAGGTAGGTTCAAAATAGTGTATTAGTATAACAAGAAACAAGATATTCACAGGAAGAGTTAATATAGAAATAAGTCGGAAGGTATTATAACGTTACCTAACTAGTATCTGTCGTTAATTGCTGTACTTGACTGCACTCCGGAAGTCACACAATTAATCTATATATAATAAGAGGAAGACTTCATTCCTCGTAGGTGGGTACCATAACAGAAGGGAATATACAAGTGGAGAGAGAGAAACTTAATCAAAATGCCTTGAATTTATTGTATTTTCTTTCCGCTCCACCCTGTAGCCGAACGCATTTTCGGTTAAGAAATATCCCAGCCTCTGGAACCGTTCACTTGCGATGGTATCAATATTATTATCGACTCTCCATTTTAAGCGCAATGAGGAGGATGGGGTAGTACTGCGGACAGCTGTTCCCCTATGTCGGACACCTCTTTAATATTATCAGTTGCGCTCTCTCAGTTCTGACTTTGCTTTTTGATTTCAAAGATGTCTAGTAGTTTGAGTTCTACAAGTTGTATTCACTCCTGTGCTATATTTTGTCCATAAAATGTTCAAAGACAAATACGAGGCGGAATAAGACATTGGTTTAAGAACTAGATTTAACTACTACTTCTAAATATATCTAGTAATAGTGTCATATTATCAATAATGCAAACACATAATGCATTCAGTATTCAAGTATATCTTATAGATACCGTGTCCCTTCAAGATGTGGTTGATAATAGCTCCCCAAAGCTGCATGACCCTTATTTACTCTCTTACTTTCAACTTCATTATTCTGCCATCCATTCAACATCAGGTGACTCACTCATTCTCCTGTTTCCTTCGCCTTCAAGTACGCGTGAAATGATCCCGACATCAAATATGGTCAAGAATGCAGTTAAATTTGGCGTCTACGATCGTTGTTCTGTAACGAGCCGTAGAGATTGTATTGCTACGCTAGTCTCTACAGCTGTTTTCAGGCAAGTACTTCAAAGTCCCACGGTCCTGCTCGGTTAAATCAGCCGTATTTTTGCAATGCATGTTGTATGTTGTACTTTCATCATCTTCAGTTGGGACATTTTTCCATCGACTAGTGAGTTTGGAATGAGAGAAAAAATTCCTAATCCTAGTATTTGCAGAAAGTAAATTGTTAGCATAGCATTTACAGTCACATCTAGCCAATTCAGCTGTGAACTGATGAGACCTTTTCGCCAATCTAGTACTGTGCTTAAATTCATAAATTCTAGGTTTCGTAGTGATGAATCCATCTGAACAATTACCATTGTGAGAAAGTAACTGAATCGGAATGACAGATCAGAATCAATAATATTGCCGATAATTCTTTGCAGATATATATATATATATATATATATAATTACAAAAGGTGCATTTTTGAAGTGCTGAATTATTTCTAAGAATTAGATTTTTTTTTTTAAATCTTTCCGCCCAGAGCAAGGCAGAAACGCCACTAGTGTGCTGGGATTACAGTGAGAGAAATGACTGGGTACAAGGAGTATTTATTAAGAAGTAAAAGATGAACGGAACTTAAGAACATAGAAAACGGCAATTAATGTTGCATTTACATTTTAGAAGATTGTAGCTATTATGGAAGCAAGTAAAATGGAAGGGAGTTTCATAGGCGGGAAGTGCGAGAAAACAGTAAAAGTGGCGGTTACATTTAACTATTTCAACTGTAAAAGAGTGAGACCTAGACGCCAATCTAGTAGCACGCTGAAATTCACATGGTCGGAACACAAGGAAAAAAAAAGCTTGCCAGAGCAGTTGCCATATATATATATATATATATATATATATATATATATATATATATTCCCTCCTGTCATGCTCATAGAGAGAATAGCAAGGCAGCATCAGCTCAGTTTCTCTTTATTTCCAGTTCATAAATTTTATTACCAGTTATAAAAGCTCTTGAACGCAGTGCCTTATTTTATTTTTTGCAATAATTATGTCGTCAGGTAATTAAGAGAAAATATTCTCTCTATTATAATACAGTTATGTGTGTATATAACGAAATCTTCACTGCTTTCTTGCTACCTAGGTTTCAATCAAATATGGTTGAAATTTTTGTTGCCATTTTTGCATTACCTATACGCGATTCGACATTTTTATCTCGAATTTCTGAGAGGTGGTGATTTTATTGTCATACAAAGATTTTCTGTCTCAGTCTCCTGATCTTTATTCTTCCACCATTCCTTATATCGTTACTACTTGTATGTACTGTTTTGCACCTTTTTTAAAATAATCGTCTACTGATCTAAGCAGTACTTGTTTTACTTGTCTGTGTTATATATATATATATATATATATATATTCACGGATAATCTTTCGCGTATTATAATTGAAAGATGTCAGAAATAAGCTGTAACGTTGACAGATGTTATCATTCATTTCTCAATGTACCCAAATACTTTCAATCTTTTTTCGAGATCATCTTCAGGGGTCTGATTTATGGTAACAAAAAATAACCGCAAAATTTAATATATACTATAGTCATCCGCAGACAGATCTGTTTCGCTGTATTACAGCGCATCGGTACGGCTTAGACTCCGTTCGCTTCCTAACCCGGGATTGAAACCCGACCGAATCGGCGTCAGCCCATAGGCCCATAGGCCACGAATCGGCCCATAGGCCACGAGCGTCAATAGCTAGAGTGATCCAATTCATTATCGAATGAGCGATGCGTATATGCCGGGATAGCTACTGTTTACAAAGCCTCCCACTCTTCCAGAGTGCTCAATCAGGGTGTGAGAGCGTATATATATATTGCATCATACGCTAAAAGTCTGCCTCCTTCTACCGAGCGCCCATAACTCAGAGGTAGAATCGCCGACTGACGCCAATTCGGTCGGGTTTCAAACCTAGTTTAAAAGCAATCGGATGTCTAACCGTACTGATGAGCTGTGATACAGCTAAATAGATCTGTCTGCGGATGACTATATATATATATATATATATATATATATATATATATATAATATATTTTAAACGAGTTATTACGCGACCAAGGTTTCTACCATGTGGTGTCTTCAGGCGATTTGCAATAACTGATTTTACAGTGTTTTTTTTTTTTGTTTTTTTTTTAAGAACGCTTACGTAACGGGCAATTTTCGAACGCGCAATTTTTAAAATTACAAAAAATTATAACGTTTTCATCCATGGTTGTATAAACCTAATAGATATTTTACGGTATGGTTATACTTAGTCATAATTTCTGTTCTTTCATTCAGTTAATCATTTTTGTTTGTTTCATATATATATATGGATGTATATATATATATATATATATATAACAGGAGCATTGAACAATATATCTGGCAGCAATATTCAAAGCATGGACGAAAGATAGACATATAAGATGTAAGATAGATTCTAGAGAGAAAAACGAAAAATTGATACAGTGAATAAACATTCTTAGCAGCAGACCTAGCAATTGATTCAATTTAATCTTTCCACCGCATGTCAGCCGAAAATGTTTACCCGAGAAGGTGCAATGAGCCATTCTCTTTGAGGTTAACGTCAACCATGTTGATGGTAGGCAGAAAAGGGGTTTCATTAACTGAACTGTATAATTGAAAGATGATATTCCGCATAAACGTTAACGGTGATCAATATTATCGAAATGATAGCTATTCAATCAATTTTCTTTCCAGGATCGCTTATCACCAATGACGCACAATTTTTAAGTTTATCTTTTTATTGTTTCATTAAAGCTTCTTTCTTTCTTTTTTTTCTTGCTTTCTTCTGCTTTTTCTCAAGCAATGGCGCTTCTGTTTGATACCTTAATCAATAGGTCAAACGTTTGACAAAGATTATATACTCAAAATTTACGCCGATATCATCTATCCCTGAAGGATTACATTTTTTTAACCTTTCCTCTGATTCTTGTCATTTTGACAGAAAACTCTGCTAGCAAATCAAAAGCGAATTCCATGAATGTCGCACCGTGTAAATATCAAACAAGAGTGTATCGTCTTTTCTGAATTCCGTTACTCAGAAGACAAAATCGATTTTCGCTGATCATGTTGTAAAATGAAGACGGTGGTGGAAGAAAAACGGCAATTTTACTCTGAGGCAATTGATCTCCATATATCGGTTCGCTATAAACGGAAAAATGGGTTTTGGTAACGTTCTACTTTAACTGAATCTCTATCTGCTTCAAAAGGAATTATTCTTTCTTCATGGATGTACCGTTCTTTCGTTTTTACTTTACTTTAAGCGTTATTACTGATTTGGCCTTGGACACCAGCCAGAAAAACAAAGTTTAGTTTTATAGCTTGACACCCTTTCTGCCGATTTAAAAAAAGTATAAATAAATACTTATTCATCCAGTATTGTGAATGAACAAAACTAAATGTGTTAACCGCGTATTAACCTTAAAACTATGACGGCAAAATATTTAAGAGGATTATTGGCAATTAATATTAGAAACCTAGGTCGCGTAATAACTCGTTTAAAAATGAAATATATATATATATATATGTGTGTGTGTGTGTGTGTGTGTGTGTGTGTGTGCTTTGCTGTTATTTTTGTTACCATAATTCACACCCCTGAAGATGATCTCGGAAAAAGATTGAAAGTATTTGGGTACATTGAGAAATGAATGATAACATCTGTCAACGTTACAGCTTATTTCTGACATCTTTCAATTATAATACGCGAAAGATTATCCATTAATATAAACGGATTTTATTAAAAATAAGCATACACAATGTTTGCAATTTATTTAATCTGACATGTCTAAAAGACAATTTGCTGCCTAAATACACAAACACACAAATAAAGACACTTTTAAGACCAGATGCTTTAATCACAGGTCTACATTTAAAATACAAAACATAAAAAAATTGTACAAAATTGGCTAGCCACCGGTGGAAATTGAAATTAAAATATAGAAAAGACTCAGACATAATGTGGAGTATAGTGAAAATAGCCAAGCCTTACAACGGTGACAAAATATGTAGACTGTGCCAGGAAGAAAAGTCAGCCATTATGTTATTCCAAAACAAATCTGAATTATTGAATGAAAGAACAGAAATTATGACTAAGTGTAACCATACCGTAAAATATCTAATACGTTTATACAACCATGGATGAAAACGTTATACTTTCTTCTAATTTATAGAAATAGAGCAATGAATATTTATAATAAATTTTATTTTAGAACATGTCTAAACAACAATCTACTACAAAAGTGTACATTTTGTTTCGACATTGAAAGAACAATGTCTCATCAGGTAGTCGTTTAATAAGCTAAGGACTTAGCAGCTTCGAGGAATCTTTCACATTTATTATAAGTAGCAACCTACGGGTCTCTAATCTGACGAGAACTGCCATGCTGGTTTTCGCTAAAATAGTGGTTCATGTGTGCTATAGCGGCCGAGAATGCCAATATGAATCATGGAGTTGATTGAGATTTCACCTGTTATTTCCAATAAAGGGTGAAAGCGTCTATGTCGGCTTTGATCCAAGAAGAAACCTCAGTGGCACAGTTCTCAATTGAAAGGGTAAAGATGTTAGTCTAAGGGGCGTCACAAAGAAATCATAGAGTGAGTCCCAATCAGCATGCTAGTAACGGAAAGAGGTTTTATGAATTCTGTTTAATAGATGACTGGAACGAAATATCAATAGAGTGATCAGTTAGCAAGAATGGCAGTATTGCGAAGATCGACAAGAGCGAGGAGAGGAGGTTAGAATATAATCAAGTAGAGAAGTCGGTTGCTCGGCTTGGTAGATAAACGAGTAGGAAAGTCTACAATTTGAGTAAAGGATTGGGCAATGGAAAAATTTAATTTCTGAATACGGGTAACATTAATATCTTTTTAGAATGTTTAAGCTATATGTCATGGTGAGCATTAGAGTCTACGAATTCAAAGATGTTCGCAGATGGATTGAGAGAATTTGTCTTTTCTATACTATCTGCTTTTCTATACTTTTCTATACTGTATAATATACTGCAGTCCTTCGAAGAGGGGGAACGATAAAGGAAAAAGCGATAGATAACAGTTTCGTAATGAAAGCACATGAAAAAGTTGTCTGGGTCTCCAAAGAAAATTCCCTGGTCATCGGAAAATTATCCCGGATGTAAACACCAACGCTGGAATCTTTTCAACAAAGAGCCTGGAACCAAAAATTCATTGGTACTAATGGAAGAATATTAATCGTAATGATGATACATATTACTTGATTTGGATTTTGGCATTCAGCGTAAATTACCGTTTTTACTCATCTATAAGCCGACTTCACATATAGTGCGACTCTGAATTTTTTGTACGAATTTTACTCCATAAAATCAGGTCACCAAAAATTCATGGTTTTGATAGATTTTCGTTCTTTATTTTCTACGGTTTATCAACCGTTTACAATTTATTTAAAGCCAGGAAATATTGATTTAGTGATACAAGTCTGACCAGTTAAGATAGCGAAAAAGAATGGACTATTTGCAAATAATCAAGATACCCCAATTCTATGACAATTACATGACAATTCTTTTTTTTATTTTGTTACTGTTTTGTTCATATTTTTAATATTTTCACTTCTGCGTTGTTATGGCGTTGTTGCTCGACTGTGTTGGACCGTTACTGGGAAAGTAGAAAATTGCTATTTACTAGAAAACAAGAATATTTTTTGAGATAAGGATTTAGTGACATTTTTCTTTTTAAATGAATTTACCCCAAGCAAGACAAGAAATTCACAAAGGGTTATTGGGTGAGGAAGAATAAAAAAACAAACATTACTAAGAAACATTAAAAAAGATTAAAAAGTATTAAAAAAGTATTAAAAAAGTATTAAAAAAGTATTAAAAAGTATTAAAAGTATTAAAAAGATTAAAAAGTAAAAAAAAGAAACATTAAAAAACAAACATTACTAAGGACCGAGAAAAAAAGAAACATTAAAAAACAAACATTACTAAGAAACATTAAAAAAGATTAAAAAGTATTAAAAAAGTATTAAAAAAGTATTAAAAAGTATTAAAAGTATTAAAAAGATTAAAAAGTAAAAAAAAGAAACATTAAAAAACAAACATTACTAAGGACCGAGAAAAAAAGAAACATTAAAAAACAAACATTACTAAGGACCGAGAAAAAAAGAAACATTAAAAAACAAACATTACTAAGGACCGAGAAAAAAAGAAGAGTAACCAGGAAGACAGTAAATAACGATTGAAATTGCATTTAAATTTTTGACAATTAAAGTTGACTAAAAAGTAACGAGACGGAAGTTAGTTCCAAAAGTCCTAAGTAAACCATAAGTTGGTGAGGAAGTGTTGGATTCATACCTTTTTAACAAGGTTATTTGAACGTAAGTATTATACCACCTGCACATCCAAGCTTAAAGCACCTGGTATTTTTAAACGGTCACCCATCGAGGTACAGGCTAAGTTTAAAGTTGTTTAACTTCGGTGATTCGGACATGATTTTGAGAAGCGTAAGACAAGGATGTGATTTCTCTCTGAATCTATTCAACTTGTACAGCGAAACAATTTTGAAAAAGATAGAAGATTTGCCAGGATTAGTCACTGGCGGCCACAATCTCAACAATATAAGATACGCGGATGACACAATGCTGATAACAGACACGGAAAGGGAAATGCAGGACCTCCTACATAAGGTAGCAAGATAAAGTAAGAAAAAGAGAGCTGAACATAAACTCCATGAAAATTGAATGCATGAACATCAGCAAAAATATAAATAAATAAAAGACCCAAAAAATACCACCTACATGTCGGGGAAAATAAAATAAATACCTGGGAATTTATTTCCAGAGGATGGAAAAGTGCGTCACTGAGATCCAAAGACGTATTGGCATGGTCAAAGACGTATTAGCATAGTCAAATACGTATTGGCATGGTCAAAGACGTATTAGCATGGTCAAAGACGTATTGGCATGGCCAAATACGTATTGGCATGGTCAAAGACGTATTGGCATGGCCAAATACGTATTGGCATGGTCAAAGACGTATTAGCATGGTCAAATACGTATTGGCATGGTCAAAGACGTATTAGCATGGCCAAAGACGTATTAGCATGGTCAAAGACGTATTAGCATGGCCAAATACGTATTAGCATGGCCAAATACGTATTAGCATGGTCAAAGACGTATTGGTATGGTCAAATACGTATTAGCATGATCAAAGACGTATTTCAAAAGCTAACCAGAGTACTAAGTGACAAGAGGATTTCATTAGAAACAAAGAAAATACTGCTAGACTGCTACGTGATATTTGTCTACTATACGAGAGGCTCGTGGGATGCTGAGGATACCATGGACCGAGCACGGAAGCAACGACAGCACTGGAGAGAATGCAAACGAGAAAAATACTCATGCTTAGAATCAGGAAAAGACAGCGGTGGTTTCTGGGACATATGATGAGGAAAGAGGGTTTGGAGAATCTAATCGGCGGATAGAGGAAAAGAGAGACAGCGAAAAGCAGCGCGAGACAAATGGATAGTGAAGTGGATTTTGGGGAGAGATTCTTCTTCTTCTATGTGCCCTGTCCCTTCAGAACGTAGGCGATTATGGCTTTCCACGTCTCCGTATCCCTGGTGGCTCTTAGCACACATTCTCCTGTTACACCATGCAACCCTCGTTCCATCTTTCACCTGATTAGGTCCTTCAAATATATTATCCACTGTTTTCCCCTGGCACTTTTTTCCCTCTATCTGGCTTGTTAGCATCAGGTTCTCCAAGCCGTCTTTCCTCATTGCATGTCCCAGGAACTTCAGCTGTCTCTTCCTGATGCTCAGTTTTAATTATCTTTTTGTTTTCATCATTTCCAAAACCTCATCATTGCTCACATGCTCGATCCATGATATTCGTAGCATCCTTCTGTAGAACCACATTTCAGTTGCTTCAAGTCTTTCCTTCATCTTTGATGATATTGTCTAGCATTATTGAAGAACTGACAACACATAGCAATCCAGTGCTCTCTTCCTTGTTTCTAGCGAAATTGTCCTGTTTCTTAATACTTTACTCAACTTCTGGAATGCTTCTTTCGCCATGCCAATTCGTCTTCGGATCTCAGTGTTGCACTTTCCGTCTTCTGTTAGAGCACTTCTTAGGTATTTAAATTTTTGTACCTACTTGATTTTAGTATCCCCGACCTGTATTTGGCATACTGGGCTGCCCTTTTAACTGATGACCATTCATTCGGTTTTCTTGCAGTTTATTTGTACTCCTTTCTTGTCACTCTTCAGCTACCTTCTGTAGGAGGTCTTGTAGTTTCCTTTCTGTATCTACTTTGAGCACTGTATCATCTGCGTTGCTTCAAAAGGAAAATATTAAGAGCGACAAGGAACAGGGGTAACTGGAAGTGCATGATCGCCTAGAACCTGAAGGGACACAACACAAAGAACTTAGCGCATTCCCCTAATTTTGCGTAAAAATTTAACTGGCGCAATTTTCGAGTATATTCGATAGTGATTTTTCATGTTACATAAATTATGAATTCCTATTACTAATCAAAGGATCCAAAGAAGCTAATTGATACTCGTATATACAGTGATTGAAAAGTAATTCACCATTTTAAGATACTTATAATTTATCTATATAAACTTATTTATAAATGGAACTTTGTCTGTGTGTGTGTTTGTGTATGTGTGTGTAAGTGACCTATAGACTCCGAAACGGCTGAACCGATTTTCTTGAAAATTTACACAGTTGTACAATAAACGTCTGCGAGTGTTCTTGGCTAGGTTTTGTGTCCAGGTACCCCCGATAAATATTGATAATCGAAAAAATCGGGTTATAGAAGGAGTGGTCCGATTTTAATCAAATTTGATACACTCATACACAAAGACATAATAAATGATATTCAGAAGTTTCGAGGTTGCAGTTCTTACAATAGTGCAGAAAATCGATTATATGTATATATATATATATAAAGGCAAGATGTTTTTGTGTGTGTATGTTTATCTGCCTGTATGTCTGCATTTTTTCAGCCCTTTTATTTTAGTTTTTGCTTCGGGTTTGGCTCTAAGTAGGTATAATTGTAGTTCTTAGTCTCAGCCATGATACCATTTACTTATTTAGCCTTCAAAATTCAGTTTACGACGAAAAAACTCATTTGATATCGAAACCAGGTAATCAAAATTTGACTTACATCCATTCATTTTTCTTTCAGTCTACGGTTTCGCTTTAACTGGAAACAACTATTGCATTTTAGTATTTCGTGCCAACTTCCAAAGTCAGTGAGCTCCTGGACCATGGATTAGTTTTAAAGCTTTCATTACACCCGAGCAACGCCGGGCTATACTGCTAGTACTTATAATTTATTTGACTATAATTTTGACAAGAACCGGATGACTGGAAAACGGTTTAGCGTGACGTTTTATTTAAAATTCGATATAGGAACCAGATTTCGCTACCAGCTTCTCGAGCCGTCCAGCAATCGCGTCAAATGATATCACATGGAACTCTTGAAATATGGAATACCTAACTTCTTGAATTCGCCCTGCTAATTCATCCAATGTCTTTTTTTTTTTAATCATCTCACCCCAAGCAAGGCATTCCACTGCCACTATTGCACATGGGGCTACATAGGGGAATGTAAAGAGAAGGAGTGGATAGACATAGGGAATGTCAGGAGAAAGGTGATAGATGAGTAAGGATAGCGAGGATGAGTGTCGGGCAGATGGGAAGAGTGTTTGATAGAATGGGAGCAGGTTAGTGTGTTAGGAGGTGTCTATTGACCTTACATTTAAACTCCTGGAGATTGTAGCCGTCGGGGAAGCAATCGTTTGGAAGAGAATTCCACAGTCGGGAAGTGCGAGGAAAGAAACTGTTGGAGTAGAAGTTACGGCTGCATTTTATCGATTTCACTGTAAAAGGGTGGGATCTAGTTGCTAATCTAGTATCTCGTGCAAATTCGTATTTAGGGGGCACCAGTGATCTAAGTTCATCGGAGCAGAAGCCGTGAAAGTATTTATAGAAGAGACACAGCGAAGCCACGTCTCGCCGGTGGGAGAGAGAGTGCAGGCGGTCTGCCAAGTCGGTATCTATCACATTACAGACCCTCCTCTGAACCTTATCGAGAAGCCCGAGGAGAACAGCAGGGGCACCCGACCAGATATGGCAGCAGTATTCAATGCACGGGCGGATGGTAGATTTGTAAATGTGCAGGATAGATTTAGACGGAAAAAACTTCCGGGCCCTACACAGAGAACCGACTTTCATAGCAGCGGATTTAGCAATGGATTCGATATAGTCATTCCATTTGAGTTCCGCTGAAAGTGTGAGACCAAGGAGGCGTAATGTTTTACTCTCTGGGAGGCAAGCCTGGTCCATGCTAATGGGAGGTAGGTGAGATTGTCGATGATGGTTAATTGACAGTAGCTTCGTTTTAGAAGCATTAAAATTTACTAGCCATTTCTTACCCCAGTCCAATATGGATTGGAGGTCTTTTTCAATCTCGGCTGCAAGTTTAGCTTTGACGCCTACACCAGATTTTTGTTGGAGGCGAGAGTAAACTGTGGTGTCATCGGCGTACAAACCTATTTGGTTTCTTATGGAATCAGGGAGATCATTAATATATATCAGGAAGAGTGTAGGACCTAAGATGGAGCCTTGGGGGACACCTGCGTTTGTATGGTAGTTCTGAGAGGCATGTCCGTTTAATACCACTTTCATTGTGCGGTTAGAGAGGAATGACTGGATTAGTTCAAACAAATGTCCAGTTATACCATAGCTCCGCAGTTTACATAGAAGGCCAGCATGCCAAACTCTGTCGAACGCCTTAGATATATCCAATGCAACGGTTCGAGCTTCGCCATTCCTGTCGAGTGCCTGGTATATGTACTCGGTGATGGTCGTTAGCATATCAGCAGTAGACCTAGTGAAGCGGAAACCATATTGCTTGTCCGAGAGGAGCCTGTGTGCTGTGAGATGCTGAACCACCTCGGCGTTGATAATGGCTTCGAACACTTTGCCAAAGATCGGAAGAAGGCTGATAGGGCGGTAATTTGCAGGGTCAGAGGGTTCTCCAGTGTTTTTAAATATAGGAACTATAGAGGAAGATTTCCAACAGGCAGGAAAGCAGGAAGCAGATAGGCAGAGGTTGTAGAGCTTAGAAAGGATAGAGGAGAGTTCAGGGGCACATTTCTTTAAGACTATGGTTGGGATTCCGTCACCACCGCTCGCTTTGTGAGGGTCAAGTTTTAAGATTATCTTAGAGACAAGCGAAGGTGTAATGTGGACATCATTCAGTTGTGTCTCGGTTCTAGGTGAGAACTCGGGTGTAAAAACTCCAGACGAGTCCAGACTCGAATTGTTCGAGAATCTGCGGGCAAAACATTCAGCCTTATCTGCTGGGGAGGTGAGGACCTCAAATTTGTTGATTAGCGGGGGTATTGTGGACTTGCTCTTGTTAAGTACTCTTTTACAGAGTCGCCAGTAGTCTTTAGAGCCGAATTTAGAGCATGCTATGCGTTGCTTCATTCTGGCAGCAAACAACATCTTAGCTTCGTTAAGTACCCTTTTACACTTATTACGAGCTGAAGTGAAAAGGCGCCTGTTTTGTTCCGACGCATAGTTACGATAAAGTCGGAAGAAATGATTCCGGTGGGCAATGGCAGCCGAACAAGCGGGTGAGAACCATGGAGACGAATGAGATTTAAGCTGGAATTTCCTAGCAGGGATGAAGGCATCAATGCCAGCCTTAACCCAGGAGGAGACCTCGGATGCACATTCTTCGATGGGAAGACTAAAGACGTTGTTCCAAGGGATGTCACAGAGGAAGTCTCGGAACGAATCCCAGTCTGCTCTTTGATAGCAGTATGATATTCTACTTGTCTGTGTTTCATGGGTCGGGCGGGAGTGGAGTGAAATATTGACGGACACTACAGTGTGGTCAGAGTTTCCAAGTGGGCAGAGTTGTCTGGTAGTGCAAGAGTCTGGGATGGAAGTGAAGCAGAGGTCTAGAAGTGAGTTCCTTCCGTTAGGGTTGTCGGAGAAACGCGTGGGGAAGTCCACTACTTGCGTAAGGGATTGGGTGATTGAAAAGTTCATGGTGTGGACACCAGCAGGGTCAGTGACAGCGTTCTTCAGCCACTTGGTGTGGTGGGCGTTAAAGTCACCAAACACGAATACATGGGCAGAGGGATGGGTAGAAATGGCTTTGTCAATATTGTCAGAAATGATGTCAAGTAACGAACAGTCAGGGGAGGAAGGAGAGCGGTACAGAAAGAAGAGATAGCTAATCGAGCTGAGAAGTGAGAGGCGGAAGCACATGAAAGAATGATCTGGGGATTCAAAAGATGACACCCTAGCTAAGGGAAGGTGTTCGCTGACATAGACACCAAGCCCATGCATATGAACATTGGAGTCCTTCCTGAAGAGGGGAAGGTAGCCAGGAACGCAGAACTCAGATGAGGGGATAGAAGGGTTAAGATTAGTTTCACATAGGGCTAATATATCAGGTGAGTTATTATGGAGAAAAGAATCTACGCTGGGGAAGTTGGTGCGGATGCCGCGTATGTTAGTGAAAGAGATGCAGACAGGTTTGGGCGTTTTCAAATGAGCTGGTTTAGTTTTGTTATTATGTTTGCTTTTTTCCATAGTAATTCAGTTAAGGAGTCTTGTATAGTAGACTTGCTCCTATAACCATCCCCCCAAAAAAGTCACAGGATGTTAAGTCGGGACTCTTGGCTGGCATAAAATAGTTACTTTTCAATCACCCTGTAGAACGTTTGTGATTTAAATTTTTTTTTCCCGTGTTACTTTCTTTTGCGTATACAGAGAGAGGGCGGTAGAATGAAGTCGATCATGAGGAATTAATTAAAAATATTTTCTCTTGAAGTTGATTGAATAGAAAACTAAGTACATAAATCAATATCGGAATGGAAGCGACAGAAATTTGATTCTGCAAAGTAAAACCAAAGATTTTTTTAATAAATTTATGATCTTTTCTTTTTTTAAACCTTTTTGTGGAAATTCGATATTTACTGCAAATTTCAATATCTCGCAAATTTCAATATCTCACTAATTTCACTTTTTTATTATATATATATATATATACATATATGGTTAAATAAAATAAAGAAAAGAGGAAAACTGTATTTTAAATCGCCTACGCGTTTCGTCCTGTGATGGACTTTATCAATTTTCAATTTTCGTCTTTTTTGCCTTGATAAAGTCCATCACAGGACGAAACGCGTTGGCGATTTAAAATACAGTTTTCCTCTTTTCTTTATTTTATTTAACCATCCTGTCCTTAATCTCAGACCATAACTGAGTATATTTTTACACACACACACACACACACACACACACACACACACATATATATATATATATATATATATATATATATATAGGAAATTGTATGACAAAATGAAAAGGTTTACTTGTGACGCATTTCGTCCGTCAGGACTTCATCGGACATAATTTATGTTGGTACAATTATTATCGGAACTAAAAGAAAGAACAAGGTATTGTACTCACCGAGGGTAAGTAAATGCTCTGTCGGCGGCGGCGGCGTCTAAAATATTAATTTTTCTCCCGACCGAACCAGGACCATGGTATTGACGATTCTTATAGACGCTCTGGCCTCGTTGAATCACGTTGAACGAGACCTAGATAGTTTAAAAGGTGCTACATTCTGTCGTACACTTCGGTTCTTTTCAAATCTTTGGTTTTCCTCTTTTTTTAGGTGCCGCTTGTAAATTTGTGGTATTGTGGCGTATGAAGGATTGGGAGGTGATGGATGGGTTCTTGTATAAATTGTAATGTGTGATTGGGTCGTGATAGTGTCTAGCTAGGTATAGGATAGTTAAATGAATACCACTCTCTACCCCTCCCCTTTTCAGCCTTGTGCCATAATTGTATTTTTAATACAATAAATATTGTTCTTTTCAAATCTTTTGTAAAGCTAAATAGTTATGCTCAGGAGAGTGCTGAGTGTTACCAGTCATTTTGACTTTGGTTACCGTTACAAGGAAGACTTCGCTTGTAAGCAACGTCAGAATTTTTATCTAACTGAATTCCTTTAGGACAGCTACTTAGAAAAGTGATGAAAAGAAAAAGATTTT
Organism: Ascarosepion bandense; assembly: GCA_037127315.1. Lineage (NCBI taxonomy): Eukaryota > Metazoa > Mollusca > Cephalopoda > Sepiida > Sepiidae > Ascarosepion > Ascarosepion bandense. The sequence goes on along the minus strand of JBBBDQ010000423.1, from coordinate 4,262,018 downwards.
AAATGAAGTTGGCAAGATAAAAAGAATTCTAAAATTCCCAGCAGCCATCTGTCTCGCGCATGGCCGTATCTGACTACCGGGCACGGGTCCTGGCCGATCCGTGCAATCATAGTGTAAATCCGGGCAAGGAAAAATGTCTTCGTCAGAAATCAAACTAAAGAAAGAAAGAATGAATGAATGAATAGAAAGAAATGAATGAATGAATAGAAAGAAAGAAATGAATGAATAGAAAGAAATGAATGAATAGAAAGAATGAAAGAAAGAATTAAAGAAATAAACTAATGAACGCAGTAAAAATCTGTTTGTTTATTTATTAATTTTGGGAGAAAAGACTGGTTATACTCAGAAAGTCCGAACCCGATTTCCTGCTTTCGTTCACGTTCTGTGCCTAATTTCCATTGGAATAGCCGAAAAAAATCTGCAAAAATCATAGTTTCTGGAAAAGGATGACACTGATGATGTCATCACATTGTCAACTAATAAATCCGGGTAATTTTCTCTGTGCCCGGTGTTTTTTTTGTTTTTTTTTTAGCATCAGCTACGGCCCTGGTCACGCGCATGTGTAGTCGTACCAACATAACAAATTCGGTTCGATGAAGTCTTGAAGTACGAAACGCGTAAGAAGTAAACTTTACCACATCGTCATACAATTTCATCAATACTGTTCTTGATACAGAAGAATACATATCGTCATTTCAAATATAATGTGCGTGTTTGGAGAGAGGTTTTCTCCTTAACTGAGTAGTGTTGTTTCAGTCATGCTAACTTCGAAGTTCTATGAAGGTATTATTGTGATGTCTTCACTCTTCAGGGGTTTTTGGGTTGTTTTCTGCTTGAGTAAAACAACACTGCTTATTTAAGTGAAAAACCACTCCTCATCAATTCTATTAACGCTCTATCTTAATATCACTTCATGACAAAACAAAAAACATGCTTACCTAAAATGTTTTTAGACCTGTAAGCGACTGAAAAAAGCACTTTTTGCACTATGCACCATTAAAATTTACACACACGCATACATATATATGTAGGGTTTGATACATTCACACACACACACACACACACACACACACACACACACACACACACACACACACACAGTCATTCAACGCTCCGGCATGCCAATAAAAGTCGGGAGCGTCACGTATTAAACCAGTTAGGATTCTTTCCCGGGCAAAAGCAGACATGTTTCCCTAACTCACACAAACACACGCGCACTAATTGCGGGTAGCAATTTGTGGCGCTAATTTTTATTTCTCACCAGCATGCACACACAACACTAAAAAACTCCAATCGGAAACAGACATTAACAGTATGTACATCAACTTTATTCAAACTGAACTTTATTCAATTTAATCTTCTATCAAACATTTACGTTTCCCTCCAGACAAAGGGAAAGAACTTTTCTTTCCTTATTTGATATACATGCTTTCAACTCTATGTAACCTTTGTTAATATATTGTTGTTCTGGTTACTTTCGCCTTTTCGTGTTTCCTTATTTCCTGCTCCATTTCATGTCGCAATTTACGCCTAGTCGACTCGTAAATATAAATTAGTAATGGACACATCGTTCTCTACATATATATGTATGTGTGTATGACTTTCTTTTTTAGTTAACTATTTTTATTATTGTAATTTTTATCAATTATTGTTTGTTATTATTATTACTAATAAGTTTTATGAAATAGTGTTATTGGTATCGTTAAGAATAATAATTAGCACTTATCCCGGGTGTTTTATTTATTTATTTATTTATTTATTTATTTTAGTATAACATTCTTATCATACACGATAAAAATATTATTGTCTTAACGAAAACGATAGAAAACTAGTACGTACAAAATGAATATATTACCGTTATAATTTAATAGAAAAGGCTGACAATTCAATTCTTCGGGTGAAAATACGACCCCTAAATTTACTGTCATGTATTTAAGAATGGCCAACTAAAAGTTCAGGCCAAGGTATAAAGAATCCAGTAACAACTATCACTGTAAATCTAACCACCTCACCCCGATATTTTTTTTCTTTTTAGGCCAAGGCCATCTTGTCGTCTGGAATAAAATACGGACGCCAATCATAACTAACACTGTAAATCTAACCTCCTCACTCCGATATTTTTTCCTCTCATGATTCTTTTTGTCCGGATAAATCTAACCCATTCATTGTTGCATGAATTTGGTCTGATGAGCGGTCTGTAAAAGCTCCGAAAAAAGCTAAGACGTATGGATTTATAAAAACATCCAACGTACGGATTTATAAAACCATCCAACTTAAGGGTTTATAAAGACATCCAACTTATTTCTATATATATATATATATATATATATATATATCATAATGATAATACACGTATACTGTCTTAGGAAAAACTACTAATAAGTTGTAAGCTAAAAATGTATTTTTTGGCAGTATTTATTTATTTCTATTATTATATATATATATATTTGATATTTCAGACCGGTTTCGGCCTTTAATCAGAAACAAATGATTTTAAAATTTAAACTAGAAGCGTTCGTCACGTGATGCAGAAAGCAACAGTCTGACTGCATTTTTTTAAACGTAAATCTAACTGCAATAATACTTTTAAATGTTGTTTAAAAAAAAATTTTTAAGTGTATCTAAAAAGATATCAAATATATATAATAGAAATAAATAAATACTGTCAAAAAAGACATTTTTAACTTACAACTTTTCAGTAGTTTTTCCTATTATATGTAAAATTTTTCTCTCGTAGACTGTATTCATTTTTTGTAGCTTTGAATAATGGCGGAGAGAAAAGAAAGGAATCAACAGCAAAGCAGAATGTCGGTGTGCAAAGAACTAACGAAAGAATCGGTGTTTATTTAAATTCTACGTAAATATCAAGTTGAAAAAATACTGCTGCAAGGCATGCAGTTTTCTGTACACTCATTTTAAATTTAATTTCCATTGTCAATTCATCAATAATAGTTGTCGTGAATTCACTGACTTCATTTCTGAGATATGTTATATAAAGTGTATGGTATGTAGATACTCTAAATACTGTAATTTCTACAACAGCGTTTCCCAAACTGTGGGTTGTGACCCACTGGTGAGTTGCAAGCGTAATATTAGTGGGTTGTAAAAAGTTATACTAGAATTACGCAGTAGCTTCAATTAAACGCTATCTGAGATCATTCAAGACTCGGGTTTTCGTTGCCAAACTTGTTGTATCAAGCATTGTATTGTTTTCACAAGCTTAACGAATCAGGTTTGGTCATGCTTTAATCATTCATCATCGTAAAAAGGAAATCAGTTTTCTACTTCAGCTATATTAAAGGTTTTATCAGTTGATTGCATGAATTTTAACTTTTGATTATATATATATATATATATATATATATACTCATTCTATTCGTCATCAACATACAAGCCTGTTTCGCTGTATCACATCTCATCAGTGTGGCTAGACATCTACTTGCTTCTGGCCGGAATCTAAACTCGACCGATTTGGTGTCAGTCGGAGTCGCTAACCTCTAAGCCATAGGCGTATGGAATAAGAGACGGGAAATTTAGCGTCTTTTATATAAGCGGTATATATATATATATATATATATATATATTATAAATTATATTTTAGAACATGTACATAATTTTTTTATTTATATATCCACTACAAATCCTACATTTGTTCGACATTGAAACTTCAATGTCTCATCAGGCGGTTATAAAATATAATTTATAATAAATATTCACAGCTCTATATATTATATAGCGAGCACTGTTTTAAATTAATGTTTTGGACGTTGTCAAAATTCTTTCTTCGTTCTGTATTCACTCGGATATATATATATATATATATATATATATATATATATATATATATATATATATATTCTAAGTATCTTTTGATTATATGTAGATATAATGCGTCCCCGCCTATGCTATTTCAATCAAGTTAAAATTTAGAGACCAAAGGTTAGATATCTACTTACAAAGAATATCTAGAAATAAGAAAAAAATCCAGATATCGATAATTAAAAGTTGGAATGTTTTTTCCTAGTAAATCTAAGGTCAGGAATATTAGCTCAGACAGTCAGTTTAGTGCCATACATGATACACGCTTAGGGCAGAAGATTTCCCCACAGTAGGTTGCCATTACTTTCTTCGTTTGCCAACCATAGCTACGGAACCCAATCTGTCCTGTTATTTAACCTATAACTGGAGGGAAGAGACGGTTAATACTTTTCCCAAGGGTATTTGCGCGTAAGTGAATGCAAGGAATTCAACTGGAATTCGAACTCGCCTCCCCGCTTTCTCGTTTTGAGCCGATATCCACTGCACCACAACGCACATCCACAATAATAGTAGGTAGCGATTCTAAAACCTTTGGGAAACCTTTTCTACAATATTCTTATTTACTCGCACGCATAATTCTATAAATATTTATTACCCATGTCTATTATGATTTTGAATTTCAAATTACATTTTCGATATGAACAAAAGTTCGTAGCATTTTAAGCTAATTTTAAAGACAATATTTAGATAGTTGCAGAACAGCCGCATACTACCTATAAACCCTCCAACCGCGAGGAGCCTGGTTGGAGGTCCTCGCTAACGTAACATTTTTTTCTAACTACATTTATATACATTACAAGCTAAACTAACTATTAAACGATGAAGAAAAAATTGCGGATTTTGATATCATGCTAAGGTTTTTCTCTTTTCTCTTTTCTCTTTTCTTTTCCTCTTTTCTTTTTCTTTTTCTCTTTTCTTTTTCTCTTTTCGCTTTTCTCTTTCTCTTCTCTTTTCTTTTTCTTGTCTTGAAAGAAAAAACAACACTATAAATTCACTATTTTTTATCCATAATGTTGAATGTGTTAAAATTATTCAACTTTTTAATATGAAAAAAATTCAACTTGATGTTAAAAATCGCCGCAAAATATTGATTTAAGATGGAATGATATCTTATGACATGTCTAATATATTTAGATATATTGTATTTATTTTCAATTTTTCTAGTTAAATTTTTCACCAATATTGCATATGATCCATTATTGTACACGGTCTAAAATGACGGCAGCATATATATTGATGTACCTACTATTGAGTGTCTTACATTAAGACGTATGGAAACAATTATCCCTCCCCGCAAGCGTGACTGGAGAGAAATATATCTGCACACACACACACACACACACACACACACACACACACACACACACACACACAACGGTCTTAAATATAGTAGAGAGGATATATATATATATAGTGATTCAAATTTTCGAAATTTAATTTTGTTGGATGGCCATTTCAGCGAGAAAATTCTCACTTCATCAGCAACGGTCGAAAACAAACACTTTATTAATTTAAATATGTTACAAAATTTCTATACTGGAAGAAGCCCAAAAACATCCATACTTTTTACATCGAGCCTTCCACCTTGAACAATTTTAATATATTGGTATCACCACAACATTCATTTATTTACATATGTTCTATTTTGTTCCATAAAAGAACATTGATTTGCTTCATTATGAACATCTCTCGGAAAACATTCATAATTTTGGTGACTTCAATGTTCATCACAAAAAGTGGTTAGTCTATTCAAGCAAAATTGATGAAGAAGTTAGATTTGCGTCACTAACAAACTGACACCGATCATCAATAAGCCCGCTTGTGTCTCTGGTGTAACAGAGCATCATACAAACCATCAAGGACTTATCCTCACATCCTATGCTGAAAAACACACTGCTGAAGATTTAGCTTCCTTAAGCACTTCAGATCTCTCTCTGATAAGCGTTAAACTTGATGCCAAACCAAAAGTATCCCCTGGTGTGCAATTTCATAGGCGAATCTTTCAGTACACCAAAACTGACTAAGTTTAAGCCCACGTCATGCTGAATCACAAGTTGCTGTACAATCACTAAAGTTAAGCAACAACAAAACTGGTTAGTACCTAGATCAAGGACCGTTTAGTAAAACCGTGTTCTGTAAGCTTGGATGTGTGAGTGGTATAGTGGATAATGGCTTAGAATTGTTAATTGGTGATCCGAGTTCTAATTCTAGTTGAGTTTGTTATATTCATTTACCCTCAAATACCCTTGGGGAAAAGTATGAATCCACTCCTTCTCCCACCATTTATAGGTTATTTAGTAACACTAACCATTATCTCAAAAATGAAATCTTACAATCTAAAGTATTTTTCTGGCTTTAAATAACCTGAAATGGGTTGATAAGCCATGAAAATAGATCCATCAATCCCATATATATATATATATATATATATATATATATATATATATATATATATAATTCATCCATTTTATGCTTCTACTTTTCATCTGTTGAAATTATTATATCTTCATCTTCAAATGAACTAGGCGAATTTTGCCAGAACATCCTCATTTCAGATACAGACTTTTTGCAGTTTGTCACAATGGGAACATCTAAATCTAAATCTATCAAAACTTATTTATAAATGGAACTTTGTGTGTCTGTTGCCTATAGACTCCGAAACGGCTGAACTGATTTTCTTGAAATTTTACACAGTTGTACTATAAGCGTCTGCGAGTGTTCTTAGCTAGGTTTTGTGTCCAGGTACCCCCGATAAATATCGAAAATCGATAATCGAAAAAATCGGGTTATAGAAGGAGTGGTCCGATTTTAATCAAATTTGATACACTCCGAGGAAAAGACATAAGAAACGATATTCAGAAGTTTCAGGGTTGCAGTTCTAACAATAGTGCAGAAAATCCATTATATATAAAAAGGCAAGATGTTTGTGTGTGTGTCTGTTTATTTGTCTGTATGTCCTTTATACAAATCCACAATTTTTATCCGATTCTCACCAAACTTCACACAAATATTCTTTAGGTTTCTGGTCAGGTCATGAGCGACATTTTTCCCCCAATTTCTTCCCGGTTTTGCTTTAACTGGAAACAACAACTATTGCTTTTAGTCTTTCTTGCCAACGTCCAAAGAGTCTGAGTTCCAGGATCATGGCTTATTTTTAAAGCTTTCATTACACCCGAGCAACACCGGGCTATACTGCTAGTATATATATATATATATATAATTTGGTTAAATTGTGTGCCTGATTTAAAATATTTTTAAATTTAAATTTCATTTTTTTAAATTCAAACAGTTCTTTATTTACACTGTTTCAGTTTTTTAAATTTTTTATTTAAATAAAATAAAAAAGCAACATTTTAAAGCTTTAAATAAAAAAATTTTTAAATAAAAAAACTTTCAAATTTATTTCTGATTGTTTTTCAGGTGTCTGTCATTATTCAAAAGTTATCGAAAATGCAGCTGAAACAGCCATATTTGATGAGGTAAGTTTTCAATGCTTATAAAATCCTGATTCGGGTAGAGATCTCACTATTGTAGACTGGCTTAAAAGTTAAAATTGGCAGAATAACAGAAACAATGCAATTTCTTATTGCTTAAAAAGAATGAAGTTTCTATTTACACTCTTTGCTTGCATGCACATATTAATGATATTCAAATTTTACCTTAAATTGCCACAAAACCAAATAGGAGCAAATGTTGACCAGAAAAATTGTTTTCTCTTATCTTGGTGAGGAATAAAGATTTGAAATATTGATTTTTTTTTTCAAGTGCCATATGTGCAATGAGCATCGGCTCAAAATGAGAAATCAGAGCTTGAGTTCAAAATCGAGTTGAATTCGTTCGATTCACATACGTGCAAATACCCTTGAGAAAGGTATGAATCCGTCACTTCTCTCTCCAGCTATGGGTTAAATAGCAAGACTGATTGAGTTCTATAGCCGTGGTTAGCAATCAGTCTACTGCAGAAATTAATGACAATATATTGTGGGTAAAAACCTCTGCCCAATCAGTCATGTCTCATTCGAGACATGACTGCCCAAATGTGTATCGCATATGGCAATTAACTGAATGAAGCAAAAAGTGAAAATAAGACAAATGATCTTCAGGTTTGTTGGCCCAAAACAAATAGTAATAGAAATTACTATTAAAAAATCAGGTAAATGTGGAAAAAGTTAAAAGAAATAATAAACAATACATATATAATTTCAAACAATAGTATATATGATAAATTAAATAATGCATGGTCAATTAATTAGATTACTTTTTAAATTACTTATGCCACCAGCACTCCTCTGTGATTCCTGGTCATGATTCTTCATAGCCACATCTGTCACTGCTGCTAGAGAGGAGAAAGTGAATAAGGAGAGAGGGAAGACTATTCAATGCTTGAATTACATCAAGTCCATACGAACTGAATAATTTTTCTTCCCAGAAATTTAGTTGTTAGTACGTACCTTATATGATAAACTAAAATAAAATAATTGCAGCAAAGATCAGGATATTATGTTGATTTAAAAGAACATTGTCAAAAAGCAAAAAAAAAAAAAGGTAAAAAATTAGATTTCCTTTGGAAGTTCACAAATTTGCTGTCAAAGGGAACCCAATAAATTTTCGTCGACCCTTCCATCATCATAAGCAAAAAAATTAAATTTACCCTGGAAGTTCTCAAATATGCTGTCAAGGGGAACCTAAAAAATTTTCATCGTCTCTTCCAACTTCATAAGTGAAAAAATTAGATTTCTCCTGGAAGTTCTTTATTTTGCTGTCAATGGGAACCTAAGAAATTTTCGTCGTCTCTTCCATCTTCATAAATAAAAAAATTAAATTTACTCTGGAAGTTCTTGAATTTGCTGTCAATGGAAACCTAACAAATTTTCATCGTCTCTTCCATCTTCATCAGTGAAAAAATTAGATTTCTTCTGGAAATACTCGAATTTGCTGTCAATGGGAACCCAAAAAATTTTCGTCGTCCCTTCCACCTTCATAAGTAAAATAATATTAGATTTTTACTGGAAGTTCTCAAATTTGCTGTCAATAAGAAGCTAACCAATTTTCGTCGTCCCTTCCATCTTCATAAGTGGAAAAATTAGATTTCCCCTGGAACTTCTCAAATTTGCTGTCAATGGGAACCCAACAAATTTTCGTCTTCCCTTCCATCATCACAAGTAAAGTATTAGATTTCCCCTGGAAGATCTCGAATTTGCTGTCAATGGGAACCTAGCAAATTTTCGATCTGTTCCTTATCTTCGTAAGTGACAAAATTAGATTATAAATTTTCGTCGTCTCTTCCATCTTCAGAAATAAAAAAATTAGATTTCACATGAAAGTTCTCAAATTTGCTGTCAATGTGAACCCAACAATTGTTCGTCGTCTCTTCCATCTTCATAAGTGAAAAAATTAGATTTCCACTGGAAGTTCTTAAATTTGCTGTCAGTGGGAACCTAAGAAATTTTCGTCTTCCCTTTCATCATTATAAGTAAAAAAATTAGATTTTCCCTGGAAGTTCTCAAATTTGCTGTCAATAGAAACCGAACAAATTTTCGTCGTCTCTTCCATCTCCATAAATAAAAAAATTAGATTTCACCTGGAAATTCTCAAATTTGCTGTCGATGGGAACCCAACAAATTTTTGTTGTCTTTTTTATCTACATAAGTGACAAAATTAGATTTACCCTGGCATGTCTCAAATTTGCTGTCAATCGGAATCCAACAAATTTTCATTGTCTCTTCCCTCTTCATAAGTAAAAAAATTAGATTTCCCCTGGAAGTTCACAAATTCGCTGCTAATGGGAACCTAACAATTTTTTGTTGTTCCTTTCATCTTCATATGTGAAAAAATTAGATCTATCCTGGAAGTTCTCGAATTTGCTGTCAATGGGGCCCTAAGATATTTTCGTCTTCCCTTCCATCTTCATAAGTAAAGAAATTAGATTTTCCCTGGAATTTCTCGAATTTGCTGTCAATGGGGACCTAAGAAATTTTCGTCTTCCCTTCCATCTTCATAAGTAAAAAAATTAGATTTCTTCTGGAAGTTGTCAAATGTGCTGTCAATGGGGACCTAACAAATTTTCGTCTTCCCTTCCATCTTCATAAGTAAAAAAATTAGATTTACCCTGGAAATTCTCGAATTTGCTGTCAATGGGCACCTAAGAAATTTTCGTCTTCCCTTCCATCTTCATAAATAAAAAAAATTAAATTTACTCTGGAAGTTCTTGAATTTGCTGTCAATGGAAACCTAACAAATTTTCATCGTCTCTTCCATTTCATCAGTGAAAAAATTAGATTTCCTCTGGAAATACTCGAATTTGCTGTCAATGGGAACCCAAAAAATTTTCGTCGTCCCTTCCACCTTCATAAGTAAAATAATATTAGATTTTTACTGGAAGTTCTCAAATTTGCTGTCAATAAGAAGCTAACCAATTTTCGTCGTCCCTTCCATCTTCATAAGTGGAAAAATTAGATTTCCCCTGGAACTTCTCAAATTTGCTGTCAATGGGAACCCAACAAATTTTCGTCTTCCCTTCCATCATCACAAGTAAAGTATTAGATTTCCCCTGGAAGATCTCGAATTTGCTGTCAATGGGAACCTAGCAAATTTTCGATCTGTTCCTTATCTTCGTAAGTGACAAAATTAGATTATAAATTTTCGTCGTCTCTTCCATCTTCAGAAATAAAAAAATTAGATTTCACATGAAAGTTCTCAAATTTGCTGTCAATGTGAACCCAACAATTGTTCGTCGTCTCTTCCATCTTCATAAGTGAAAAAATTAGATTTCCACTGGAAGTTCTTAAATTTGCTGTCAGTGGGAACCTAAGAAATTTTCGTCTTCCCTTTCATCATTATAAGTAAAAAAATTAGATTTTCCCTGGAAGTTCTCAAATTTGCTGTCAATAGACACCGAACAAATTTTCGTCGTCTCTTCCATCTCCATAAGTAAAAAAATTAGATTTCACCTGGAAATTCTCAAATCTGCTGTCGATGGGAACCTAACAAATTTTTGTTGTCTCTTCCATTTTCAGAAGTAAAATAATTAGATTTCCCCTGGAAGTTCTCGAATTCGCTGTCAATGGTAACCTAACCATTTTTTGTTGTCTCTTCCATCTTCATATGTGAAAAAATTAGATTTTCCCTCGAAGTTCTCGAATTTGCTGTCAATGGGAACCCAACAAATTTTCGTCATCCCTTCCATCTTCATAAGTAATAAAATTAGATTTCTTCTGGAAGTTCTCAAATTTGCTTTCGATGGGAACCCAACAAATTTTCGTTGTCTTTTTTATCTACATAAGTGACAAAATTAGATTTACCCTGGCATGTCGCAAATTTGCTGTCAATGGGAATCCAACAAATTTTCATCGTCTCTTCCCTCTTCATAAGTAAAAATATTAGATCTCCCCTGGAAGTTCACAAATTCGCTGCTAATGGGAACCTAACAATTTTTTGTTGTTCCTTTCATCTTCATATGTGAAAAAATTAGATCTGTCCTGGAAGATCTCGAATTTGCTATCAGTGGGGCCCTAAGATATTTTCGTCTTCCTTTCCATCTTCATAAGTAAAGAAATTAGATTTTCCCTGGAATTTCTCGAATTTGCTGTCAATGGGGATCTAAGAAATTTTCGTCTTCCCTTCCATCTTCATAAGTAAAAAAATTAGATTTCTTCTGGAAGTTGTCAAATTTGCTGTCAATGGGGACCTAACAAATTTTCGTCTTCCCTTCCATCTTCATAAGTAAAAAAATTAGATTTACCCTGGAAGTTCTCGAATTTGCTGTCAATGAGAATCTAACAAATTTTCCTTGTTTTTTCTATCTTTATCTATTACACTATTCACTACCTCTTACCACTCTGACCTCCTTCTCTATTATTATCCATTGTGAAACTGTTTGCACGAATCTGTGGGACTTTAAAAAAAATCCTCTCCGTGTCTTGATTCTTACTTTAGATTAGACTGGTTCATTTATCATCCAGTTCACACCTTGATTCCTGTTTAGGATTGAGTTTCTGTTTGAGTCTCTATAGTCCATCATGTCTCCATCTATTATATTCAGTCAGTTAAATGCCATACGTGATACACTTTGGGTGATCATGTCTCAAAAGAGACATTAGTGACTGGGCAGAAAGTTATCCTGCAGTAGGTTGCCATTGATTTCTGTGGTAGACTGGTTACCAGCCAAGGCTATAGAACGCAATCTGTCCTATTATTTAACCCATAACTGGAGGGAAGAGGTGAATTAATACCTTTCCCAGGGGTATTTTTGCATAAGTGACTGCAAGGAATTTGACTGGAATTCAAACACGGCACCCAGATCTTGCATTCTGAGTCAATATGCACAGCACCACAACACACATTCAGATTCAGCACACCAAAATTAGCTAAAAACAATGTTTTTGTCTTGACAGCATTTAAATTTTATTTTTTTACTCCACTCCAAACTTATATCTTCCATTAAATATCACTCAATGCTTTTTCAAATTAATATTTATGAACATCAATATTTTGAATCGTTGGTATCATATGAAAACTATTTTCAACTAATTTGGTAGGGAAATTTTTAACACTGAAAATAGATACAGCACCCCAAATATGACATGTATAAGTTTAGATCAAGATTTTCTGAAGAATGCAAGGAAAGTTATGTCAAAAACTTAACATTCAGTATCTGGCTTATGGTGATAAAAGTGGGTAATGATCGATTTAGAGCATAAAAGGAACTGAGTCATTTTCAATATTATTAAATTATTAAATTTTGCAGATTTGAATCAGAATAATATTTGGGAATTTACGTTAAAAAAAAGAAAAAATTGTTTTGTGCATTTATTCAAAGTTGTAGTTTGACGATGAAAAAGCAGATAAGATATGGCATAAAATTGTCTGAATCTTGTCTTGTAGAGTCCCAGAATCCACTTTTTCATTAATTTAACAAAATTCTAAAGACATTTTAGCAAAAATGGCAGAAAAAGCAACTATCCCAACCTGATCATCTAAAGAGAAATGGTTAAACATTTGGAAGTTTTGATTAACCTCAAACAATCCTGACTTGATAGGAAAGTGCAGAACTGCTGTGTAATATCAATCCTCTTATACGACACTTTCCTCTTATACGACACTTAATACAAGACAGTTTTCTCACAGATGAATAGGGAAACTTGAGTCAAGAGATCTGGTTCTATAGAAAAATGCTGAGAATACCATGGACCAAATATGTGAGTATTAGAAGTCTTAGGGAAAGTTAAAACAAAAAGGATAAATAACTAGCAGAAAAAAATGGTTGAAAAATCTGACATCCATTGAGAAAAGAAGGTTTGGAGAATTTGAAACCCAATGTTATAAAGTTCATGTAGACCTCACAGTTCTTAATAATACTGTAAGGAAATGCTGGAACAAAAAGTTAAGTGAAGAACAGAATTAATTCCATGAGATGTAGTTCAGTGTGGTGACATGTATAACTTAAATGCTATGCCATACAATCTGAGATCCGAGATCCCAGCACCTGTTAGGATCCCAGCATGGGAAAATAGTGAATCCGCAGGCCGGATTCAAAACACTATAAAAATAATACAAGTAAAACAGTGTCAGAGTAAAAAAACTATTGCCAGAAATACATTTTTGTAAAAGAAATTAAATTTCGGTATTACTTAAATGATCCATGAGGTGTTGACATGCAGCTAAACAAACAAAATTATTCCGTTCCTAGTAACCTCTTGCTTGGGGTGAAATTATTAAAAATAAATGTCCTTTATTTGTAAGATATCGGCAACATTGTGGTGCAGTGAATATCAGCTTAGAATGAGAAATTGGGAAGCAGAGTTCGAATTCCAGTTGAATTCCTTGCATTCACTTATGTGCAAATACCCTTGGGAAAGGTATTAATCCATCTCTTCCCTCCAGTTATGGGTTAAATAAGACGGATTGGGATCTATAGTCTTGACTGGCAACCAGTCTACCACAGAAAGCAATGGCAACCTACTGCAGGATAATCTTCTACCCAGTCAGTCATGTCTCTTTCGAGACAAAAGTGTGTATCACGTATGACACTTTCGCCCAAAGTGTGTATCACGTATGGCACTTAACTGGCATATGAGGGTATATTTTTATATATTAGGTTGTCCCAAAAGTTTGTAAACACTTGCAAAAGATTGAAATTTTACTCACCAAGTAATCTAAGGTTACCAGAAAACACTTGCAAAAAATTTGAAATTTTACTCGCAAAAAAAACAAAAATTATTCTCAAAATAAAGACCATCATTTTCCAAGACTTTCTGCCATCAATCTGCAAGCTTTCGAAGCTTGCCAAAGTACCATTCAGCCGGCTTCGAATGAAAGAATTCTTGACACGCTTCCTTGACTTCATCAAACGAGTTGAATCAGCGGCCCTTCAGAAAGTGTTGCATTGAGCAGAAAAGGCCTTAATCTGATGGATCACAGTCAGAACTGTAGGTTAGATGTGGCAGAACCTCAACGCAGTCTAGCTCTTCAAACTTGTCTATGGTTTTCCTGGTGGTGTGTGGCTTGGCATTGTCCTGTTGCATCAAAGCGTGCTTTTGGTTGATCAGAGCCAGGTACTTTTGTTTCAACTTTTTGTAGACCCGCTCAAGTGTATCACGTATGACTGACTGATATGTTCTAATGAATTCACAAGCAGAATTTGGTTTGAAATTCCGTTAACCTTAACAAGTAAGAATAACAGGATGAATAATGGAAATATTAAGGTTACAATGATCAAGATCAGAACACCAGTCGGAATAAATCTGTGCATAATTATTACAGCACTGTTAAAACAGTCCTGATAAAAATCAATGCTTGTAGAAACTGTCAGATACTAAAAAAAAAATCAAAATACCTGCTTTATTTCATCTAAACTTAGATGATTCCTTCTTGTCTCACTTAAAGTTCAAATTTACTTTGTTTGTCTTTTTCATCCTCTGGAGAAATCAATACAAATTTCATTTGTTTTCAATTTTTCATTTTAATTTTGATCTTTGTCTTCTCCAGAAACATTTTTTTTTAAATCTTATTATTGATTTCAAAATTGATTTAGTATTTAACACAATTTTCTAATTGAGCAACTTAAAATAAATGTACAGGACTTTTACAATCTCTGTAGATGTATTACTGATATTTCTTTTTTTATTCTTTTTTTTTAAGTAAGCTGTTTCAACTCTTTCATCAGAAAAAGGATTAATAATTGAAAAGCTAGGATTGAATATTTCTTGTCATGGATTATTCTTAAATCAGTGATTAACTTTAATTCTTGATACAATAGAATATAGAAATATAATTATTTTGTAGTAGAAGATGGTTTCTATTCTTCTGAGAAGGGCTGTTGTCCTTACAAGAATCGTTCAGATGATTGGAACAACTATTTCTGTTGCTTTTGTTGCTACCACAGTGTTTCACTCAATTTATTCTACCTTCTATAATTTTAAGAAGTGTTATTATCATTCTGTTGTCACCCTAAAAGGTTACTGCATGAGTAAGCACTAAAATGGAGATTGGGGATAATAGTATATCAACAAATACAAGACTCATATGCTGCATCAACTAGATACATTGCCAGTGACTGCTAGTCAGTGTAATCACTCTCTATTCTACTCTTTACTCCAGTAGTGTTAACGTATTTAAGAGGCTAGGAACATTCCATTATAGAATATAGATAGGTATGCAACACATTCCAAGATTTTGCTTTATTTACACTGCTTGAACTGTTGCCCTTATATTTATTGTCATCTTCACAACGTTTTGACCTTGTATGCTCTTGTTATATATCAATAATCAACAAACACGTCTGTATATAAAAATATATCAAGTGATATTTTTATTAATGAACGATGGACCGTGTAGCCTAGGGAACAGAGAGTGAGAGCGCGCTTCTAAGGGTTGACAGGGTGACAGGGGGGTGTCGTCGTATCTGTTGCTCCTCTGGTCTGGTCTACTCTGTCCCTCTGACTCTTCTGACTAGACTGCCGTGAAATCCGTGCCCGAGGTCTTTTTATCTCCAAACCGGTACTTCCGATTTTTGCCTCGCCTACGCATGCCCACGTAATTCTCAGAGACACCTGTTCTGCTTGCCTCTTGTAGCCATTTCCGCTACTGCCGGAAATAAGGTCAAACAAACATCCGTTCCTTTCAACGGCCAGAAAACGCCCCCGCTTCCTCACTTCCTTGGGTGGGGCCAGATTATTATATTACACTCTAGCCTTCATCAGGTTTCAGGAACTTCGAACCAAATCCTTTAATTTGATCACTAAGATATATCATTCTCATTCTATGTGTGATACGATTTCTGAATGTCATGTAGTTATCTCCCTTTAATTCAACTTTCTAAGGTTCTGGGTATGACGGTAAACTGCATCCGGCAGCAAGGCTTCTAATTGGGAAGCTGTGAGCATAGAACCACCTCTTAATTGCTGTTGTTCCCAGGTCCTACCTGACCCAAATGGTAGCATCTGTTAGGGTCCCAGCTATGAGCAAATAGTTTAACCCCCAAACTGAGGTCAAAACACTATGAAAGTATAAAATGAAACTTTTATAGGAATATATACATAAAAATAGACTTTTATAAAAAATAAACATTTTTGAAGGAAAAATATTACCAACAATACATTTTTGAAAGAAAAAATTATTACCAACAATATATTTTTGAATACAAAACTAGAAAACATCTTCAGTTTTCTAAAATAAAAAAGGTTTTTTCATCAAAATCTGTCTAAATCAACCTTATCACTATAAATGAACATTAAAAATAATACCTTAAAACCCTACCTTTTTGGCATTAAATAACCCACAGAGGTGTTGATATGCCGTTAAGCAAAACTCAAACTCAACTTTCTAAGTTATTAGTTTACCTCCACTGTAGCCAAGTATTAAACTCACAGCCCTTTGGGTCAAGTCACTGAATCTAACCAATGTTTTTTCCATTAGATCATGTGTCCTTGTACATGATGTTAGTGGTGTCACACATGGAATGAGGATGACATATCTCAGTGATTGAAATAAAGGATTTGGTTCAAAATTCCTAACACCTGAAGAATGCGGACAGTAAAACAGCCAAAGTATCATGAACCTGGCAGTAAAGGTGAGGACAACAGTCTGAACAATGTATATGATGTAAATACTACCTCATCTCAGAAGTCTAATTGAATTTATTCTTTATGCTGCTTTTATTATTAAAATTTTGACCAATACATTCTATGGATCGCTGAAGGCAAAGTAGGGCAAATGGATTATGAATTGGATTGAGTAATTGGAGGGCTGAGTTTGAAATTCAGTTAAGTTCATTGCATTTACTTATGTGCTAATTATAATCCAACATCCCTCCCCCACACCCAGCTATGCACAATGGGTTCTATAGCCTTAGGTGGCAACTGATCTAGGAGAAGAAAAACTCTAAATTCAAAACTATATTTAGCCCTGGTTGAGTAAGGTATTACAAAACAGGACAATTTCGCTAAAAACAAGGAAGAGAGTACTGGATTGCTACGTGCTGTCCATCCTTCAATATGGCAGTAAATGCTGGACAATACCATCAAAGATGAAGAAAAAAGTTGAAGCAACTGAAATGTGGTTTTACAGAAGGATGCTGTGAATATCATGGATCAAGTATGTGAGCAATGATGAGGTCTTGGAAATGATGGAAACAAAAAGGAAATTAATACTGAGCATCAGGAAGAGATCGCTGAAGTTCCTGGGACATGCAATGAGGAAGGAGGGCTTGGAGAATCTGATACTAACAGGCCAGACAGAGGGAAAATGAGACAGGGGAAAGCAACGGATACATATTTGAAGGACCTAAATAGTTGGATGATGGAACGGTGGGACCTTGTTGCCAGTCTGGTTGCCTGAGTAAATTCTTGTGGAGGAGCACCAGTGACTTAAGTTCATCAGAGCAGAGCAGATTTGAATCAACTCACAATAAAAGAAAAGGCAAAAAACTTTTTAAATACAAAAATATTTTTATTTTTATGTTTTGTAATTAATTTTTCTTTGCATATCTGAGTTCTTATAGTCCTTGTTTGTAGGTGTTTACTAAGATGAAAAGAAATGTGATTTCTTTGCATGTAGATTGTGAGAAAAAAGTCATTGGAGAAAGTGAGGTGGAATGTGTAAGTGTCATGTAGCTTGGTGAAGAAGATGGGTGAATGAGTAAGGGAGTCTCTTTTGAAGCAATGCACATCATAAACTGCAACACTCTTTATCCATCTCTTGCTTACTTGTTTTGTTCATCCAGAGACTTGACTTAAAAACTCTTCAAAGGGATCAGGAAGCCCGTTTTTATTATTGGTAGGAATGTGACCTGTTGGTTGAAAAATGTTAAATATTTAGTTTTATAGGATTAATGTATTAACTACATTTTTTTTCTGTCAATTGTTGTTTGAATGTCTTGGTGTTCATTTCTGTTTTTGCTCTACATTGTGGTAACAACAAAAGTAACAAAAGGAATAAGTGTAATAACCAAAAAATGCCATCAGAGATGAATTCAGATTTTTTAAAAAGTTGATGACCTATGAAAGATGAGTTCTTGTGAGTTAAAATATTGATGGGAATTTCCTCCCTAACCTTTGGTTTAAGTCAACATCATGATTATATATATATATATATATATATATATATATATTGTAATAGTTGTTACAATGGTTTATAAATTCATAGTATCTCTACACAAAAATTTTTGCATTTTTTGGTTGCTTGTCATCGGGTGAAGAAGTTGGAATGAAAATTATCTGGTGAAAAAAACGGTTTATTTGTGGTGAATATGCTTTTTTTAGGTGAAAGTGGGGTTGAGAGCCTGTTTGGATTCTGTTGGCCTTATTTAAGTCTTAGACTTAAGTGTTGGGAGTGGTGGTTAAGTTCAGGACAGGTTTCCTATTTATCTTGTCTGAATGAAGTAGTGGTGGCGTTGTTGTTAATGATATGAGTGGTGTGTGATTTTTGGATGGTCTAGTCGATTCTTTTATGGTTTTTAAGGTGCTGCTATTTGGTTTAGAGGATATATGTTATTTAGTTTTGGGCTGGTCACTTTTTTGTTTAGTTTTGGTTATTTTGTATTGGGATATATGGTTTTTTTGTTTTTTGCAGTGTCGATAGTTTCTTTTATTTTTCTACCATTTACAGGTAGTTAGAATTATTGTTGGTGTGGTGTGGGGTTTGTTGTCTTTTATTTCTACGTTTTTTATTCTGTTTATTAATAGGGTTGATTATGTGTATTTATTGCATTTTTGGGGGGGTCGTGTGGGTGGGGTGCTTTTTAGTTTATTTAAATTTTAACGAGAAATATTTGCGATGTTTGCATAATACTGCTAATTTGTCTCTACTGTTTAATAGTTCGCTACTGTTGGGGTACTTTAGAATGTGTAGCTTTTTGCTTAAACATAAAGGGCAGATGTTGTCAAGTGAGTTGCAAGATCTAGTTTTTTCTAGGATTTTCCATTTTACTTTGGGTTTCTGTTTTGAGTCCTTCAGCTTCCAAAAGTATGCAGAAAGGGATGTTTGGTTTTGGTATAAGTTGTTTTTGAATGAAGTTAAGTGCATGTACCAGTGCTGCTTAAAAGTGTTCTTAGTAGATCCGATATACACTTTATTTATAATTGGATTTTCAATTGATGTTATGTTGCATTGATAGATTATTGAGTTTATTTTACATTTATTTTGTAGTGGGAAGTTGCTAGGGTTTCTACAATTACACATGTTTTTATTGTTGTCTTTTATTGTATTTTGGTAGTCAATTTTATTCTGATCTGCGTGTTGATTTAGGATATATTTATTATGGTTTGTTAGGATTTTTTCTAGGTTGTTTGTGCAACTGTATCTTAGTTTAAGTGTATTTTTGTTAAAGATTTTACTAAGAGGGTTATCTGTGGGGAAATGTTTTTTGATTAAGTTCAGGAACTTTTGTCCTAGTTTGGTGTTGATCATTTGGTTGAAAGGAGGGTGTACCAAATGATTTTTCTATTTCTATTTTTCCTGTTATGGTTATAGTTTGTTATATATTGGATGTCTTGGTTTTTGTAGCCACTTTTTTTTAGGGACTTGTTGTAGAGACTTTTGTGTTTGTTAAATATTTCTTCACTGGACAAGTTTTGACTAATTCTATATTCTATGGAGGAGGGAATATGTTTGATTATTCTGGGGGGGGGTTGATTTTGGATGGATGTATAGTGGGTATTCGTTGGGTTTTATGTATGGTTGGTAATTATTGTTAACTAAATCTAGTATTACATCGAGGAAGTTTACTACTTTTAAATTTGTGTTGACTATTACTTTTAGGTTTAAGCATTTAAATTCTCTGTGGATAAGTTTTCTTATTTTGTCTGTTTTAAAGTGTGTGGAGTTTTGTACTATCATGCAACCATCGTCTCTGTATAGCCCAATGTCTTGTGTGTTTATATAACGCTCTACGTTTGTATCAAGCACTCTTTATAAAAGTAAATGCATGAACAGCAGGTTAAAAAACCTACGAGTTCCACAACTTTGTTACAATTACACTATATATATATATATATAGTAATATTAATTGTAGTAATAATACCAATAGCAACATAACTAATTCTGTCAAGACTAGCAACAATTAAACTACAAATGAGATCATCTTGAAACTCACTGGGAACTAACCCGGGGAGAAAATAAGGGACAGAAAAAAAGAAACAAATGAAATACCTGAAGAAAAAGTCAAGCATTCGTCAAGAAAAAAAAAACCCCAAGACAAAAACCTTAACAATAAAGAGCTCAATATGAAAGCAGAGTACACAAAGCACTCAAAGTGAAAGTAGAGCAAACAGAATCGAAAATCTAAGAGTGAGCCAATAACCTACCACAGTTTTGCTTAACAGCTTGTCAGGGAAAATTGGCTAAAGACTTAGAAATTATGCAGCATATATGTAGAATTTCAGCTTAAACAAGGAAGACACCAAACTCAAGAAAAAGGGTGGGATAGACTTTATTAAGTGGGGGAAAAAAACAAACTTATATACACTTTGCCTTCTAGCTATCTATGCTATCTTGTATAGATTTGTCATAACTAATCTATACACTGATGTATTTGAAGTGTCTAGTACCTATTAATTCTACATCCTTAATTTTTATGATGATTTCAGGATAGGTGCTATCACTGCTTCCATCCCAGATTATTGATTCACTTTAGAAAAGGTTTAATTCCTGAATTTTTAGAACACTTGGAAATTATTGGAGATTATTGATTCACTTTAGAAAAAGGTTTAATTCTGAATTTTTAGAACACCTGGAAATTATTGGAGATTATTGATTCACTTTAGAAAAGGTTTAATTCTGAATTTTTAGAACACCTGGAAATTATTGGAGATTATTGATTCACTTTAGAAAAGGTTTAATTCTGAATTTTTAGAACACTTGGAAATTATTGGAGATTATTGATTCACTTTAGAAAAGGTTTAATTCTGGAATTTTTAGAACACCTGGAAATTATTGGAGATTATTGATTCACTTTAGAAAAGGTTTAATTCTGAATTTTTAGAACACCTTGGAAATTATTGGAGATTATTGATTCACTTTAGAAAAGGTTTAATTCTGAATTTTTAGAACAATTCGGAAATTATTGGAGATTATTGATCCACTTTAGAAAAGGTTTAATTCTGAATTTTTAGAACACTTGGAAATTATTGGAGATTATTGATTCACTTTAGAAAAGGTTTAATTCTGAATTTTTGTGAACAATTCTGGAAATTATTGGAGATTATTGATTCACTTTAGAAAAGGTTTAATTCTGAATTTTTAGAACACCTGAAATTATTGGAGATTATTGATTCACTTTAGAAAAGGTTTAATTCTGAATTTTTTAGAACACCTGGAAATTATTGGAGATTATTGATTCACTTTAGAAAAGGTTTAATTCTGAATTTTTAGAACACCTGAAATTATTGGAGATTATTGATTCACTTTAGAAAAGGTTTAATTCTGAATTTTTAGAACACCTGGAAATTATTGGAGATTATTGATTCACTTTAGAAAAGGTTTAATTCTGAATTTTTAGAACACCTGAAATTATTGGAGATTATTGATTCACTTTAGAAAAGGTTTAATTCTGAATTTTTAGAACACTTGGAAATTATTGGAGATTATTGATTCACTTTAGAAAAGGTTTAATTCTGAATTTTTGAAACACATGGAAATTATTGGAGATTATTGATTCACTTTAGAAAAGGTTTAATTCTGAATTTTTAGAACACTTGGAAATTATTGGAGATTATTGATTCACTTTAGAAAAGGTTTAATTCTGAATTTTAGAACACTTGGAAATTATTGGAGATTATTTTGATTCACTTTAGAAAAGGTTTAATTCTGAATTTTTTAGAACACTTGGAAATTATTGAGATTATTGATTCACTTTAGAAAAGGTTTAATTCTGAATTTTTAGAACACCTGGAAATTATTGGAGATTATTGATTCACTTTAGAAAAGGTTTAATTCTGAATTTTTAGAACACTTGGAAATTATTGGAGATTATTGATTCACTTTAGAAAAGGTTTAATTCTGAATTTTAGAACACCTGGAAATTATTGGAGATTATTGATTCACTTTAGAAAAGGTTTAATTCTGAATTTTTAGAACACCTGGAAATTATTGGAGATTATTGATTCACTTTAGAAAAGGTTTAATTCTGAATTTTTAGAACACCTGGAAATTATTGGAGATTATTGATTCACTTTAGAAAAGGTTTAATTCTGAATTTTTAGAACACCTCCTGAAATTATTGGAGATTATTGATTCACTTTTAGAAAAGGTTTAATTCTGAATTTTTAGAACACCTGGAAATTATTGGAGATTATTGATTCACTTTAGAAAAGGTTTAATTCTGAATTTTTTAGAACACCTGGGAAATTATTGGAGATTATTGATTCACTTTAGAAAAGGTTTAATTCCTGAATTTTTAGAACACTTGGAAATTATTGGAGATTATTGATTCACTTTAGAAAAGGTTTAATTCTGAATTTTTGGAACACATGGAAATTATTGGAGATTATTGATTCACTTTAGAAAAGGTTTAATTCTGAATTTTTAGAACACTTTGGAAATTATTGGAGATTATTGATTCACTTTAGAAAAGGTTTAATTCTGAATTTTGGAACACTTGGAAATTATTGGAGATTATTGATTCACTTTAGAAAAGGTTTAATTCTGAATTTTTATAGAACACTTGGAAATTATTGGAGATTATTGATTCACTTTAGAAAAGGTTTAATTCTGAATTTTTAGAACACCTGGAAATTATTGGAGATTATTGATTCACTTTAGAAAAGGTTTAATTCTGAATTTTTAGAACACTTGGAAATTATTGGAGATTATTGATTCACTTTTTAGAAAAGGTTTAATTCTGAATTTTTAGAACACTTGGAAATTATTGGAGATTATTGATTCACTTTAGAAAAGGTTTAATTCTGAATTTTTTAGAACACTTGGAAATTATTGAAGATTATTGATTCACTTTAGAAAAGGTTTAATTCCTGAATTTTTAGAACACTTGGAAATTATTGGAGATTATTGATTCACTTTAGAAAAGGTTTAATTCTGAATTTTTAGAACACTTGGAAATTATTGGAGATTATTGATTCACTTTAGAAAGGTTTAATTCTGAATTTTTAGAACACTTGGAAATTATTGGAGATTATTGATTCACTTTAGAAAAGGTTTAATTCCTGAATTTTTAGAACATTTTGGAAATTATTGGAGATTATTGATTCACTTTAGAAAAGGTTTAATTCTGAATTTTTAGAACATTTGGAAATTATTGGAGATTATTGATTCACTTTAGGAAAAGGTTTAATTCTGAATTTTTAGAACACTTGGAAATTATTGAGGATTATTGATTCACTTGTGAAAGATTTAATTCTGAATTTTTAGAACATTTGGAAATTATTGGAGATTATTGATTCACTTTTAGAAAAGGTTTAATTCTGAATTTTTAGAACACTTGGAAATTATTGGAGATTATTGATTCACTTTAGAAAAGGTTTAATTCTAACTTTTTAGAACATTTTGAAATTATTGGAGATTATTGATTCACTTTAGAAAAGGTTTCATTCTGAATTTTTAGAACATTTGGAAATTATTGGAGATTATTGATTCACTTTAGAAAAGGTTTAATTCTGAATTTTTTAGAACACTTGGAAATTATTGGAGATTATTGATTCACTTTAGAAAAGGCTTAATTGGAATTTTTAGAACATTTGGAAATTATTGGAGATTATTGATTCACTTTAGAAAAGGTTTAATTTTGAATTTTTTAGAATATTTGGAAATTATTGGAGATTATTGATTCACTTTAGAAAAGGTTTAATTCTGAATTTTTAGAACACTTGGAAATTATTGGAGATTATTGATTCACTTTAGAAAAGGTTTAATTCTGAATTTTTAGAACATTTGGAAATTATTGGAGATTATTGATTCACTTTAGAAAAGGTTTAATTCTGAATTTTTAGAACACTTGGAAATTATTGGAGATTATTGATTCACTTTAGAAAAGGTTTAATTCTAATTTTTAAATATTTAAATTATTTAGATTAATGATTCAATTTTAGAAAGGTTTAATTCCTTGAATTTTTAGAACATTTGGAAATTATTGGAGATTATTGATTCACTTTAGAAAAGGTTTAATTCTGAATTTTTAGAACACTTTGGAAATTATTGGAGATTATTGATTCACTTTAGAAAAGGTTTAATTCTGAATTTTTAGGAACACTTCGAAATTATTGGAGATTATTGATTCACTTTAGAAAAGGTTTAATTCTGAATTTTTAGAACACTTGGAAATTATTGGAGATTATTGATTCACTTTAGAAAAGGTTTTAATTTGAATTTTTAGAACACTTGGAAATTATTGGAGATTATTGATTCACTTTAGAAAAGGTTTAATTCTGAATTTTAGAACACTTGGAAATTATTGGAGATTATTGATTCGACTTTAGAAAAGGTTTAATTCTGAATTTTTAGAACACTTGGAAATTATTGGAGATTATTGATTCACTTTAGAAAAAGGTTTAATTCTGAATTTTTAGAACACTTGGAAATTATTGGAGATTATTGATTCACTTTAGAAAAGGTTTAATTCTGAATTTTTAGAACACTTGGAAATTATTGAGATTATTGATTCACTTTAGGAAAAGGTTTAATTCTGAATTTTTAGAACACTTGGAAATTATTGGAGATTATTGATTCACTTTAGAAAAGGTTTAATTCTGAATTTTTAGAACACTTGGAAATTATTGGAGATTATTGATTCACTTTAGAAAAGGTTTAATTCTGAATTTTTAGAACACTTGGAAATTATTGGAGATTATTGATTCACTTTAGAAAAGGTTTAATTCTGAATTTTTAGAACACGAAATATTGAAGCGAGATTATTGATTCACTTTAGAAAAGGTTTAATTCTGAATTTTTAGAACACTTGGAAATTATTGGAGATTATTGATTCACTTTAGAAAAGGTTTAATTCTGAATTTTTAGAACACTTGGAAATTATTGGAGATTATTGATTCACTTTAGAAAAGGTTTAATTCTGAATTTTTAGAACACTTGGAAATTATTGGAGATTATTGATTCACTTTAGAAAGGTTTAATTCTGAATTTTTAGAACATTTGGAAATTATTGGAGATTATTGATTCACTTTAGAAAAGGTTTAATTCTTGAATTTTTAGAACATTTCGAAATTATTGGAGATTATTGATTCACTTTAGAAAAAGGTTTAATTCTGAATTTTTAGAACACTTGGAAATTATTGGAGATTATTGATTCACTTTAGAAAAGGTTTAATTCTGAATTTTTAGAACATTTGGAAATTATTGGAGATTATTGATTCACTTTAGAAAAGGTTTAATTCTGAATTTTTAGAACACTTGGAAATTATTGGAGATTATTGATTCACTTTAGAAAAGGTTTAATTCTGAATTTTTAGAACACTTGGAAATTATTGGAGATTATTGATTCACTTTAGAAAAGGTTTAATTCTGAATTTTTAGAACATTTGGAAATTATTGGAGATTATTGATTCACTTTAGAAAAGGTTTAATTCTGAATTTTTAGAACATTTGGAAATTATTGGAGATTATTGATTCACTTTAGAAAAGGTTTAATTCTGAATTTTTAGAACATTTGGAAATTATTGGAGATTATTGATTCACTTTAGAAAAGGTTTAATTCTGAATTTTTAGAACACTTGGAAATTATTGGAGATTATTGATTCACTTTAGAAAAGGTTTAATTCTGAATTTTTAGAACACTTGGAAATTATTGGAGATTATTGATTCACTTTAGAAAAGGTTTAATTCTGAATTTTTAGAACACTTGGAAATTATTGGAGATTATTGATTCACTTTAGGAAAAGGTTTAATTCTGAATTTTTAGAACACTTGGAAATTATTGAAGATTATTGATTCACTTTAGAAAAGGTTTAATTCTGAATTTTTAGAACACTTGGAAATTATTGAGATTATTGATTCACTTTAGAAAAGGTTTAATTCTGAATTTTTAGAACACTTGGAAATTATTGGAGATTATTGATTCACTTTAGAAAAGGTTTAATTCTGAATTTTTAGAACACTTGGAAATTATTGGAGATTATTGATTCACTTTAGAAAAGGTTTAATTCTGAATTCTTAGAACACTTGGAAATTATTGGAGATTATTGATTCACTTTAGAAAAGGTTTAATTCTGAATTTTTAGAACACTTGGAAATTATTGGAGATTATTGATTCACTTTAGAAAAGGTTTAATTCTGAATTTTTAGAACACTTGGAAATTATTGGAGATTATTGATTCACTTTAGAAAAAGGTTTAATTCTGAATTTTTAGAACACTTGGAAATTATTGAGGATTATTGATTCACTTTAGAAAAGGTTGGTTTAATTTGAATTTTAGAACACTTGGAAATTATTGGAGATTATTGATTCACTTTAGAAAAGGTTTAATTCTGAATTTTTAGAACACTTGGAAATTATTGGAGATTATTGATTCACTTTAGAAAAGGTTTAATTCTTGAATTTTTAGAACACTTGGAAATTATTGGAGATTATTGATTCACTTTAGAAAAGGTTTAATTCTGAATTCTTGAACACTTGGAAATTATTGGAGATTATTGATTCACTCTTTAGAAAAGGGTTTAATTCTGAATTTTTAGAACACTTGGAAATTATTGAAGATTATTGATTCACTTTAGAAAAGGTTTAATTTCTGAATTTTTAGAACACTTGGAAATTATTGGAGATTATTGATTCACTTTAGAAAAGGTTTAATTCTGAATTTTTAGAACACTTGGAAATTATTGAAGATTATTGATTCACTTTAGAAAAGGTTTAATTCTGAATTTTTAGAACAATTTGGAAATTATTGGAGATTATTGATTCACTTTAGAAAAGGTTTCTAATTCTGAATTTTTAGAACACCTGGAAATTATTGGAGATTATTGATTCACTTTAGAAAAGGTTTAATTCTGAATTTTTAGAACACTTGGAAATTATTGGAGATTATTGATTCACTTTAGAAAAGGTTTAATTCTGAATTTTTAGAACACTTGGAAATTATTGGAGATTATTGATTCAATTAGAAAAGGTTTAATTCCTGAATTTTTAGAACACTTGGAAATTATTGGAGATTATTGATTCACTTTAGAAAAGGTTTAATTCTGAATTTTTAGAACACTTGGAAATTATTGGAGATTATTGATTCACTTTAGAAAGGTTTAATCTTGAATTTTTAGAACACTTGGAAATTATTGGAGATTATTGATTCACTTTAGAAAAGGTTTAATTCTGAATTTTTAGAACACTTGGAAATTATTGGAGATTATTGATTCACTTTAGAAAAGGTTTAATTCTGAATTTTTAGAACACTTGGAAAATAATTTTAATTTTTGCAAGATTGTTTTCTCAACTATGAATATCTGCGTCATCAGCAGACTTACATTGAAACATCACTTCCCTTTAAATCACCAGAGTAAGGTAATGCCAAGCCTGGTCAGTATCTAGATGAATGATCCCTTGGAAATTGTGTGGGGGTGTAATGGTTCATAATTGTTAATCAAACAGCTGAGTTCTCATTAGGGGTGTTATATTCACTTAAGTTCAAATACCCTCGTGAAAAAGTATGAATCCAACTCTTTTCCCCAAGCTATGAGTTAATTAGTAAGACAGGCATCACTAAACCATTATTATCTACCCACCAAAATTCTTAGATATCTAAAAATATTTTCTGGCTTTAAATAACCTGCAAATGACTGATAACCCTTATAAAACAAATCATTCAATCAGAAAAAAATTCTTAGAATCTAAAAATACTTTCTGGCTTTAAATAACATGCAAATGGGTGATAAGCCATAGAAAACAGTTTAATAAATCTCATAAATATGACCCATTTTGTAATCAGCATACTGGCTTTGGGAGAGGAAACAGAAATACTATTTTCTGCTAGTAAATTCATTTTGCATGTGGTAGTGAATGCTTAAATGATCCAAGCCGCTCTCTTTATATCTGTATGTCAAACAGTCTAAAAAGAGATTAAATAGGTTGTAACTTGTTGTGTTACCTTACTCTGGAAGTGATGTTTTAATATAAGTCTGCTGATAATGTAGATATTCATAGTTGAGAAAACAATCTTGAGAAAATTAAAATTATTTTCTAATTGTTCTAAAAAATCAAAATTAAACCTTTTCTAAAGTGAATCAGTGATCTAGAATGAAAGCAGTGAAAGATGAAGGAACAACTTGAAGCAGCTGAAATGTGGTTCTACAGAAGGATGCTGCAAATATCATGGATCGAGCATGTGAGCAATGATGAGGTCTTGGAAATGATGGAAACAAAAAGGAAATTAATACTGAGCATCATGTAGAGACAGCTGAAGTTCCTGGGACACGCAATGAGGAAGGAGGGCTTGGAGAATCTGATACTAACAGGCCAGATAAAGGGAAAAAGAGACAGGGGAAAGCAACGCATAACATATTTGAAGGACCTAATCAGATGGATGATGGAACGAGGATTGCATGGTGTAACAGGAGAAGGCGTGCTCAGAGCCACCAGGGATAAGGAAAAGTGGAAGGCCATGATCGCCTACGTCCTGAAGAGACAAGGCACATAGAAGAAAAACTCATTTCTTACTTGTCATATTCCTAAGAAGGTTTGAAATGATTCAGAATTGGAATGTTTGCCAAACATGTTCAACTTTTTGATAGTGCCACTATTAAGTCTGAGCTTGCAGGAAGACAGTCTCAGATGGATAAGAAAAGAAAGTTGTCATGTGTTGTTGTGAAAGCAACATAGCAGGTATACAACTTCCGGTTCTGACAGAATAAAAGTAGTAATATAATGAAAATCATTAATCTAAAAGAAACAATAATAAGTAAAATATATATATATATATATATATATATATATATATATATATATATATATATATGTTTGAATTCTCAATTACCTTTACAAGATTGGTTATAAACAGTTCAGACATCAAAGTATTTCAAATGTTTAGAATTTATAAATTCAACATCCTGCATTTTTATGGGTGCAGATTTGGAGCCTTTAGTATTCTCATTTCAGTTACAAAGCATTTTTTTTTGTTTTTTAGAAACGTTTATCTAAAAGCAATATTATCAAGAGCACTCAAAGACTGCAAACCTCTGCCAAGGCAATACTGACATCATTTTAGCAATTAGCAAGAGATGATTATTAAAATGAGAATAAGTGCAATGAACATGACTTCTCTCAAGAGTGAAAATACAAAAGCTTAACACAACCACTCTCAAAATAAAAATGAACCATGAAAAGTACAAAAAATATTTTTACAAAAGTGGAAAAATAACCCAGAAATTTTATCCTGTACGAGATCAAACCAAAAATATAATCACTTTGTGCCAGTCATGAGATAAATCATTCCTGAAAGTTTCATTTGAATCTATTGGGCTGGTTTTGAGGTATTTTTGTCCATGGACAGACAAAGAGACAAACACGACTGAAAACAATACCTCTATATAAAAAAAAAGTTAATGATATAGAGTAAAACTGGTAATAAAATGATAATAGTAAAAAGCTTAATCTAAAAAACTACAATAATAAGACTGAATGAAACAAGTAATAAAATAATAATAGTGAAAATGCTTCTTCTAAAAAGCAACAATAATAAGATGGAATAAAACTAGTAATAAAATAATAATAGTAAAAATGCTTCATCTAAAAAGCAACAATAATAAGATGGAATAAAACTAGTAATAAAATAATAATAGTAAAAATGCTTCATCTAAAAAGCAACATTAATAAGATGGAATAAAACTAGTAATAAAATAATAATAGTGAAAATGCTTCATCTAAAAAGCAAGATTAATAAGATGGAATAAAACTAGTAATAAAATAATAATAGTGAAAATGCTTCATCTAAAAAGCAACAATAATAAGATGGAATAAAACTAGTAATAAAATAATAATAGTGAAAAAAGCTTCATCTAAAAAGTAACAATAATAAGATGGAGTAAATCCAGTAATAACAACAGATGCTGCCTGAGACATGTGTCTTCCTTGCTCATCTCATTTACTTGAGCATAAGTCAGTCTTAACTGAAAGGAATGTTAGATGCAAACTGCACAACCAACTGTAAAGAATTAGGCCAACGTCTCTTTCTGAAGAAAAGGTAGGTATTCTAAAAGTAAGATGCCAGAAACAGGCCACGTTTACTTTTGTGTTACAAACCAAACACAAAAGGCTTGTGATGACATTATCCAGACAGAGAGTAAAATATTGGTCATGACATAATTGTCTGTGAGAATTAAGTTAAGAGAACCATTAGGTTTATCTACCGAAAACATTAATTACTTTCATTTGCTTGTGCAAAAGTCATAAAAACATATCCTTTTTTTTTTCTTTTTCTCTATTATGATAATGTTAAGATTTTCTGAGATTTTGAATGAAGAATATTATTTTTCTATCTACTTATTATTCCATAGCTGTGGTGGATTCATACCTTACCCAAGGGCATAATGAACTCTCCTACTTGGTATCTCAAATGCATGAATTTAAGCATATTACTAGATTGGAAATTAGGTCTCATAGTTTTACTATGTGTAACAGTGAAACACAATTTCTTTCATATAATCCCTATAGAGAACCATTTCTACCTGCTATCAGCATGGCTTATGCTAACCTCCAGGAGAGCAGCACTCTACACCTTCATTTCCATGGATATGAAATGGAGCTATTGAATTAATTTGCTAAGTCTAGGAAAGTGTGTGCACTGTTTCATGCCAGACAATTCTTCTCATCAGAATCCATCTTGAATGTTTATATATCTACCATTCATTTATGCATTGAATACTGTTGCTATATCTGATCTGGTGTTCCTACTCTATATCTCAAAATTTAAAGTAGGATTTGTAATGTAATTAATCCTGACCTGGCATCTCAGTTTCTGTTACACATAAACATACTTTGGAAACAAAAAGCTAATCTTGAAAACGCTCACCTAGATATAGATATATATATATATATATCTCAATTGGATTTCTTATTGTAAAATTGTGAATATTATATTAACTAGACCAGTGTCTCCCAAATTGTTTTTTTTTTTAATCATATCACCCTGAGCAAAGCGGTAATGCCACTGATGTGCAGGGGGATATGCAAGAGTGAAAAGATTGGAAAAGAGAAAGCCAGAAACCACATCCTAAAAAAGGAAACAAGGGATGAGCCTCTACACCTGTTCAATAGACGTGGGTGGAGTGTCAAACTGGATGATAGTTTAGTCTATTGACTCCAATTGAAAAAAATAAAGAAAAGAGTGAAAAGGTTGGAAAAGAGAAAGACGGAGACCACATCCTAAACAAGGAAACAAGGGAGGAGCCTCTACACCTGTTCAATAGATGTGGGTGGAGTGTCAAACTGGGCGATAGTTTAGTCTATTGACTCCAATTGAAAAAACAAAAGAAAAGAGTGAAAAGGTTGGAAAAGAGAAAGACGGAGACCACATCCTAAACAAGGAAACAAGGGAGGAGCCTCTACACCTGTTCAATAGACGTGGGTGGAGTGTCAAACCGGACGATAGTTTAGTCTTGTGTGGTGTATCTCATAGGTATGGTAAAAGAGAAAGGCAGGTGAGATAGAAATATTTTCAGAAGCATTTGTTCTGATGTGCTATTCTCCTTAGTACCTGGACTGCATGAATTTAAGCACACTACTTGATTGGAAAGTTGGTCCCAATGTTTTGTAGTTAAATCACCTAAATTCAATTATCAGTTTTATTCTAATGATTCTTTTTCTTGTCTGTAGAACTCTCTTCCAGTTTCTTGCTTTCATGCCACCTAAAATCTTCAAAAGTTAGAATGCAGCATCAATCTCCATCTTTTGT
The DNA here is from genome assembly GCA_037127315.1 of Ascarosepion bandense. Lineage (NCBI taxonomy): Eukaryota > Metazoa > Mollusca > Cephalopoda > Sepiida > Sepiidae > Ascarosepion > Ascarosepion bandense. Next base: position 4,229,859 of record JBBBDQ010000423.1, on the reverse strand, counting down.
TTTCATGAATCATGTTCTTTTATTGTTCTTGATTAATTTTCTTTTAGTCTTATAAAACGTTTGCAGGTTATTTAAAGCCAGAAAATATTTTTAGATTGGAAGAATTTGGGTGGGGGATTTACTGATACAATTCCTACTTGTCGGAAGGGTTTCCCGACCCAACTAGTAAAGGGCAACTCCTCTCACCAACCCATTTGTGCCAGCCTGGGAATAGCAGCTTTACCAGTGGACAGAGGAACTTCTGAGAAGATGGGCGAGGTAATGTCAATATCCCTGATGCAAAAGGAACTGGCAAGCAATTGCACTATTTTGCCTTGAAAGTCCCCATGCACCACAGTTACAATGGGGAAGTGGTTACCACAGTAGCACAAAATACACTGACTGAATAAATGAAGGAACTGATCACACAAAAATGTTCATATTGTCATTTAAATTTAGATTATCATTCGGGGTACTAGCAAATGATTATTACTACGAAGAATTGTTTTTATAAGCCTTGTAGTAACAAACAAGATGCTATAGGTAAAACATTGAAAGAAATTTATTTTATCCTTGAATTCATAAGTAAAAATCTCACTTTTATGTGGGAAGTCTGGAATGAAAATATCCAAAATCTATGAGTCTGTCACACAAAAACATACTTTGAAAACAAGGTTGTTTTGAAGACTCTCACCTAGATATAGATATCTCGATTGGATTCCTTATTGTAAAATTGGTTTTATTTTAATTTTTAAATGTACTTTTTATCACATAGAATTTTGTGAGGCACAAGTAAATTTTCATTCTGAAAAAAGCAGCAACCAATGAACTAAACTACAATATGTCAATCAATTTCTAACAACCCAATTTAGCTTTTATTCTGTTAAGGTGTACATTGATTGCATATATGTCACCAAAGACAATTGTATATCTGTTGCATTGATCTCAGGTCAATAGATGACCACATCAATAGAAACTGGCTTTTCTCATTTGTAAGGAACCATGTTTTGAAGCTTTGACTTTGCTGGATGCTTTGATCTGGAAAAGGAATTGTATTGATCAAAACACACACACACATATCTAGCAAAAACCCCAAAATTTCAAACTGCCTCAGAAATATAGGGATGAAATCAGATCCTGCTGTGATGTGGGGTTTGACAAGATAACAATTGACAGAATCATTTGTGATAGTAGTATTTGTTAGTCAGCTAGACAAGTCACTGCAATGGTATTTTCCAACCTTCCCATGCAAGGTTAGATGTGACACAAGGTCATTTTATAATGGGTATTCCTGGCCATATAGCCAGGCCAAAAAATGTCTGTCTATTTTTACCGAGTCGTGATTCTACCCTTCGGTGGAACCATGACTGGGTTAGTGCTCTCTGCTCGGAAGCAGAGAGCGCCCTCTACCCAAAGGCAGAGAGCTGACAGTGTCATAGTCATAATAACGGCAGCAAATGCCAGCTGGTTTTTACAACGGTATTTACCAACCTTCCCATGCAAGGTTAGATGTGACACAAGGTCATTTTAGAGTGGGTCTTCCCGGCCATATAGTCTGGCCAAAAAATGTCTGTCTATTTTTACCGAGTCATGATTCTACCCTTCGGCGGAACCATGACTGGGTTAGTGGAGCAGAGAGCACCCTCTACCCGAAGGCAAATCGCTGACAGTGTCATAGTTGCAGAGGCAAATGCCAGCACAGAGTCTCTGCAGCATGACAAGTCACAGCAATAGTATTATCTTCTTTCTTCCAGGCCTACTTATAATGATTGGATCAGTCCATTCATGATAAGGAGGGTAACTAGCAATTGCAACAACAAATCCCTAATTGGATTAATTTATTCCTCTGCTTTTTTCTTGTAGACAGTCACAAAAAGTGTTTTTCTAATGTTTTCTTTACTAAAGAAATATATTGCACATCAGGGAAACAGAGTGTAACAAGCGAGCGACCCTTGTTGGCTTATTTAATGCTGAATAAAGTTCTGTAATAATTATTGCTATTATTATTATTATTATTTTCTATTTTTTTCTGTTGATTCATTTCCTCCCTGGGACCCAACCAAACTTAAGGTCAGAAATGGAATCATGAAACTTCCACCAAACATTTTTGTAAATAAAAATTAAACAAACACATTTTAAAAAGATAAAGCCCTTTTAAAAATCTGAACTGTACTTGTAGGAACAGTTTCTTGTATTTCTTTAAGGCATGAGTTACCAGGATTTCTTTCAAAGAGTCTATTGGAACCTTTTCCAGTCAAACCCAGAATCCCAGAAAGAACTAAGCCTATTGATTCCTTAATGTATCCCAATTTCCACTTCAAGATCCATGTATGTTAATTGTTTTTTTGAAGATATTCAAACAGGCATTACCATCTGCAGGAACATCAGTAAGAAAGTATGTTTTATTTTTTAATAAGCATTTTGTTTTGTCACAAGAAGGAAGTTTTAATATATCATGTACATTAAGTTACATCTAAACTATATTATAAATAGAACTTTCTCTGTGTGTATGTATGTATGTGTGTATGTGTGTGTGTGTGTCCTTTACCTATAGACACCAAAATGGCTGAACCAATTTTCTTGAAAATTTACACAGTTGTACTATAAGCATCTGCAAGTGTTCTTAGCTAGGTTTTGTGTCGAAGCACCCCCGATAAATATCGAAAATTGAAAAAATCGGGTTATGGAAGGAGTGGTCCAATTTTAATCAAATTTGAGATACTCATAGACAAAAACATAAGAAACGATATTCAGAAGTTTCAAGGTTGCAATTCTTACAATAGTGCAGAAAATCAATAATATATCTATATATAAAAGGCAAGATGTTTGTGTGTGTGTGTCTGTTTATCTGCCTGTATGTCTGTATTTTTTTCAGCACTTTTATTTTAGTTTTTGCTTCTGGTTTGGCTGTAAGTATAATTGTAGTTTTTAGTCTCATCTATGACACCATTGACTCAGAGGACTTATTTTGCCTTCAAAGTTCAGTTTACAATGAAAAAACATATTTGTTATCGATACCAGGAAATCAAAATTTAACTGACATCCATTCATTTTTCTTTCAGTCTACGGTTTTGCTTTAACTGGAAACAACTATTACTTTTTAGTATTTCGTGCCAACATCCAGAGTCTGAGCTCCAGGACCATGGATTAGTTTTAGGCTATACTGCTAGTTAAGCTATATGTCAAGTCAAAATAAAGAACTTAAGACAATTTTTTGCTCAAAAGCGCCAATTTTTTTTTTAGATGATTCCAAGTTGGTATGGAAATCTCCAGGTGGTCAAGGAAGTCTCACAGTTTTAATGGAATTGCACCCAGTGTTCCAATCACTGCTGGAATCACCTTGGTATTCTCTCTTTGCATTCTAAGCAATGTTGCTATCTCAACTTCCAAATCAGAGTTTTGTAATCTTCTCACCTGCCTTGTTTATTTGTTTCATTGGGTGTAGCAACATTAATAATATGACAATTCTTGGTGCCTTTACCTAGTACAATAATATATCCGGATGTGTGTTGTGGTCCAGTGGATATTGACTCGGAACGAGAAATCAGAGAGCCGAGTTCAAATTCCAGTTGAATTCATTGCAATCATATACACGCAAATACCCTTGGGAAAGGTATTAATCCACCTCTTCCCTCCAGCTATGGGTCAAATAACAGGACAGATTGGGTTCTATAGCCTTGGTTGGCAACCAGTCTACCGCAGAAAGCAATGGCAAACTACTGCGAGATAATCTTCTGCCCAGTCAGTCATGACTCTTTCGAGACATGATTGCCCAAGCGTGTATCACGTATGGCACTTAACTGACTGATTTCAATATACAAGATCTAAAACGTATAACTTATGGAAATTTTCTCTGAATCTTTAAATTTAGTGTAAGCCTGTTTGGAGCCAGTTATACGGTATCAATTTGAAATGACAGATTTGGTACTTGTTTTATATTTCTGCATTTGAAAATTTTCATCATAGCTAATTTAAAAACAAAACAATAAAACATTAACCTGAAAGCAAGTCATATCTATTGGAACCTCTGGTTGTTTTTCAAATGCTTGTCATAATTTGGTCATATTCTCATAATTTTTAACTGAAGGTATTTCAATGTAGTGTCTTGCTAGATTTCTTATGACTGAATCCTTTCAGGAATATCTAAACTGTCAGCTGTACAGAACCACTTTCTAGGATCAATGTTTAAAAATAGCTTTGAGTGGGTTAAAGCCTGTGGGTCATGGAAGAACACCCTTTGTACATTGTGGATTGGTGTTACAGGATCACAAAGACCTGTATCAAATAACAGAAACCACATCACATGAGGATTTTCAGCAGCAGCAACAACTAAAATAGATAGCACATGTAAATCAGAGAGTAAATGGAAAAAATCAAGATGTTGAAATTCCACATTACTTAAAAAAATGGTTAGGAAGAAAGCTCTTGATCAATACTGACAAGATCAATAACAGCTACTAGACTTTAAAATAACTATTTTTATGAAAAATTGTTTCAAAAACTATTTTCTAAATTTCAACAAATAGCAATATTGACTAGCTGTTCATTAAATGAATGCCAAATGTTTCTTTACAAGGAAACAGCTAATATTTACATTACGAAATGACAACTTGTTTCCTTTTAGGAAAACTGCTGCTAAGACCATTGCAATGCTTCAAGAATCTATCAAGGAACAACTTTAGATAAAAACACAAGTGTACAAGTGGGATTCACATTTCAGACATGTTGAAATGTCATTTGAGAGCCAGTCACGATCTAGCTGACATTCAACATGCCGAAATAAAAAAAAAAAACTCTTTTGTAACCGAATCAATGAACATCATCAGATCATTGAGCAGAGATGAGGAAAAAATTGTCTTGGATCTTAAGCTGCCAAATACATTCAGATTTGAAAATGAAATCTTTTTCTACAAAAGTCATTTCTGTCTTGGTTCAAGATTGTCCCACAATAAGTGGTATAAAGCATTGGTTCATGAATTACAGACTCAGCGAAAACAGAATTAGCAATAATTGAGCAGTCATGAAAACTAACAAGATCAGATCTCCATAGACATGGACAGAGAAATGATAATGATATAGCCAATAACAACATCTCGAATTCCAGGAACTGATTCTATAAAAGTAGGTGATCTTTGGGAATCTGTTTTACTTATTTTCTTTTCAATCTAAGAATGGAAACAAATCACTTTATATCGTATCAAAAAGAATTAAACCATTTTGATAATTTAATAGAAAACATTTATTCATTAAGATATTTCTAGACTGAAGTTCTGTTCTTATATGTTCAGAAGTATGATGCTTTTTAACTCTAGTCTCATCAGTTGTTATTCTTTTTTAGTCACATTGGAACTGAATTGCTGCAGTCACAAAGATCCAATGGAAGGCCTATTAAATTTATGAATGAAACATTTGCCACATTTTAATTTAATAATTATTTCTTTTGTCATAATAAATTTATGTTCATCCCAGAAAACCCTCTTTTAGCCTCTGCAGAACATACATCAATGATTTTAGCTATTATATATCAGCTATTAATATATAAAATTATTTTCAGATAACTGGTTTGCTAAGCTTTTATAATTTTAAGAATCAGTTCAGTCAAAATGATAGGATGCCACCACTGCATCCTACTCAAATAGGTTGTTCTTGTTTTCTTCCCAAATAGCTTGCAGTTTAATACCATTCAAATCAACCAAATAAAAAGTTCAGTTCAAAATTCCATGCATAAGGCCTGAGAGTGCAACAGCCAAAAAATTGTGGATGTGTGTGCTTTGGATTCACATAAATTAATGGCCCACCTTAACAAAATGACTATATTGCTTTTGAAAATGACTTAATAGACATAATAAATAACTTTTCTAAAAGATCTAAAAAGGAAAAACAATTGAAATAAAACTGTAAAAGCCAGAAAATCTATGAAATGGAAACAGTTACAATAAACTAGTTATTACTAAATTTACAAAATAACTAAATAGTGGTATAAACAAACAAGGTAAAAACATAGCCACTGAACCAAAATTAGGCAACAGAATAAAACAACTAGCAAAATTAGAACCATCTATAAAACTAAAATACCACAATGACAACTTCAGGATCAAACTCACAATCAGATTATTAAACCCCCACAAAATGTAACATAATAAGCAAACATATAATAGAAAAATATGCTAAAATCTGAGGAAGATATCAGGGTAGAGATAGAGCATTGATAGGATTAATGCAGAGAAGTTTGTCATTTAACTGAGCAGGTTCGTGCCAATTTGAAGTTTTGTGAGGACCCTGCTATGATGTCGTTACTTGTCATAGCTAAGTTTTTGAGCTGTTGCTGTGTTAATAGCAGAAACTACAAATTATGTCGAGAGAAAAAACTAGAAATCAGCTGTAAAACTCAAAATATTGAACAAAAGAAATGAAATAATGGAAAAATGTAGACAAGCAAACAAATATCTACTTTGCTATGCAAATAACAAAATCAAATATAAATAACAAAACTACCACATATAAATTATTTTTAAATGGATCATTCTTTTTATTAATGTAGGATGCATTATTCACTGGATTTCTTCTCTGTCTTGCACAGGGCTAGGACGAGACTCCATCTGAGTATCCTGGAGTCTCTGACCATCAGCAAACAACATCTTGTCCTGTGTAGATAGAGAACTGAAATTCAAATTGAAATTCATTAGGGAAACTACCACCCAACATAGGTAATGTGTTTTTTTTTGGAGGCTGGTTAAATCCTGTATTTTAACTTCAGATGTTGTTCTAAAAATTTTTCTTGACAACTTCTTTGTTATAATTGCCAACGATTTGTTTCTGAAGGCATGTCTGTCGAAAGACATCTTAAAATCCCCCACTTATTTTTCATTGTCCCTTTTTAACTGAGATACTTTTGTATCTTTCTTAATAAAAAAAAATGATCCTTTCCAAAATAATTGTAAGTTGGTATGGTAGTAGAAAGAATTTGTATAAATATAAATATATAAATTCTCAAAGCCCACTAACACTCAACCATGAGCTAAAAAATCAAATCTTTTAAGCAGTCATATATATAAACGCCAACACAATAAAAAGAGGTCAACCTAAACAAGAACAAACCAACTAAAACCAATTAAGTAAACACCTATTCAATATAAAGCAATTAAGCAGACATTCATTAAAAAGCAATAAAAAGAAATCAAGTGCCTGCAAAATAAAAAGAAAATCAAATAATCACAAATAATACAACATTAAAAAGAAATCAACACAACAAAAGCAATCAAAAACAACCACCGGCAAACCACTCGCACAACAAATTATCAAATTACACCAAGCTTCATATAAATAAGAAAAAAACCAAGACAAGGTGGCAGATTGAAAACTTAGCCCTAACAAGTGACATCATAACAGTATCTTCATAAAATGTCAGCATGAACCTGCTTAGTTAAGTGAAAAACATCTTTGCATTAATCATAACTCTCACAACAGAACTCAAGTGGAATGTCTACATAGAATCCATAGCTAAATCTGGTGCTAAGAAAGTCAGTTCTCTGTGTAGGGCCAGGAAGTTTTTCCCAGCTGAAACAATCCTGCACATACACAAATCAACCATCTGCTTGTGCATTGAATACTTGCTGCCATATTTGGTCTGGTGCTCCTGCTATCCACCTAGGGGTCTTTGACAAAATTCAACAGAGAATCTACAATGTGATTGATCTTGACTTGGCAGCTTGGATACAGTCACTTTCTCAATGGTGCAGTGTGGCTTCCCGGTGTCTCTTTTACAAGTACTTTCATTGATAAACTTAGCTCACTGGTGCTCCCTATATACGAATTTACTCAAGCCATAAGATTAGCAACTAGGTCCCACTTTTTTACTGTGAAATCAATAAAATGTAAATGCAAATTCTGCTCCAACAGCTTCTTTTCTTGCACTTCCCACCTGTGGAATTCCCTTCCATTTATTTGCTTTCCCAACAGCTACGATCTCCAAGAATTTAACCGTAAAGTCAATAGTCATTTCCTATCTCACTAATTTGCATCCTCTCACTCAGCTCATTTTTGCAGTATTTTCATCCCTCTCCTACCTGCTTCCTGACAATTCCTGTATTCTGTCACTCCTTCTCATAACTTTCTTCTGATGTAACTCCCTGCACAACAGTGGGTGTATAATGCCTTGCTAGGGGCAATACAATTATAATATATATATATATATATATATATATATATATATATAGCATAATGATAATCAAATTATACTGTCTTAATATGTATAGAAAAAACTACTAAAAAGTTGTAAGTTAAAAATATTTTTTTTGATAGTATTTATTCATTCCTATTATTATATATATATATATATATTTAATATTTCAGACCAGCCTCAGCCTTTCATCAGAAACAAATGATTTTTAAACTCGAAGCGTCCGTCGCAAGATATGTGTGTTGCGTGATGTAGAAAGCAATAGAGTTTGAATATTTTTAAATGTAAAACTAACTATAATAATACTTTTAAATGTTGTTTTAAAGAAGATTTTTTAAGTGTATCTAAAAAATGTTTAACTATTGAAATATTTATAAAGATTTAAAATAAAATGAGGAATTATATTTATATATATATATATATATAATTCTTCATTGTTAATAATATTAACAAGAAAAAACTATTCTTTCACACAATTTAATATTAAAATTTTCAAATAGATTTGATGGTTAAAAATTCTAAATATCAACCAGAGAGAACATACTAAACAACATGTCTTACCCCCAATGAGACATGAAAGAAGACATAACTGACTCAGCAGAATATCTTCTGACAATAGGTTGCTGGTTGCCAACCAAGGCTATAGAACTGAATCTGTCCTGCTTTTCAACTCATAGCTGAACAAAGAAGCAATGGATTAATATCTTTCCCAAGGGTATTTGCGTATAAGTGAATGCAACAAATTCAACTAATTAACAGATATACTTTGCACAATTACACAAAAGTATCTCGAAATACTAAAAAATAAATTTATTCAATAAAATTGCTATTGGCTTCAACCACAGTCTCCAGACAACTTTGGAATCTCATGCATCTCTTCTGGATGGTCTTCTTACTGCCATAAACCTTACCTTCAGTTCATCTTTAGTGTTACAAGGAGTCTTTTTTTTCTTGCTCAACTGCATCCCCCACACAATAATCAAGAGTGTTACAGTCTTGGGAGTTAAGCAGCCAGAGGTGAAGAATAATGTGGTTGCAGAAATTGTCTGACAGATATGATTGGGTTCTTCTGCTTGCCTGGCATGGTGCAGAGTCCTGTTGCCAGATATAGTGTCTTCCAACAGCCACCCTCTTGACTCAGGACTGCACAACATCCTCAAGATGATGTAGACCACTATACTGAGTCTGAGAATATCACCAATAAATTCAGGAATCAATGATCAGAGTGAGTTTTACCATATTTTTTGTAGTCATCATTACTCATTCAACTCTTTCTCAATCTTTTGCACTGTCCTCCATTTGATACCCAAACATTCTGAAATATTCGTAATAGAGATTCTGGTGTGAATGCCAAGCAGTACAGCATGCCATTTTCAAATTTCTGGTGGAGTTAATTCTTTTATGGTGCTCTATTTTTTTCTCACAGATGATTCCCAACTGACCCTACTATACTGTGTGGTTGACAAAATCGAAAACAATACACATGCATGAAATTAAATCTATAAAATGGAAACAATTTGCCCATCACACCCAGTACAAAATTATTGAAAAAATATTAGAAACATTGAAAAAGCCCAAAATTATTGAAAAATAATATATTCTTGTGATCGTACTCACCATTGAGTGGCCAGTTCAGCTTCAAAGAAACTTCTTACATGATGGCTGTCATTAAGCCAGGGTTTGACTATTGTGCATGAAGGGCAATTGCCATGGGAGACATTTTGTATGAAATCATAGATTTTCTTATGAGGCAATTTATTTAAGAGTCAAAAATTCAATGACGGCCAAATAATACTGATACTGATTATTTTTCATTTCTGTTCAGTCACTCGAATTTCTTTTTTATGACTCTTGAAATAGAAATCACAGGCAAATATCAAGAGCAATAAATGTCTGAATTTTGAAGGCAACAATTAACAAAATAAAACAGTCAAAGCAAAAATTTGGAATCAATGTGAAAAGGATCATCATCAGGATGGAAGTTTTGAAATTTTGCTTCAAGTTTTTTTATTGCCTCTGAGGATAATTCATAAGAAAATCTTGAGTCAGGAAGACATTCAAATTTGGGTGAAAACATTATAAGTAATATATAATAATAAACAATATAATAATATATAATAATAGTAATAAACAATATATAATAGTAGTAAGAATAAATATATATATATATTAAATTTGGCAATATATATATATATATATATATATATATATATATATATATATATTTTAATTCAGATACTTCAATCCAAGGGAAACAAGCAGGAAGGTAAATTCCAAAAATCCGATCCTAATTAATATTAAAAATTTATTTTAATATTAAAAAATGATACAGGAAGAGAGCTCCATGTAATAAAATATTACAGAGCAAATATATATTAAAAAAGGATTAATTCAAAGATGTTGAATGGCCATTTCAATATGAAGATCCCCACGGGGGATAACACATCACCTCAGCAACAGAAAAATCCTTTCAGAAACTGGAGAAAAATTAGTCTACTTTTTCTTTTTAAATAGATTGCAAAGAAATAAAATAAAATTATTTATTATTTATTTATTTAAAAATTTATTTATTTTTATTTTTATTTTATTTCTTTGCAATCTATTTAAAAAGGAAAAGTGGACTAATTTTTCTCCAGTTTCTGAAAGGATTTTTCTGTTGCTGAGGTGATGTGTTATCCCCCGTGGGGATCTTCATATCGAAATGGCCATTCAACATATATATATATATATATATATATATATATATATATATATATATATATATATAAATGGATATGTATGTGTTTGTGTGTGTCTCCATTTTGATGGATTCTACTTCTCCAAAACCCTTGGTTCAATTTCAACTAGTACTGAGTCACTTGTCGATCATGACATTAAACCTTTGATGAATGCAAAAATTTTCGATTTGATTTACGGGGTCTGACTGAAATCACCAAAACCTTTGCAAAGACACCTTATGCAAATTCAACCAAAATTGAGTAACTTGTAGATCAAGGTTTGAACCTTGATATACAATATGATTTTTCAAGTCAATGTACAGGGTTCATCAAAAATCAACAACAAACATAATTTTGGGTGGTCTTTTGCCTACTTTTATACATTTCTCTAAGATTCTTCACTCAAACTCAACCAAAATCGTGTCACTGGTAGATCAAAGTCTAATGCTTTGATATGCAAACAAAAATTCTAATTGACACACATGGTACAGCAAAAATTAATGGTAAATATTGCTTTTTACAATCGTTTATTTTCAAATGCTTACTTGTATTCCAACAAAAGCCAGGTCTTTGTAATTTCTAACTTATCATATGCCATAACAATTTCACATTTTCTACAAGGTGCCAACCCCACCTAAAGTTGCAGAGAGAATGTGTCCACTTCTTTTGCATCATGTCATCACATCACATTACAGGCTCCCGTAACGCCCACACCCGTTCTTCCAATTGTACATACATCATTCTTGTTTATTGGCAAAATTGATCAAGCATGAATCCCATTTTACAAATACAACAAAAACCAACACTTACTTTGCATTTTTTTTTAACTTACACATCACAGCAATGTCATACTGGTGCTCTTTGAATAAGCATTTGGCCTCATCATTTCAACATAACTGAAAGCCCTGAGCAACACTAGGGATATACAGCTAGTATACAATAACTATATAATAAGTAATGTATCATCACTGTTGCATTGTGGTACAGTGGATATCGGCTCAGAACGAGAACCCGGGAAGCCGAGTTCAAATTCCAGTTGAATCCATTGTATTCAGTTACGTGCAAATACCCTTGGGAAAGGTAATAATCCATTTCTTCCTTCCAGTTATGGGTTAAATAGCAGGACAGATTGGGTTATATAGCCTTGGTCGGCAACCAGTCTACCGCAGAAAGCAATGGCAACCTACTGCGGGATAATCTTCTGCCCAGTCAGTCATGTCTCTTTCGAGAGATGATCGCCCAAGCGTGTATCACGTATGGCACATAACTGACTGACTGAATATAATAGTTGGAATAATGATTAAGGCTTCTACTGGTCATAAAGTGGGGGATCAGTTTATTACTTCATAACAATAGGAAACCGATCCCCCACTAATTACTACATAATAATATAATACATTTCTTTCCCCTCTAGCTATGAGTCAAATAGCAGGACAGATTGGGTTCTATAGCCTTGGTCGGCAACCAGTCTACCACAGAAAGCACTGTGGGATAATCTTCTGCCCAGTCAGTCATGACTCTTTCGAGACATGATCTCCCAAGCGTGTATCACGTATGTCACTTAACTGACTGACTGATCATCACTGTTGGCACTTGCTTGCATCTGAGCATCGAGATCATCATCCTCTCTTATGATTCCCTTTCTCCCCTCTGGTGGCCCAATTACAGAGATGGCAGTATTATAAGAACAGTAAGAGGAATATCGGATGTGCGTTGTGGCGCAGTGGATATCGGCTCGGAATGAGAAATCAGGGAACCGAGTTCAAATTCCAGTTGAATTCCTTGCATTCACTTACGCGCAAATACCCTTGGGAAAGGTATTAATCCGTCTATTCCTTCCAGTTATGGGTTAAATAACAGGACAGATTGGGTTCTATAGCCTTGGTCGGCAACCAGTCTACCGCAGAAAGCAATGGCAACCTACTGCGGGATAATGTTCTGCCCAGTCAGTCATGTCTCTTTGGAGACATGATCACCCAAAGCGTATATCGCGCATGGTACTTAACTGACTGACTGAAGAGGAATATCATACAATACTGTTTGCTCCTGTGTTACTTACTTAGCATATGCATGATGCCTTGCGAATACCTCATAAATAATGAACTATACCATTTTGATTGTGAAAGATGAAAAACACATCAGTGATGTGGTTTGTTTTCTATGAGGAAAAGAAACGGAAAGATAGTAGAGATGATAAGACTCGCATGTGTCTATCATCTGCTTCAGATCTTTTTGTCTGTGCACTCCATTGCCATTTGTGATTGTTACTGCATTCTTTTATCAAAGTAAAGCTCAAATATTCAGTGATGCAACAGCAAATCATTTTATAGTCGTGGAACTTGACAGGAGCTTTATTCAATCGTTCAATTAAGATTCATCAGAAGATTAAAATAGAAAAACATTTAAAATGTCATGGGTATTTCTATTATAATAATAATGAATAATATTTTGTGATATATAGTAATGATGATATGCAATAAATAATCATCATGATAATAAATAATATAAAATATATAAATATAATAGATTATATTTATATAATCTATTATATAATATCATTATTATATACACAATATATAATAATGATATGCATTAGATAAGCACAATAATAATACAATATATATAATAATGATACATAATTATAATAATATACAATAGATAATAATGATAAATAATAAGCAATTGATGATGATGATGATGATGATGATAATACCTACTCACTGACAAAAATATGGCTTCCATTTTGACAGATCCACTGCTGATGTGCTAACAGCCATCACTGACTATGTATACCAAGGTCTTGATCATAATGGTGAGACGTAAACTGAGGCTTGAGATATCTTAAAAGAGTTTTGCATACAAGCCTTCTGTACAAGATCAAGAGTTACAATATTATATGATTGTTTGATTTAATCCAATCATTTCTATCAAATAGTGAAATGGTCATTTTGAGTAGGTATGCTTCTAGGTCCTTTCACAAAAACATAGGTGTTTTCAAGGCTTTAGGCTAAAACCTACACTGTTTCTTAAATAATCTTTATAAATGATCTTCCTGATATTATCAGTTCCTAAGTAGCTATTCCAGGTCTTTTCACACAAACATAGGTGTTTTCAAGGCTCTATGATAAAACGTATACTGTTTCTTAAATAATCTTTATAAATAATCTTCCTGAGGTTATTAGTTCCCAAGTAGATATTCCAGGTCTTTTCACACAAACATAGGTGTTTTCACGGCTTTATGCTAAAACCTACGCTGTTTCTTAAATAATCTTTATAAATGATCTTCCTGAGGTTATCAGTTGCCAAGTAGATATTTATGCAAATGACATTACCATTGACTCCTGTCTTAATAGATAATCGGACAAAGCTGACAAAGTAAACCTGGCTGCTCTGCTGACCTTGAAAATGACCTTCAATTGGTGCTAATCTTCTTTAAACCACTGGAGACAAAATTTTCTGCCCACCAACATCGGGGCTGATGCCAGTCTCCTGTAGAGCATCACACTGCGCTTGCTTGGCCTCACTTTTTCAAGGTCCTGGGTATCATGGTGAACTGCATCCAGCAGTAAGGTCTCTAATTGGGAGGTTGTGAGGAGCATGAAACCACCTCTTAATTGCTGTTCTCTAGGTCCACCGTGACCTGGAGTGGTAGCACCTGTTAGGACCCCAGCTATGGGCAAATAGTTAACCCCCAAATTGGGGTCAAAACATTATAAAAGTATAAAAATAGATTCTTATAGAAAAATATACATTTTTGAAAGAAACATATTACCAGCAATACATTTTTGAAGACAAAAATTTCCATAATACATTTTTGAAGAAAAAAAATTTCCATAATACATCTTTGATGAAAAAAAAATTATTGCCATAATACATCTTTGAAGAAAAAAATTTATTGCCATCATACATTTTTGAAGGGAAAAAATTATTACCAGCAATACATTTTTAAATATGAAACTAGAAGACATCTTCAGTTTTCTAAATTAAAAAGAAATTTTTCATCACTAAAAATCTGACTAAATCAACCTTTTCACTATAACCAAACATTAAAAAATACCTTAAAACCCCACCTTTTTGGCCTTAATAACCCACAGAGGTTGATATGCTGTTCAAATTGAAACTCACTTTTTCAACAGACTTAAAGTGGAATAGCTATATTGAATCAATAGCTGCGGCTACTGCAAGGAAAGGTGAGTCACTGTATGATGCCAGCAAGTTTTCACATCAGATTCTATCTTGTACGTTTACAAATCGACCATTCATTCATGCATGAAATACTGTTGCCATATATGGTCTAGTGCTTCTGCTATTTATCTGAAAATTCTTGACAAAATCCAAAGAAAGATCTTCAATGTAACCGATCCTGACTTAGCATCTCAACTTTGTTCACTTTTTCTAGACTTGACATGGCTTCCCTTTGTTTTTTCTAGAATTATTTTCATGGCAACTGCTTTAAGGTTTTTTTCCTGCTGTCCCTACTACTGAGATCGTGAGCAACAACAAAGTGTTGTAGCAGATGCAAACAAGAAGATAACTTATACTTAACATCAAGAGGAGATGGCTGACATTTCTGGAACATGTAATGAGGAAGTGAGGTTTGCAGAATCTAATACCTACGGAAAGGATAGAGGGAAAGAAAGAAAGAAAGGGTAAAGCAGCATGGGCTTGAGCAAATAAATGGCAGAGCGGGGTTTGGGAAAGATACCAAAATGAAAAATATTAACAGTGACAAGGGCCAGTAGAAGTCTATGATCGCCTATGTCCTAAAGGGACATGGCACATAATGAAGACCAGAATGGCTTCCAGGCACTACCCTTTTACCACTGAAATAGTTAAATTTAACTACCATTTCTACTCCAAAAATTTCTTTTCTCTGACTCCTATTTACTTATTTCTCTGATAATTACAATCTTAAAAAATTTAAATGCAACATCAGTTACCAGCTTCTATTTTGAAACCTATTCATCTTTCATACTTTCCTCAATATCTCTTATACCCATTTTTTCTCTCAATGAAACCCCTTTTGCATTAGTGTTGGTCTTACCTTGCTTGGGGTGACATACTTAAAAAAAATAAAAATATAGGTAAGATAAACTTACCTATATTTTTATAAACCATAAACTTGAACAGGTTAAGATTGCAGTGTTCAGGGAAGCATCCTCTTGGGAGTTGGTTTCACACACACAAAAGAGGTTTGTGGGAGAAACTGAGCAAGTGGAACTTACATCTCACCAAGCAAATGTGGTTGGTTCACTACAATGTTCAAAATATGGCAGGTTTTAGTTTCTGCCTGATAGAACCGAGGAATGATGTTCATAGTCCTGGATATGGTAAAAAACTGCATTCCACAGCAAGGTCTTTTACTGAGAGGTTGTGAGAAGTGTGGAACTACCTGTTAATTACTCTTCTCGCCAGGTTCATCCTGACCCAGAATGGTAACACCTGTTAGAGTCCCAGCTATGGGCAAATAGTTAACCCCCAGACTGGGGTCAAAACACTTCTTTTATATGGCTTGTCCTTTCAGGACGTAAGCAATCATAGCCTTCCATGTCTCCCTATCCTTAGTGGCTCTTAGCATGCTTTCTCCTGTTACACCACGTAACCCCCGCTCTGCCATCCCTCTGCTCAGGCTTATCAAGTTTGTTGTTGACCATGCCCACCATAGTTTATGAATATAGAAAACAGCTCAGTACGTAATGTGTTCAATGAAACAACATCAAAGGTTAACACTCACAAGTCAGACACTCTACTGAATTGGACTATATTGTCAATACACGGGGAAAATATGGTTGCCTTTTATACACGTAGTATTGAATATTTTGAGCCTTCCGATGAGTTAACCCTTCTATTGGTGAAATATAAAATTAGCCAGCACATGGATGTCTCACTAGTATATAATGCTACCCAAAAAACTCCAACATCTGTTACACGCTAATTTCCTCTCCCTTTTTCCTCTCTATCTGACCTGTTAGTATCTGAATCTCCAAGCCCTCATTTCTCATTGCATGTCTCAAGAACTTTAGCTGTCTCTTTCTGTTACTTCAAAACACTATGAAAGTATAAAAGTAGATTTTTATAGTAAAAATTCTAACAATACTTTTTTGAAAAAAAAACAAACTATTACCTGCAATATGCTTTTGAGGAAAATTTTAACAGTAATAATTGTTTTGCAAAAAAAAAATATAATAATAGCAATATAATTTTCAGTAAAAAAAAATATATATACACCAGCAATACATCTTGAATCTTGAAAAAACCCTTTTTACATAATACATCAGTGAGACCTGATCTACAAACTGATTTCTTACAAACAATGCATATTCTGTTCTGATATTTCTATTGTAAAAATTTTGTCAGCATTAAATATCCCTTTGGCATTTATATGCCATAAAACAAAACCAACCCAGTTTACACAGTTGTACTATAAGCGTCTGCGAGTGTTCTTAGCTAGGTTTTGTGTTGAGGTACCCTCGATAAATATTGATAATCAAAAAAATCGGGTTATAGAAGGAGTGGTCTGATTTTAATCAAATTTGATACACTCATAGACAAAGACATAAGAAACGATATTCAGAAGTTTCAAGGCTGCAGTTCTTGCAATAGTGCAGAAAATTGATAATATATATATATATATATATATATATAAAAGGCAAGATGTTTGTGTGTGTGTCTGTTTATCTGCCTGTATTTTTTTCAGCCCTTTTATTTCAGTTTTTGCTTCGGGTTTGGCTCTAAGTAGGTATAATTGTAGGTCTTAGTCTCAGCCATGATACCATTTACTCAGAGGACTTATTTGGTCTTCAAAATTCAGTTTACAATGAAAAAAACTTATTTGATATCGATAGCAGGAAATCAAAATTTGACTTATATCCATTCATTTTTTTTTTCAGTATACGGTTTCGCCCTTAACTGGAAACAACTATTGCTTTTTCGTCTTTCGTACCAATGTCCAAATAGTCTGAGCTCCAGGACCATGGATTAGTTTTAAAGCTTTCATTACACCCGAGCAACGCCGGGCTATACTGCTAGTATACCATAAGCAAAGCAATGTATTAACAAGAAGCAAAATAAAAGCAACAGCAAAATTTAACTGATTGTTCTTATCTTGAGATTTTCTGTTAGTTGATTAATTACTAAGACAAAGTGTTTTAATTACCTAACACAAAGTGTTTAATTACTAAGACAAAGGAGTTTAATTACTAACACAAAGTGTTTAATTACTAAGACAAAGTGTTTAATTACTAAGACAAAGTGTTTAATTACTAACACAAAGTGTTTAATTACTAAGACAAAGGGGTTGGTATAACACAAAGTGTTTAATTACTAAGACAAAGTGTTTAATTACTAACACAAAGTGTTTAATTACTAACACAAAGTGTTTAATTACTAAGACAAAGTGTTTAATTACTAAGACAAAGTGTTTAATTACTAACACAAAGTGTTTAATTACTAAGACAAAGGGTTTAATTACTAACACAAAGTGTTTAATTACTAAGACAAAGGTTTAATTACTAACACAAAGTGTTTAATTACTAACACAAAGTGTTTAATTACTAAGACAAAGGGTTTAATTACTAACACAAAGTGTTTAATTACTAAGACAAAGTGTTTAATTACTAACACAAAGTGTTTAATTACTAACACAAAGTGTTTAATTACTAAGACAAGGGTTTAATTACTAAGACAAAGTGTTTAATTACTAACACAAAGTGTTTAATTACTAAGACAAAGGGTTTAATTACTAAGACAAAGGGTTTAATTACTAACACAAAGTGTTTAATTACTAAGACAAAGGTTTAATTACTAACACAAAGTGTTTAATTACTAACACAAAGTGTTTAATTACTAAGACAAAGTGTTTAATTACTAACACAAAGTGTTTAATTACTAACACAAAGTGTTTAATTACTAAGACAAAGGGTTTAATTACTAAGACAAAGTGTTTAATTACTAACACAAGTGTTTAATTACTAAGACAAAGGGTTTAATTACTAACACAAAGTGTTTAATTACTAAGACAAAGGAGTTTAATTACTAACACAAAGTGTTTAATTACTAACACAAAGGGTTTAATTACTAAGACAAAGGGTTTAATTACTAACACAAAGTGTTTAATTACTAAGACAAAGTGTTTAATTACTAACACAAAGTGTTTAATTACTAACACAAAGTGTTTAATTACTAAGACAAAGGGTTTAATTACTAAGACAAAGTGTTTAATTACTAACACAAAGTGTTTAATTACTAAGACAAAGGGTTTAATTACTAACACAAAGTGTTTAATTACTAACACAAAGTGTTTAATTACTAAGACAAAGGGTTTAATTACTAAGACAAAGTGTTTAATTACTAATAACACAAAGTGTTTAATTACTAACACAAAGTGTTTAATTACTAACACAAAGTGTTTAATTACTAAGACAAGGGTTTAATTACTAAGACAAAGTGTTTAATTACTAACACAAAGTGTTTAATTACTAAGACAAAGGGTTTAATTACTAAGACAAAGGGTTTAATTACTAACACAAAGTGTTTAATTACTAAGACAAAGGGTTTAATTACTAACACAAAGTGTTTAATTACTAACACAAAGTGTTTAATTACTAAGACAAAGTGTTTGTTACTAACACAAAATTGTTTAATTACTAACACAAAGTGTTTAATTACTAAGACAAAGGGTTTAATTACTAAGACAAAGTGTTTAATTACTAACACAAGTGTTTTAATTACTAAGACAAAAGGTTTAATTACTAACACAAAATTATTTTAATTACTAAGACAAAGAGGTTTAATTACTAACACAAAGTGTTTAATTATAACACAAAAGTTTAATTACTAAGACAAAGGGTTTAATTACTAACACAAAGTGTTTAATTACTAAGACAAAGTGTTTAATTACTAACACAAAGTGTTTAATTACTAACTACAAAGTGTTTAATTACTAAGACAAAGGGTTTAATTACTAAGACAAAGTGTTTAATTACTAACTTACAAAGTGTTTAATTACTAAGACAAAAGAGTTTAATTACTAAGACAAAAGGGTTTAATTACTAACACAAAGTGTTTAATTACTAAGACAAGGTTTGTTACTAACACAAAGTGTTTAATTACTAACACAAAGTGTTTAATTACTAAGACAAGGTTTAATTACTAAGACAAAGTGTTTAATTACTAACACAAAGTGTTTAATTACTAAGACAGTGTTTAATTACTAAGACAAAGTGTTTAATTACTAACACAAAGTGTTTAATTACTAAGACAAAGGTTTAATTACTAACACAAAGTGTTTAATTACTAAGACAAAGTGTTTAATTACTAACACAAAGTGTTTAATTACTAACACAAAGTGTTTAATTACTAAGACAAAGGGAGTTTAATTACTACTTAAATTGTTTTAATTACTAAGACAAAGTGTTTAATTACTAACTGGAAGTGTTTAATTACTAACACAAAGTGTTTAAGTACTAAGACAAAGGGTTTAATTACTAAATTAAAGTGTTTTAATTATGTACAAAGTATTTAATTACTAACACAAGGTGTTTAATTACTAACAAAGTGTACAGCTTAGTATAAATGTTATGGAACTCTTCTGTCATTCTCTTCATTCCCCTGAGGTAGGACGTAAGGAGTTTGCCTATCTTCAGGCATTTTAATATTTTGTATGGTCCGTGGATTCTGAATATTTTTTTCAAAATGTCTATCTTTTAAGATGGTTATGAAAATTAGTCATTGGTGATAAAATGTTTGAGAAGTTCTGTTGATGTTACATTGTTGTGACGGACATCTTACCTGTGGCCATTAAGTCTTTTTTTTATCATGTTACTCATGTTTCACTTGCTTTCAATTCATGCTGACTGCATTTTCTTTGTTTTGTCACATTGATTACCAGTACAACTGTTTTCCTCATGACAAGCAACGTTCGTACAAAGACTTAGGTACTTTAAAGTAAGGAGTTACTTTTCAATCAATAAAACAAAGTACAATCAAAGACAACGGATCATTAAGACAACCCACAATAAAGTTAAGTGGAATTCCTATAGACGAACCATCGTTAAAGATGCAGATAAAACAATCGTTTCCTGCTTTGCTCCAGTAAGTACCTGACTCCTTATGTTATCGTTTACTTTTATAAGAACCAGATAAAGCCGAAATATTTTTATACTCATAAACATTTTTAAACAAAACTTGAAGAAAAGATCTTAATGTGACATGTCTCTTCAGAATGTAAACGATCATGGACCTCCACTTATCCCTTTCCCTTTTTGCCCTCAACACTTTTCCTCCTGGTATTTCTCCTAAACCCTGCTTTGCCATCCATCTGCTCAGCCCATCAAGTAGGTCTTGTGCTGCTTTTCCCTGTCTCTCTTTCCTTCTATCCATCCTGTGAGTATTGAGTTTTTCAAGCCCTCTTTCCTTAAGTATTGCAAAACATTAGATGCATCATGTCAAAAATTTTCATTTGCAATGTGAGCACCTCAAGTTGGTGTAATGCTTAGCAAGCTTGTCCCACTAGAATCATTACAATTGAATAGTGAGTTCAAACCTCACTGGATTCCCCATACTTTCAGCCTTGTGCCACATCTAAACTGCAATTTGAAAATCACCATTTCATTTGTAATGTATAATAATGTATTAAAAAACAGAAATAGTAATAAAAAATCCTCACTATTTTAATAAAGACCGATGTGCTGTCTCTTCCTGTTAATTTATATATTTGGTTTTACCTAATACATAAGTTGGTAGGGAGGAGTTATTATGGATAATCAAATTAATAGTAAGTTGGTAGGGAGGAGTCATTATGGATAATCAAATTAATAGTAAGTTGGTAGGGAGGAGTCATTATGGATAATCAAATTAATAGTAAGTTGGTAGGGAGGAGTCATTATGGATAATCAAATTAATAGTAAGCTGGTAGGGAGGAGTCATTATAGATAACCAAATTAATAGTAAGTTGGTAGGGAGGAGTCATTATGGATAATCAAATTAATAGTAAGTTGGTAGGGAGGAGTCATTATAGATAACCAAATTAATAGTAAGTTGGTAGGGAGGAGTCATTATGGATAATCAAATTAATAGTAAGTTGGTAGGGAGGAGTCATTATGGATAATCAAATTAATAGTAAGTTGGTAGGGAGGAGTCATTATGGATAATCAAATTAATAGTAAGCTGGTAGGGAGGAGTCATTATAGATAACCAAATTAATAGTAAGTTGGTAGGGAGGAGCCATTATGGATAATCAAATTAATAGTAAGTTGGTAGGGAGGAGTCATTATAGATAACCAAATTAATAGTAAGTTGGTAGGGAGG
This sequence comes from Ascarosepion bandense, assembly GCA_037127315.1. Classification (NCBI taxonomy): domain Eukaryota; kingdom Metazoa; phylum Mollusca; class Cephalopoda; order Sepiida; family Sepiidae; genus Ascarosepion; species Ascarosepion bandense. The sequence continues at coordinate 4,207,677 of JBBBDQ010000423.1, read as the reverse complement.
AGTCATTATAGATAACCAAATTAATAGTAAGTTGGTAGGGAGGAGTCATTATGGATAATCAAATTAATAGTAAGTTGGAAGGGAGGAATCATTATGGATAATCAAATAAATAGTAAGTTGGTAGGGAGGAGTTATTATGGATAATCAAATTAATAGTAAGTTGGGAGGGAGGAGTCATTATGGATAATCAAATTAATAGTAAGTTGGGAGGGAGGAGTACTTATGGATAATCAAATTAATAATAAATTGGTAAGGTGAAGTTGTTATGGGTAATTAAATTAGTAGTATTGTATTTTTTATGATATATTATGAATTTTAAATTTTTATTAAGATCCATGGAATGTATATTGGTATGAATGAATTTTTATGATTATGTTTTATACTGTTTGTCATTATCATGCATTTGGTTGCAATATAAGAGATTAATATATTTAGTTCTTTTGTGAAAGTACCACATTGTGTGTGATATGAGTTGAGGTTTGTGATATATGATCTTTGTTCATTTGCAATGTGGTTTGGGAAGTCATTATTAAGACAATATATCAAAGACTTCAACACACATCAATCTGAATATTGTATTTCAACAAAGAGCCTAAATATTAAACTAGCAGATGTTTGAAAAAATTGGTCAATGCACACCCAACCCAAATGAACTGAATATGCAGAGCTAACAATATATTAAAGAACAGAACACACACCACTTACTTGCTACCCAGGTTTCAACCATGCAATATATATTTTCCCTCTTGTGACGCTTAGGGGTTTGGATTTTGTTTTTTTGATGTTAGATTTTTATGTAAGACACTAATTAGTTGGTAAATCAATATATAACTTTAGATGGCATATTAATATAAATATTTTGCCATCATTTTTGACAGCATTGGCCCACTTGTAAAAAAATAAAGCATTTAAAGACTAGAGAATGTGTGAGTAAAATTTAAATGTGTGAGTAAAATTGTGTGAGTAAATGTGTGAGTAAAATTTAAAGACTAGAGAATGTGTGAGTAAAATTTAAATGTGTGAGTAAAATTGTGTGAGTAAATGTGTGAGTAAAATTTAAAGACTAGAGAATGTGTGAGTAAAATTTAAATGTGTGAGTAAAATTGTGTGAGTAAATGTGTGAGTAAAATTTAAAGACTAGAGAATGTGTGAGTAAAATTTAAATGTGTGAGTAAAATTGTGTGAGTAAATGTGTGAGTAAAATTGTGTGAGTAAATGTGTGAGTAAAATTTGTATAGGGCTTTGTGAAGACATAGACAGTGTGGGGGAGTGATTCCCTCCCCCACAAACATGTGACTACATCTTATTGCCAGAGTTGTAAAAAAGAACAGGGAGAGAAAACTTAACACCTTTTTCTTCTCTTAAGGAGTGTCCCCTTGTTGTGATCTTTTTTTTATTATAATGTTATGTGTTAAGTATAACAAAAGAAAAAGAATTTGATTAACCAAAACTCAGAGATAAATCACAGACAAATATTTAATTTACCAAAACATTAAATAAAAATATTCATAAATATACAGTTTTTGCATTCAAAAAGAAAAACAAAGTTTACTACTAGCAAGCAAAGTGTTACAAAGTGAAAGGAAGGGTCAATATCTTTACCCAGGTAAGCTTAGCAAAGTAGTTTGAGTGCTATACTTTATGGAAGTCCTCAAATGTGTATATAAAGAATAATTTTAAGTTTGGTCAAAAATATCTATTTACCGATATAGTTCCATGAGGTCCTCTTTCAGGTTTTAGTTGGTTGGCAACTTTTCTGAGATATTCTTTTGACTGAATACACAGATCCACAAATCAGGCCAGAGTTGATAATGTCAGCAAATCCTGTTAACAACTAACTACTCTCTTGCCAAAACCTATTTATATAGGAGCTAACACCTAATTTACATATTTCTAGAACCTTTTGAATTTTCTCAATTCTACTGGAATTTTCTTGATCATTCTAGTACCTTCCAAATGTTCTATTTCTATTTTCCTTACATTTACGGCTACTTCATGAATTAAAACTTTTTTTATAATAACAAGTAGGACTCAATAGAATCACTTACGACTTTTTAGACATCATTATTATTATTATTATTATTATTATCTAAACTTATTTATAAATGGAACTTTGTGTGCGTGTGTGTGTGTGTGTGTGTGTGTGTGGTGTGTGTGTGTGTGTGTGTGTGTGTGTGTGTGTGTGTGTGTGTGTGTGTGTGTGTGTGTGTCTGTCCATTACATATAGACTCTGAAATGGCTGAACTATTTTTCTTGAAAATTTACAGTCGTACTATAAGTGTCCTCGAGTGTTCTTAGCTAGGTTTTGTGTCAAGGTACCCCCGATAAATAGCAAAAATTTATAATCAAAAAAATCAGGTTATAGAAGGAGTGGTCTGATTTTAATCAAATTTGATACACTCATAGACAAAGACATAAGAAATAATATTCAGAACTTTCAAGGTTGCAGTTCTTCTTCGTGTTTGGCGCTAAGTAGGTATAATTGTAGTTCTTAGTTTCAGCCATGATACCATTCACTGAGAGGACTTATTTAGCCTTCAAAATTCAGTTTATGACAAAAAAAACTTATTTGATATCGATACCAGGAAATCAAAATTTGACTTACATCCATTCATTTTCTTTTCAGTCTACAGTTTCGCTTTAACTGGAAATAACTATTGCTTTTTAGACTTTCATGCCAATGTCCAGAGTCTGAGCTCTAGGACCATGGATTAGTTTTAAAGCTTTCATTACACCCAAGCAACGCTGGGCTATATTGCTAATATATATAAATGCATCCTCGTAACAATAAATAAAGTCAAGTGGAATAACCCACAAGACTATGTTTGGAATAAAAATTTGGGGAACGTTGAAGTTAATTTGGTAAGTTTTTATTTAAAACCTCCCAAAAATACTGTTGCATTTTTTTTTTTGTCACTAAATATTTTTTAAAATGAAATTCCAGTATTTTTTTTCTTTTTGTCTCATCCAGCCTTTTCACTTTTAATAACTGCTAAAATATCAATCTTCGGAATGTTTCTGCTAGATGCTTGAAAAGAATGTTTTGGTTATTTTGAGGATTGGATAAAGATCTTTGTTACACAACTGCGAAACGATTCCTTCTCAATGGCAACCTCTTCAGTTGTAAATGTTAGTCATACGACAGCACTTGAGGTGTGCTCAAAGGTCATAGAATTATCTTCATTTGACCACATTTTATGTGACCTTTCATGAAGAGCTTGTCATAAAATGCTACATTTCTGGTAATCATGGTGCAAGAGATATTCAAATAAATGGATTTGTTTATTTGTTTAGTTGCTTCAAAATGAAAGTTAAAAAAAACAAACTAAAATGGGCATGAAGTAAATCAAAGAATATGTTTTAAGAGATGTGATAAACTTTTTCAGATAAAAGTTGGATTACTTGTTGACATTAATCGAAACAATTGCCTTTATAAATAAAATGCAGGAAAGGAAAAAATCATTAATTTGATTAGCAAAACGGTTTTTTTGTTTTGTTTTTTTAAGTCACTGTTGAAAAGCTAAAAACCAACTGGAAAGACAATAACAACAACTTGAAATAAAAACAAACTGTTACTTGCCTTGGCTTTCTCAATATTTATGTACACATGAACCTTGGACATTAACAGAAGAACTATAATGCCTATGTAGACCCCATCAAATTCAAATGGTGCAATATAAGATCAAAGTAGAAACGAGTTCATTAGAAGACCTGATAACTACTGTTGAGAAATTTAAAATGGTACAGACATATAAGAGCCAATGATCTTTCCACTCTCATTCACCAAAATGTGATTTTTAGGCAAAATAAGAGGCAGACAGCAAGGAAACTGGGCATGCAACTGAGATACATGAAGGGAGCTGTTTACATTGATTTACCATTAACATCAGAATTATAGCAAAGAATCCAAGCATTAGAAATGAGATGATACAGAACCATCTTTGGTATCTCCTATATAGACCACATCAAAAAGGAGAAACTGAGCATGAAACTGAGATATGTGGAGGGAGCTGTTCAGATTGAAATATATATATATATTATTGATTTTCTGCACTATTGTAAGAACTGCAACCTTGAAACTTCTGAATATCGTTTCTTGTGTTTTTGTCTATGAGTATATCAAATTTGATTAAAATTGAATCACTCCTTCTATAACCTGATTTTTTCGATTATCGATTTTCGATATTTATTGGGGGTACCTCGACACAAAACCTAGCTAAGAACACTTGAGGACACTTATAGTACAACTGTGTAAATTTTCAAGAAAATCGGTTCAGCCACTTCGGAGTCTATAGGTAATGAACACACACACACACACACACACACACACACACACACACACACACACACACACTCACTCACACAAAGTTCCATTTATAAATAAGTTTAGATTTAGATTTATTTACCAAAATTACACAAAAATATCTTGAAATTTTATTTAGTAAAATTTCTATTGGCTTCAACCACAGCCTGTGAACGTTTTTTGAAACACTTGCATCTGTTCTGGATGATGTTTGTGAGAATGCTGCCATAATCCTAGACCTCAGTTCATCTTTGTTGTTTTGTTGGACTCTCACTCAACTGAGCCCTACACATAATAATCCCGGGAGTTGCAATCTGGGGAGTTAGGTGGCCAAATGCAAGAGGGAATGTGGTTGCAGAAATTGTCTGACAGCTATGACTGGGTTATCCTGTTAGTGTTGCATGGTGCAGAGTCCTGTTGCCAGACATAGGGTTGTCCAGCAGCCACCCACTTGATCCAGGGCAACACTACTTCTGATGTAAGCATTTGTGTTGAGTCTGAAGCCCTGTGGGAGAATAAATGGAGGTATGACATTGCCATCACTAGTGTTCACTTCAAACACCTTCATAATCACCATTAGATTCATCGAGCTCTTTTCGAACGGGGTTGCATAGTGTAACAGGAGAAAGTGTGCTAAGAGCCACCAGGGGTAGGGAGACATGTTTTGAAGAGACATGGCACATAGAAGAATAGCCTCCAATTTTAGATTTCCTCTTTCTCAAAACAGCTAAACTTGTACATTGTTAGGGCTACTACCGCTATGTTCGGACAGATGAAGAGTATAGAAAAAACAAAGCTGACAGAACATGATGAGGCTCTGGTCTACAAAGCTTGTCTTGAGCCTTTTCTTCTAAAGAAGTGAAATTAGAACAGTGCATTTTAGACAAGAAAGGCTCATCTCCTTCCACATTGCTACTCCTGTGCTTACTTTGCATCTATTGACAAGAGTAAGTCCCCTGAAAATATTGTCCTTGAGAGAGTTGAGATTCCAAGCATGTGCACAATCTTAAGGCAATGATGCTTGCGTTGGTTCAAAGGCATCATACAAATGGATGTCAAATACTAGGGGCCTCCTCTACAGAGCCCAGAGAAAAAAGGGATTGTCAGTAGCCTAACTGACAAAATAACTATTATGAGTATTATGTAAATATGAGGGTCATTCAATAAATAAGGCAAATTTTTCGATACAAGGACTTCTAATACAGATAGAAGCTTACTTTTTTTTTATTTTTCAACATAGTCTCCTAGCAGTGTCACACACTTTTCCCATCTATGCACAAGCTTCTGTATTCCCTCAATGTAAAAATCTTTGGACTGATGTCTCAGCCAATCGCTCACAGCACTTTTGATTTCATCGTCACTTTCAAACTTTGTGCCTCTCATGAATGCTTTCAAAAGACCAAACAGCTGAAAGTCTGAAGAGGCAAGGTCTGGGCTGTAAGGAGGATGAGGGAGAAGTTCTTAGCCCATCTTGTTATGGTCTGCACTGTTTGGGCTACTATGTGAGGCCTTGCGTTGTCTTGATGCAAGACAACTCCATGTGACGGATGACCCCTGCGTTTGTTCAACAGATATGCTCAAAGTCCTTGCAATGTCATCCACTGTCACCCTTCTGTCAGACACTGAATGAGGTCATTGACTGATTCAATCACCTCAGGAGACCTCACTTCTGTAGACCTCCGAGGCCTGTCTTCATCCTCAACACTGCTCCGTCCTTCTTTAAACAATTTAGCCCACTTGTAAACATTTTTTGGCTGAAACATGTGGCACCATACACAGTTGACATTCTCTTATGAATTTTAACTGGTTTGCACCCTTCAGTAACCAAAAACTTGATAACTGACCTCTGTTCAATCCTGGAGCATGCTTCTTAGTTGGCTAACTTTATTAATCTCCAAAACTCTCAAAGTTATTTTTCAATCTGCAAAAAAAATTAAATCCCTTTAAAAAAAAAAGTAAAGAAAAGACGTTTTAAAAAATGTAAGCTTCTATCTGTGTTAGAAGTCTTTATACCGAAAAATTCACCTTATTTATTGAATAACCTTTGTATATTGCTAATGCTTTTACGATAGGAATGCATTACAAATAATTGGACTATGGAAATGCATTGCTAAATTTTTTACTACAGAAATTTGTTTTTAATCATTTTCTCTCCAAACAAGGCAATAAAACAACTAAGACACAAAGATTACTCAATGTGAAAAAATATGAGACAAAAATCATTAAGGAATGAAAAGAATAAAAGAACAGAAATTGAGAAGACAGAAGATAACGGTTAACACTGAATTTCATTTTTTGAAGATCAAAGTTGACTTGAAAGCAAGAAGCTCAAAGAGTTTCACAAGAAAGAAGTGTAAGAGAAGAAACCATTAGTATAGAACTTAGGGTTACATCTAGCCATTTCATCTGTAAAATGATAAGACCTTATTGCCAATCTAGTCAGTTAAAGTGCCATACGTAATACATGCTTGGAAGAGACATGACTGACTGGGCAGAAGATTATCCCGCAGTAGGTTGCCATTGCTTTCTGCGGTAGGCTGGTTGCCAGCCAAGACTATAGAACCCAATCTGTCTTATTATTTAACCCATAACTGGAGGGAAGAGGTGGATTAATACCTTTCCCAAGGGTATTTGCGCATAAGTGAATGCAAGGAATTCAACTAGAATTTGAACTCGGCTCCCCGATTTCTCGTTCCAAGTTGATATCTGCTGCACCACAATGCACACCCTAGTACTCCAATTAAATTCATAACATGTATTGAAAATCAAGAGAAAGGGATTGTAAGTGGTCAGGAATAAAGAATTACTGCTGGAAGTTACATATATAATTTATATTCAGTAAACAAATGATGGTGTATGCAGACACATTTTACAGCTGCTATCAGATCTCAAATAGACAGAAAGATTTGTTGTCTGCAGCAAAACGGAAGAGACATTTTATGAGAAATATTTCAGACTGTAAATGTGTCTTTACATCATGAATTTAGCAAGTGTAAAACCACTTTAGATGAAAATAGAAGAAATAGCGTTTGTGTGTCCAAAGTTTGATGGAAAACTTTGAAAAACTTTCTCAGAAACATTTTCCTGACAGTTATTTAATTGGCAGACAATGAATTTCAAGGATTGTTTCTTTTACAAATCATTTGTATTTCTAAAGAAGATTGAAGATATTAGTGCCATCTTCAGGGAATAACCCATCCTTCAAATGCTTGTACAATTTGAACAGAAATCTTCTTCAAATGACTCAATCACCAAAATCTTTTCTTTGACAAAATTTTGCACTCACACTCTGCTACGATATATTTGTGGGGGGCTTATGGCCATATCATGTTGAATACACTGGTTCTTGCTCAATCACTGAAGTTAAGCAACATTGAGCCTGGTCAGTACTTAGATGGATGACCGCTTGGGAATACCAGGTGCTGTAAGCGTTTAGTGACGGATGTGCGTTGTGGTGCAATGGGTATCAGCTTGGAAAGAGAAATCGGTGAGCCGAGTTTAAATTCCAGTTGAAAACCCTGCATTCACTTAAGCACTGGTACCCTTGGAAAAGGTGTTAATCCGTCCCTTCCCTCCAGTTATGGGTTAAATATGCCCTTAAAAAAAAAAACGAAACAAATCCCAATGAATCTTGATACTTGAAAAGAAAAAAGTATTACTAGACACAAAACTTATATGAAAACAATGAATTGTTGAAAGAAAAAGGTATTACCAGCAATAAATAAATAAAATTTAGTTGGCAATAAATGACCCTTCGAGGTGTTGATATGCCATAAAACAAAAACAATATATATTTCTGGGAGAAGGTTGGAGAATAAACAGTTAGAAAATATAGAAATGTTGGTAGAAGCAAAATAAGCAAAATATAGAAATGTTGGTAGAAGCAAAATAAGCAAAATATAGAAATGTTGGTAGAAGCAAAATAAGCTATAAAGAAAAGTTTAACTATCAATCATTTAACCCAACCTTTCTTCCTACTAATTGAATGCAAAGGGAATAGAGATGATTTCTTCCAGTGTACGTGGCATGAAGGATTTTAAAGGTGAATGTCCGCACTGGTGGTATTAAGGAATGTAGCTTGTCAGAACATTTGCCTTTTTTTTTTTAAATCATTTCATTCTAAGTCAGTCAATAAAGCCACAAATATGGAAACAGTTACTGAGTTCCAGTAGTAAATCATATATAAATTTATCTAAACTTATTTATAAATGGAACTTTGTCTGTGTGTGTGTGTGTGTGTGTGTGTGTGTGTGTGTGTGTGTGTATCCATTACCTATATACTCCGAAATGGCTGAACCAATTTTCTTGAAAATTTACACAGTTGTACTATAAGCTTTTGTGAGTGTTCTTAGTTAGGTTTGTGTTGAAGTACCCCTGATAAATATCTATAATCGAAAAAATCGGGTTATAGAAGGAGTGGTCCGATTTTAATCAAATTTGATACACTCATAGACAAAGGCATAAGAAACAATATTCAGAAGTTTCAAGGTTGCAGTTCTTACAATAGTGCAAAAAATCAATAATATATATATATAAGGCAAGATGTTTGTGTGTGTGTCTGTTTCTCTGTCTGTATGTCCTTTATACAAATCCACAATTTTTATCCGATTCTCACCAAACTTCACACAAATATTCTTTAGGCTGAGTCTGAGCTCCAGGACCATGGATTAGTTTTAAAGCTTTCATTACACCCAAGCAATGCCGGGCTATACCGCTAGTTTATTAATAAAGCAAATTGACAGATAAAAAAAACAACAAAATTTAATAAAACACTTGCTTTTAATTATATTTTTAATAAAATTAAAAACTGCAAAATAAAATTAAAAATAAATTTAATAAATAAAATTAAATAAATAAATAAAATAAATAAATAAATAAAATTAAATAAATAAATAAAATAAAATAAATAAATAAATAAAATTAAAAACTGCAAAATAAAATTAAAAATAAATTTAATAAATAAAATTAAATAAATAAATAAAATAAATAAATAAATAAAATTAAATAAATAAATAAAATTAAATGAATAAATAAATAAAATTAAAAACTGCAAAATAAAATGAAGATCTTTTGTTTTTGATTTTTTTTAATAAAGGAAGTCAACATTTTAAAACATTTTTATGAAAAATTAAAATCAAAAACTGGTTCAAATTTTACATAATTCCTTTTCAAATTATTTGAAACAAAAAATATGCACTAATATGTGGCAGTGGTTGAACATAATTGTATGTGCTAACAATGGAGCACACAGAATTACAATACCTATATAAAATTGGGAGCATCTCACATGAAATGACTCTAATATATATATATATATATATATATTATAGAAATCACACACAACTGTAAAAGAAGTACTGGTTAAACGAGCAGAAAATTATTTTTTTAAAAAGTGCCCAATCTGCGCACCCCCATCCCCATCCCCATCCCCAAATGAATATGCAAAGCTCACTATATATTTAAAAATAGAATGTACACCACTCAATTCCAACCCAGGTTTCAACAATATAAGTGTCAACAAGTTGTATCTTATACATCTTAATGCTTATTTTTTTCAAAATATGCACAAGATTTGTTCTTACAGTATGATGAAACCTATATGGTTGAAACCTGGGTAGCAAGTGAGTGGTGAATATTTTGTTATATATATATAAATTTAAATAAACGTTTACTTGGGACAAGTTTCATCCATGAAGATTTCCTCAGACTGGGTTTGTTGTTATGACTACACATGTGTATGCATGAGAGATAATTCATGGAAAATGCTCTATAAATACTTTCATGGCTTCTGCTTGGACGAGCTTAAGTCACTGATGCCTCCTCAACAGGTGTTTACTCGTGCAACCAGACTGGCAACTGGGTCCCACCCATTCACAGTCAGGTTAGCCAAATGCAGACGACAATTCTACTCCTGCAGCTTCTTCTCTCGCACTTCCCGCCTGTGGAACTCGTTCCCGTATTCTTGCTTTCCTGACGGCTACAATCTCCAGAAATTTAAATGCAAAGTCAATACTCATCTACTAACCACTGGACTCTAGCTCTCTCCCCACCCTTGTATAACCTTCCCTTTCTCTCCACCTATGTATCTGTCATCGCACCTGCTTTCTATTGTTCCTTTCTAACTAGTTTGTACTCCTCACTCTTTTCTAATTAATCTTTTTACATTTATGTAACCCACTGCACATCAGTGGCGTTTCCGCCTTGATCGGGGTGAAATGATTAAAAAAAAAAAATGTTGAAATTAGTAGCATCTTATATTTATACTCTTGTGTAGTCATAACAGCAACAAACCCAGTCTGATAAAATCCCAATGGATGAATCACATCACAAGTAAACTTTTACATTTTGTCTTAAAAAAGACTCTCTTTGTCTTTCACATATATATTATTGAAATTATTTGTTTGAACATTATTTTTAATCAATACACATATTTGAGTAGATAATCTGTTTTTAATCAAACAGTATATTTATTTTTACTGACCTGATTATTTACAATAAATTTTGTTGCGAAAATGTATCATTTAGCAGGATTCAAACCTGCAACCCCTATCCACATAGGGGAAGCCACCAATTGATCTGGCATGTCTTAGACCTCTCGACCACAAATGACCAACAGTCTAAACAAAGTTAAATCAAACCTATATAATACAATTTTCAAATCTACACAAATCTACGCAATCCTATCTGTTCTGAAATGTATTGTAATGTCAACAAATGTAAACCATTTCATTAATTTCCAGGATTTTCCATAACATTCTCTCTCTCTCTCATCTATATCTATCTATATATATATATATATATATATATATATATATATATATATATAAATATATAGCATAATGATGATCCACATATATTGTCTTAATATGTATAGGAAAAACTACTAAAAAGTTGTAAGTTTAAAAATGTATTTTTTTTTACAGTATTTATTTATTTCTATTATTATATATATATATTTGATATTTCAGACTGGCCTTGGCCTTTCATCAGAAACAAATGATTTTAAAACTTAAACTAGGAGCGTTCATCATGAGGAGCGTCTTTCGCGAGATGTTTACATCACGTGACGTAGAAAGCAATAGAGTTTTGGAATATCTTTTTCTGATGAAAGGCTGAGGGCGGTCTGAAATATGAAATATATATATATATATATATATATATATATATATAATAATAGAAATAAACAAATACTGTCAAAAAAAAATACATTTTTAAACTTACAACTTTTTAGTAGTTTTTCCTATATATACATATATATATATATATGCACATGTGAGTGTATCCCTGCTGTCATAAATAACAGCAAGATATTTGAGAGGATTATTAGCTGTCTACTCATAGGTTGCCCCCACTAAGCATAACAGTAGAATTTGTGTGTGTGTGTATATATATATATATATATATATATATATATATATATATGTATTACTAATCACAGTGAAGCCAACAGCAATTATAAGAAACTACACAACTAGAACTGGTGTTAACAACCGTAATTTTGTTGTCCTGAACCCCCAGAAGAGAATCTCTTCCAAGGGCAAGGGGGGTGTTAAAAAAACCAACGACATACAAACACAAATCAACGAGTAACCCTTAGAAAGAAAAAACCCCTAGAAACCTTAACAATAAAGTGCTCGATACATAGTACAAACGTAGAGCTACAAATGTAAAAAATCTAAACATGAGCCAAAACCTACTGCGGTTTCACACTACGGTTCTTCATGGCATATGGCTAATGACCTAGATTAAAAATGCAAATATATAGTCACTCAGACACGTATCAAACCTATCTAAACAAGGGGGGGGTAAACAAACTTTATTATCAAAAAAAAAAAAAAAATCCAAATCAGAATATTAAGGCAAATCCAGTAATACAGAAATGCTAATTTAAGAGACTATTTTTCATGTGTTTACATTTATTTAATATTTCAGTTCTTGAATAAAGTAAGTTCTGTGTGGGTTTGAATAGTGCGATAGCTAGCTTTACCTCACCGTGTAAGTTACAAAACCTACTGCCAATTTTATATTTGGGACATTTTTATAAAAAATAAAATTATTTTGCTCTATTTAAGAGCAAAAATGCAGCAACAGCTTTAATAACTGGTAGTAAAGAGAATGAGCTATATCTTTGCTATTCTCTCTCTCTCTCTCTCTCTCTATATATATATATATATATATATAATCTTAAGGTCACTTGATAAAACACAAGAAATGTCGAAACAGAATAGCTACTTTTGTTGTGACATTATAACACTTATGTAATAAATTTTAAATATTATGCACTCTTTGTATTGAGCACTTTTTTAAGAATAGTGTTTTTTGGATATGAAATTTTATTTCATTGATAACTATCTGATACTTGGAGATATATACACACAACAGTCTTTATTATAAAAGAGAGGATATATAAAAATCAATATACTTCAATTCCTACTTCAAAAACATTATGCGAAGAGTTTTTTACTTTTGTTTAAATAAAACCTTAACCTATAATAATGATTTAGTTATTTGGCAATTACTCTCTGTAAGATTTTTAAAATCCACCCCCACAACCAATTTATACAAACTAGAAATAACTGTGAAATTTTCACATTTTTTTTCTCTTTCAAATTTTTATTGAAACAAGAGTTAATAATTGAAGAAGCTCATTGTTTGGTTTTATGACTATAAATTGCCTATTGAAATTCCTGTATTGCCACATTAAATACTTGAGCTTCAATGAAATATTGCAATGACAATCAGAAATATTATGTCGTTATGTGTGAAGGAGTAAGAGGGTACAAATGAAAAACTTTGAAAGTTTTTCTATTCCACTAAGAATGTGGATAGCAGCTTGGAATGAGAAAACCAAGAACCATGTTCAAATTCCAGTCATGTTCATTAGATATACTTACACGCAAATAAATTTGGGGAAAGATATAAATCCACCTGTTACCCACCATCTATAGGTTAAATAGTAGAAATTGTAAAATCAGTTATTCTCAAAAAACTGTTAATGCAATAGTCACTCTCCAAAAAGACAACAACAAAAAAAATTATTTTTCACTCAGCCAGTTAAATGCTATACATGCTTGGGTGATCATGACATTTTTGATCCATGACTGACCAGGCAGAAGATTTTACCACAGTAGGTTGCCATTTCTTTCTGAAGTATGCTGGTTGCCACCTAAGATTATAGAATTCAATCTGTTTGACTATTCAACCCATAGCTGGAGGGAGAAGAAATGGATTCATATCTTCCTAAGGGTATTTGCGTGTAAATGAATGCAACGAATTCAAACTTGGTTCTCCAGTTTCTTATTCCAAGCTGATATTCTTGAAATCACAACACCATTCTTTCTTCTCACAGTTCACAAGTTGTTTTGCTTTAAATAACCCAGAAAAGTTTGATAAACAGTAAAAAAAAAATTAATTGAAAGGAACATTAAGTTTGAAAGCATTATTGCCTTCTCTATCTTTCCTTTCTTTCACTCACTTTGAAATCAAACAGCATCTCTGATATGTCTTTTTCATATTTCTTAGTAATGAAAACAATAGTCCATTATTTATTATATGGAAAAATGCACACATGAAAAGTAATATTCTTAAGATTGTATAAAACCTGGAAAAGAACAGGACAAGTTATTAAACCTGGAAAAGTAAAGGAAAAGTTACTCTAGTGAAGTAAAAAAATAAGAAATTTCTTACTGAAAGTATTGCTTTCAAATCTTATTTTTAGCTGCAATGTCAGGCTTAAGAATATATTCAACCACTGCTGTAGTTAAATGATAAGGTATTGACAGAGTGTAACATAGATGCTAGCAAAATAAGAAACTAAGGAGAAAGCAGAATTATATAATACAACTAATGTATATATAGCTGGCCACTCATATTCAAGGATGACTGTCTACAAGGGCGGCTAGTTAATCCCCACTGCAGACACTTGCTCAGGTAACGCCCACAGAGCCCACCTTATACTGCAACTATGCTGAGCGGACCTTCCTTACAGTTTCTACATGAGAGCACATCTGGTATGAACAGCAATCTGAAGACTAGACACTCAAATCCTCAGTCACGATGACTTTTGACTTTCAGATAGCACAACTATCAATAGCTCCTCAAAGGAAGCTGTCTACACAATTTAACTTCCAAAGGTTTGGTTTAACCCATGAGAGATTTCAGGCACTTTGCAAAAGTACTGCATGCTGGGATTGTCTCTTCCAGACCAATAACATCAAGAAATAACCTTCTTGACAAATCAGCCATTGTGATGCACCCAGGCTTCATGGTCAGAAAGCAAATGTTTTAGCAATTCTGCCATGCGTCCATACTACAACTAATAATGATGGTGAAAGGAGCCTTTTCTATACATCCTGCATACTTGCTTCCCTAACAACTACAATCTCCAAGAATTTAAATGTAAAGTCAATTGTCATCTCCTATTTCACTAACTTGCATCCTCTCTCTCTTGCTCTTTTCTCCATCCACTCCATTCTCATCGGTATTCTCATCCTCCTCTTACCCACTTCCTGACACCCTCTATAACCTGTCACACTTTCTCATAATTTTCCTCCTATGTAACCCCCTGCGCACCAATGGTAGTAAAATGCCTTGCTTGGGGTGATATTATTATAGAAAAAAATTCATTGATCAAACAGTGTTACTGTTGGCTAAAATTTATAAAATCTTTCAGGAAGTTAGGCTCCTCATGTTTACTAATTTTTGCTCTTTCAAGTATTAATGGAAGTTTCTTTCCAACTTTTTTTAGAGGTAGTTTAAAATCTTTTTCATTGTCATTTTTTTCCCTTCTCGTTACATTCAATTTTTGTTGGGAGTGTTCAAGTGACATAGCTTTTGTTATTTGGCACAGATATTTGGAAGTTTTGTAGAGCTAGTCTTTAATAATCGATCTGAGAAAATGGTTGCATACGGATGTGTGGGATGCTATGCATGACATCCACCTGAAAGTATTGTTAGGAAGAAATATGGAAAAAAAATAGGAGAGAAGAACAAATGTTACTACAAGAGACACTCCAAAAATAATGCCTTCAAATTTTTTCATCAAAAGCTACAATGATACAAAGAGCACTTACAGTAAGTTTTTAACTATAAAAAAAGGCACTAGAGAAAACAATTAACATCAAAAATTGAAATATGAACTCTGGTAAAAAAAAAAGTGTTACTGGACATTAGGTTTATAAGTCCCAAAAATTCAGTTGTTTTTTCCGTCTATATCCTTAAGGACACATGGCCCAGTGGATATAGACATTGGTTAGTTCCTGACTTGACTCTTACAGTTGTGAGTTCAATACCAGGCTACAGCTGTGGTGAATAAGTAACCTGTTCAGAGGTTAGAGAGTGATAACTTATGACTTCCAATCGAAGCTTTACACAAGAAATGAGGATGATATATCCCAGTGATTGTAATAAAGGGTTTCTTTTTGAAATTCCTAGCACCTAAAGAAGGCCAGAGTGTACAACGGCCAAAACGTCGTACAAATGGCAACAAAGATAAGGACAATAGTTTAAATAATGTAAATACTGTAAAAAAACAAATAAACAAAAAAAAAACAGTTTTTATGCATTTTTACCAGCGATGAGCAAGAGCAATTAAACTATGCTTGTAAAATCTCTACCAGAAGTGATGACTAACTTTCTCACTGAAACTCTTGATTCACTTTTTAACTCTGCTCACATGCACTGTTTGGTCTCTGCAAACATTCAGCAAACATCACTGAAGGTCAACAAGTGCTTTTTTTTTTCTTAATGGAAGAATTTGGCTCACCTCTATTTTATACTTGCTTTCTTGTCAGATGCGATTTTGTTAAGATGGGGGTGTTTTTGTGGGGGAGGGTTGGGCTTCTTCTTACATGCCACCAATATCAAGGGTGACCAAACTGATTTGTGGTTTGTGGAAATATGTTAACTGACCTCCTTAAAACAAAAATCAGTCAAGATTTTTAAAAACATTTGGTATATATCCGTTTATTATGTGCGCACTTTGGGGTTCAGTCAGTTGAGAGCCATACATGCTACATGCTTCAATGATCATGTCTCTTTCAGGACATGACTGACTGGGCAAATTTTTCCCATTGTAGGTTGCCCTTACTTTCTGCGGTAGACTAGTTGCCAACCAAGGCTATAGAACACAATCTATCCTGTTATTTAACCCATAACTGGAAGGAAGAGACAGATTAATACCTTTCCCAAGGATATTTGCACATAGGTGAATGCAATGAATTCAAGTGGAATTTGAACTCAGCTCTCCGATTTCTCATTCTGAGCCAATATCCACTGCACCCAAACACTTTTTTATGACAGAAACCAATACAAATTAAGAGTTTGAAATTAACAGTTTCATTAAGTTTAACAAACTCTATACACGAATAAATATTATTGCATACATGCATTTCTTAATATTTATATAAACATTTCATAACAAAATGTGTATGTAACAAAAATGTATGTGTAAACTTTGTTCATGTCTTGCAACTCTCAGACATCTGAAATTTATTGTATGTGTCTCAAACTTTAAGCAAGTTTGGCCACTCCTGACCAAGAGAAACAAAACCATATTGTTTGTCTGAAAGAAGGCCATGCGATATCGTCTGCTTAACTAATTCAGAATTGATTATGGCCTGTAGTTGTTTGCTAAAGAGAGGTTGAAGGCGAATGGGCTGATTGTTGAAAGTGACGGATGGTTCACCTGAGTTCTTAAAGACTGAAACAACAGATTTGGATTTTCAACATACACTACTGGCCATAATTATTAGGCCACCCCAGTCTTTGAAAAAAAGAAAAATGATGTATTTCATACAATTTTTTAGTATTTATTGCCAAGTAAATAATTGTAAATGAAATTAGAATGGTTCTTTTGTTAATACTGCATAATAACATGCATCAAATGAATTTATAGATATATAATAATTACTTATATTGCAGTTTCATCAATAAAAGAATGAAGAAAATTTAGGGTGATCTGGACAAGTTCATCTTTGCTTCTGTGCCTTGTAAAATTTTGCAAAGTAATAATAAAAAAAGAATCATTCTATTTTCATTTAGAATTATCCACTTGGCAATAAATACTAAAAATAGTATGAAATACATAATTTCTTTAAAAAAAACTGGGTGGCCTAATAGTTATGGCCAGTAGTGTATGTGTAAATTTTGTTCATGTTTTGTGGTGTTCGACATCTGAACTTTATCATATGTCGCTATTACATTGACAAGTTTGACCAGCCCTTGTTATGAGCCAATATATTAAAATAATAGTATTACTTTTGAAGCTATTCTTCATTACATTTATACTAGCAGTATAGTCCAGTGTTGCTTGGGTGTAATGAAAGCTTTAAAACTAATCCATGGTCCTGGAGCTCAGACTCTTTGGACAATGGCATGAAAAACTAAAAAGCAATAGTTGTTTCCAGTTAAAGTGAAACTGTAGATTGAAAGAAAAATGAATGGATGTAAGTCAAATTTTGATTTCCTGCCATCAATATCAAATGTTTTTTTCATCGTAAACTGAATTTTGAAGGCTAAATAAGTCCTCTCAGTGAATGGTATCATGGCTGAAACTAAGAACTACAATTATACCTACTTAGGGCCAAACTCAAAGCAAAAACTAAAATAAAAGGGCTGAAAAAAATACAGACATACAGGCAGATAAACACACACACACACACACACACACACACACACACACACAAACATCTTGCCTTTTATATATATTATTGATTTTCTGCACTATTGTAAGAACTGCAACCTTGAAAGTTCTGAATATCATTTCTTATGTCTTTGTCTATGAGTGTATCAAATTTGATTAAAATCGAACCACTCCTTCTATAACCCGATTTTTTCGATTATCGATTTTCGATATTTATCAGGTGTACCTCAACACAAAACCTAGCTAAGAACACTTGCAGACGCTTACAGTACAACTGTGTAAATTTTCAAGAAAATTGGTTCAGTCATTTCGGTGTCTATAGGTAATGGACATGGACACACACACATACACACAAAGTTCCATTTATAAATAAGTTTAGGTCTGCAGGTTACGCTTTGATGCATAGTTGGTAAGGCACTATCCCAGTCAGACAGGCTTCCAGTAATGTAGGACGTATGCTTGTTTGTTTCTAACCCATACTACTTATTTAACATAATTTACTGAGAGAGTTACTAAATGTTTACTAAGTTATGTATTTTCAGTGGCAAAAGGCCATCAGTTTTTTAGCATTTGGCATATGTCAGCTTGAGAAATAGATCTTGCTGAGTTGATTTTGGGGTATATGTATTTGGATGGTGAAAAATAAAACTATCTGAACTTGTAACAAATTTATTTGTCTACATCAGTATATTTTTATAGTCAAACACTGATACAAAATATTAATTTCACATATAATAATCGGTTCTGGGTATGACGTTAAACTGCATCCGGCAGCAAGACCACTGATTGTGAGGTTGTGAGGAGCATGGAACCACCTCTTAATTGCTGTTGTTCCCAGGTCCACCTTGACCCAGAGTAGTAGCATCTGTTAGGGTCCCAGCTATGGGCAAATAGTTAACCCTCAAAGTGTGGTCAAAACACTATGAAGGTATAAAAATAGACTTTTATAAAAAATGTATTTTTCTGAAGGAAAAAATTATTACCAGCAATACATTTTTTAATACAAAACTAGAAGACATATTCAGTTTTCTAAAATACAAAAATAAAAAATAAAAACAACTTTTTCATCAAAATCTGACTAAGTCAGCCTTCTCACTATAACTGAACATTAAACAAAATACAATAAAACTCAACCTTTTTGGCATTAAATAACCCACAGAGGTGTTGATATGCCGTTAAACAAAATTAAAACCCAAACATATAATAATGCTGTTCTTCCCACAATACTTTTTTTTATAATCTTGTCACCCCAAGCAAGGCATTTTACTGCCACTGTTGTGCAGGGGGTTACATAGGAGGAATGTTGAGAAGTGAGAGGTTGCAGGGGGTGTTGGGAAGAGATTACTGATGAGAGTGGGGTGGATGAGGAGGAATGTTATGAAGAATGAGAGGTTGCAGGGGTTTATCAGGAAGAGAGTAGGAGAGGGAAGAGCATTCCTGATAACTGACAATCCCTTTCTAGCTTATTTATAATGCTCTTTAGGTTTTTAAAGTGTTTGCATAACAAGAATTAATTTAGTTTGTCAATATCCTTTTCTTTTGGGTGTTAGGTAGAAAATATAATTATGTATTAATTTGACGTGTAAGCTTAGTCATTGAGATGACTTAAAAATAATAAAATGTCAGTCAGTTAAGTGTCATATATGATACACAATTTGGGCGATCATGTCTCGAAAGAGACATGACTGACTGGGCAAAAGATTAGCCCGCAGTAGGTTGTCATTGCTTTCTGCAGTAGACTGGTTTCCAGCCAAGGATATATATAGAACCTAATTTGTCCTGTTATTTAATCCATAACTAGAGAGAAGAGATGGTTTAATACCTTTCCAAGGGTATTTGCTCATAAGTGAATGCAACGAATTCAACAGGAATTCAAACTCAGCTCCCTGATTTGTCATTCCTAGTCGATATCCACTAGGAATGACAAATGGAACAGGAATTTTATATGAATAAAATGTAAGTTACAATAAAAGTCAATTTTTTGGATGTGCATTGTGGTCCAGTGGATATCGACTTGGAACAAGAAATCGGAGAGCCGAGTTCGAATTCCAGTTGAATTTGTTGCAATCATATACACACAAATACCCTTGGGAAAGGTATTAATCTGTCTATTCCCTCCAGCTATGGGCCAAATAACAGGACAGATTGGGTTTCTAAAGCCTTGGTTGGCAACCAGTCTACCGCAGTAAGCAATGGCAACCTACTGCAGGATAATCTTCTGCCCAGTCAGTCATGTCTCTTTCAAGACATGATCGCCCAAGCATGTATCATGTATGGCACTTAACTGACTGAATAAAATAGTTGGAGACTTGATTAAGGCTTCTACTGGGCATAAAGTGGGAAATCAGTTTAGTACTTCATAACAATATAAAACTGATTCCCCACTAATTACTACATAATAATATAATATGTTTCTTTTTTCTCTAGCTATGAGTGAAATAACAGGATAGATTGGGTTCTATAGCCTTGGTTGGCAACCAGTCTACCGCAGAAAGCAATGGCAACCTACTGCAGGATAATCTTCTGCCCAGTCAGTCATGTCTCTTTCTAGACATGATCGCCTAAGCATGTATCACGTATGGCACTTAACTGACTGACTTTCTTTGATCAGCTATGATTTTAAAAAGGTTTTCTTTAATGTTAGGTTTTTCTTTACCATGGTGGTAAGTGGAGCACTTAGGCGCAGACAAAATGGTTTTTCAACTGAATGATCTGGCCATCTCTGCACTTCAGTCAGTCAGTTATGTACCATATATGATACATGCTTGAGCAACTGCGTCTTGAAAGAGACATAACCGACTGGGCAGAAGACTTTCCTGCAGTAGCTCACCATTGGTTTCTGCAGTAGACTGGTTGCCAACCAAGACTAGAGAACCAAATCTCTCCTGTTATTTAACCCATAGCTAGGGGAAGAAGATTCATACCCTTTTCAAAGGGTATTTGTTTGTAAGTGAATGCAACAAATTCAGCTGGAACTTGGCTCTTCGATTTCTTATGAGCCTATATCCGTAATACCACAATACGCATATACAATTTTAGAAATTTCATGTTAGCCATAACTTTTTTTTTTTAAATAAACTGAATTAAATCCTTTCAATATTTTTCAACAAAAGTTAATTGAATTATGATATCAATAAACTTTTCCTTACACCAAATAGTGCGTAGGGCAGCGTTTTTGCTGTTTCCGTAACACTGTTTCTTATTGGGTAGGGTTGTTAGCCCTATGTGATTTTCTAAGCATAACTTAGATGTAACATACAGCCAAAAGTAAGGGGTACCCAGTGAGGATCGAACTCACTACTCAGTTATAATGATTCTAGCGAGATGAGCTTGCTAACAATTACACCACGCCGAGGTGCCCATTAAATTATGATACTGGAAATCAATTATTTTATGAATCTAATCCCTACGCCTGGAAAGGTCCTCATGGGTGGCATTGATACAGTATGCTAGGCAGAAGAAGGAGAAAACAAGAGTCGTCCAATTTTTATAGTTGCTTGACAGCACCCCTCTAATGATTTCTTAATGGAGTCTTGTGAAAGTAACTCACAAGATCTGACATTTTCATTCTTTGTTCTTGCCAGAATATTTTCACTGATCAATTCTATGGCTTTCTTCAGATGTAAAGATGCCTTCCATGATTTTGAAAATAGTCATTATCATTCTAAGAGTTGTTCAGAGAGCTTCATTGTTTGTTATTTTTGTTCTTGCTACATTGTTTTGACTGATCAATTTTAGAGTCTTCTTGGGATGTAGAATCCAGAAGGAAAAAGAGGAGTCTCTTAATTTATAGAAAGAAAAAAATGTTTTATTAAAGACTACTTTTTTCTCCTTGCAAAACTAATATTTTCTAGAAGAAAAAAATCAACTTTGTCTTTCCTTAAGGAATGGTAAAAATGTTATCTTTTGTCATTCTCTTCTGTCATAAGAGGATTGCACAAAGTGTTTGACTGAAAACAATTCTTGGTGACAAAAAGTGGTTTCGTGATTTTAAAAAATAAAAAAAAATAAACCTGTTCTGATAGTGTAACATCAACTAAGCATTCGCATTTGGATACTTCCCATAATTAATGAAACTGGTTGGGGGGTTCTTTTGTTTCTAATCTCCAAAATAACAAAGGACATTTGTCTATATTTCTGAGATGAGCTATTGTAATTATTCACAATTATTTACATTGTTTGGACTGTTGTCCTCATCTTTGTTGCAATATTCATGTTTTGGTCATTGTACACTCTGTGCTTGGGCGATCATGTCTCGAAAGATACATGACTGACTGGGCAGAAGATTATCCCGCAGTAGGTTGCCATTACTTTTTGCAGTAGACTGATTGCCAGCCAAGACTATAGAATTCAATCTGTCCTGTTATTTAACCCACAACTAGAGGGAAGATATGGATTATTATCTTTCCTAAGGGTATTTGGTCGTAAGTGAATGCAACAAATTCAACTGGAATTTGAACTCGGCTCCCTGATTTCTTGTTCTGAGCCAATATCCATTGCACCACAATGCACATCCAACTGGCTACAGCAGTGGTAACAAAAAAATAATTCATCACATGGCGAAATGACACGACTCATGGAAGTGACTCAAAAGTGGCGTAACTCAAGTAATGCGAGCAATTTATTCCTGTGATTGAAATAAAGGTTTCAGTTCAAGATTCGAATCACCTGAAGAAGGCCAGAGCATACAATGGCAGAAACATTGTGAATATAGCAACAAAGATGAGAACAACAGTGCCAAACAATGTAAATAACAATGGATAATTGTTAGAGATTCCACTATTGAAACAAAAATACTTATTACGATACTTTTCAAAGGACTATCAGAATTTTCCTGGCAAACAACACATCATCCACTTAATCGAGTTCAATAAATCAAGCCGACTATGAAGTTATAATTAAATATTAAAGGAGTGCAATTATTACCATTTCACAAGTAGCTTCATTGATTATTTTATATGGGTAGGAAAAGCTGTTTATCATGACTTTCCATGGATACTTTTTTGTGGAACAGGTCTGAGGGAGAAAAACATAGGTAATGCCAAATTTAAAATGTTTAGGAAGCAATTATTTACATCAGTGATTAGTAACTGAGGTGATAACACCCAATAATTGGTAATTTAGTGGGTTGAATGATTCATTTGTTATAGCTTATCAGGTTATTTAAAGCCAGAAAATAGTTTTAGATAGTAAGAATTTTTTTGTTTTTAAAGATAATATTGATTTAGGGATACAAATAATTAACCCATAGCTGGGGAGGAAAAGAAATGGATTCATATGTTTTTCAAAGTTATTTTCATGTAAGTGAAAGAATTGGAACTCGGCTCTTCAATTAACAATTTTGAGCCATTATCCATTATATGACCCACACATCCAAACCCACAGCACCTGATATTCTAAAGTGGTCACTCATCTAGGTACTGACCAGGCTCAACATTGCTTAACAACAGTGGTTGTACAGAAATCAGTGTTTCATATGATCAGGTATTATGTCTGCCTTATGCAACAAGACTGCTTTGACATATTGAAAATCACTTTTTCTTTAGTCTGGGTTTTCTTTTTTTCTTTACTTTTTATTTATTTATCTTTTCACCGGATTTGTTCAACCTATACAGCGAGAATATTTTGAGGACCCTAGCTGACACGCCAGGATTTGTTATTGGAGGCCACAACCTGAACAACATAAGATATGCAGACGATACAGTGCTGATTGCGGACACGGAAAGGAAACTACAAGACCTCATACAGAAAGTAGCAGTGGAGAGTGACAAGAAGGGACTAAAAATAAACTTTAAGAAAACTGAGTGCATGGTCATCAGCAAAAGATACAACCCAAAATACCAAATACAGGTGGGGGATAACAGAATCAAACAAGTCCAAGAATTTAAGTACCTAGGAAGTGTTCTAACAGGAGATGGAAAGTGCGACACGGAGATCCGAAGGCGAATTGGCATGGCAAAGGACGCATTCCAGAAGATGAGCAAAATACTAACACACAGGAAAATCTCAATAGAAACGAAGAAAAGAGTGCTAGACTGCTACGTGATGTCAGTTCTTCAATACGGCTGTGAATGCTGGACAATATCATCGAAAATGAGGACAAAACTGGAAGTGGCTGAAATGTGGTTCTACAGAAGGATGCTACGGATATTGTGGACTGAGCATACAGGCAACGATGAGGTGTTAGAAAGAATGGCAACAAAAAGGAAATTGATGCTGAGCATCAGGAAGAGACAACTGAAGTTCCTGGGACATGCAATGAGGAAGGAGAGCCTGAAGAACCTGATACTGACTGGACAGATAGAAGGAAGGAGAGACAGAGGAAGGCAGTGGATAATATATTTGCAGGGCCTGATCAGGTGGATGACAGAACGGGGGTTGCCAGGAGCAACAGGAGCAAACATACTAAGAGCCACAAGGGATAGGGAGACGTGGAGAGTCATGATCGCCAACGTCCTGAAGGGACAGGGCACATAGAAGAAGAAGAAGATGGTACAGAAATTTTACTCTTTCAAATATGTAAAAGGGAGTGCAAATTACAAGGATTTGGAAATTCACATTAGTGATCAGCTGAAGCTGATACCTTTTAAATAAAACCTTGCTCATCGAGGGCAGGTGAAGTGCATTCACTAATTAAAGGTTTACGCAGCTCTAAATTTAATGTCATTGTGCACATTAAGTGTAATGGAAGAATAAGAAACTCTATTTTGAACAAGGCAGTTAGGCTCACATAACACTGAAATTTATTTTGCTAAAAGCATGTTTCCCATCCTGTCACTCTGTTTCATTGCTACATATCATAAAAAAAGTCTTGTCACTGGCATGCCACAAATGTTGAAGAAAAGCATGGTTGTGCAACCATTTTTATAACTACAGGTAGTAGTAAAAACCTTGTCATTTTATAACAGTAAGAAAAGTAAAAAATTATATATACACTGACAGTGTTTGTAGATACAAAGCTAAAAAA
The DNA here is from genome assembly GCA_037127315.1 of Ascarosepion bandense. Lineage (NCBI taxonomy): Eukaryota > Metazoa > Mollusca > Cephalopoda > Sepiida > Sepiidae > Ascarosepion > Ascarosepion bandense. The sequence continues at coordinate 4,182,765 of JBBBDQ010000423.1, read as the reverse complement.
GAATTCTTCAGCCCTGTAGAAAAAAATGTCCTCTTTTTTCTTTTCTCTTTTTTGTTCTTTTTCTTTCTTTTTAAATTATGGTGTAGGTTCGAATAAGAAAATTCTTTAACTATGTGAGATGTACGTTGTGGTGCAGTGAATATTGACTCGAAACGAGAAACTGGGGAGCCAAGTTCAAATTCCAGTTGAATTCATTGCATTCACTTACACACAAATACCCTTGGGAAAGGTATTAACCCATCTCTTCTTTCCAGTTATGGGTTAAATAATAGGATAGATTGGTTTCTTTAGCCTTGGTCAGCAGCCTGTCTACCACAAAAAGTAATGGCAACCTACTGCGGGATAATCTTCCGCCCAGTCAGTCATGTCTCTTTCGAGACATGATAGCTCAAGCATGTATCACGTATGGCACTTAACTGACTGACTTATTTCAGGCTTGTTTTACTCTCTTGTAACTCCTTGCATCTTAGTTACTTTATTGCCTTAAAGTAAGTGAATGAATTAAAAAGATCTTCTAAATCTAGAATATCACTGGCCCATAAATTAAACATTTAAAGCTTGTGGCCCTAAATGTGAATAGTATTTGAGCAAGAAAGCTTTCTTTTCACTAGGTTAGCTGCTGATATGTTCATATCTTGAAGGACTTTGATAAGGTTTGGCATTCTCATGTTCACAAGATGAAAAATTATGGTCTTTCTGGATGGATGTTAGATCTGATTCAGTCATCAAAAAAAGACAGCTAAAGTTCTTGTGGCATGAAATGATGAAGGAGGGATTGGAGAATCTGACACTCACAGGTCAGATAGTGGAAAAGAGAGACAGGGGAAAGCATCATGTAACATACTTGACAAATTGAACAAGATGTTAACGGAGCAAGGTTTGGTTGGGGTAACAGAGGAAAGTGTGCTAAGAGCCACTAGTTACACAAAGATGTGGTATGCCATGGTCGCCTAAGTTCTGAAAGGCCACGGCACATAGAAGTACGTAATTTGTGCACACACACACACACACACACACACACACACACACATATATATTTAGTGTATTGAGGCAGCAGATAATTATCTAAACATATATTGTTAAATATAACAGACAATGAATGTCTATTATGTTTAATTATGAGCCGTTCTAAACATTGTATTTTGGTGTTAATTATAGCCAAAATACGATAATTAGAACAGCTTATGATTGAACATAATAGGTATTCATTGTCCGTTATATTTAACTATATATATATATATATATATATAAGCATGTGGTGTAGATATAGAAGAATCCATAGGAGTATCCTGTACATACAGTGTTAAGATAACTCTCTAAGAAAGCTCTAAATATTTATGTATATAAATACATATAGAGCAAATATAAAAATTAATTTAGGCAGACACGTTATTTCATGGTAAATCGAAAATTTAGGCCTATTTCAGGTGAACCATCATCAGCTTCTGTCTTTATTGTACAGAAAGCTTTACACGAAGTACAATAAAGACAGAAGCTGATGATGCTTTGCCTGAAACAGGCCTAAACTTCCGATTTACCATGAAATAATGTGTCTGCCTAAATTTTTTCTTATATATATATATATATATATATATATATATATATATACACACACAAATATTTACACATGATATCACCTATTATTACAGTCACTTTCAACATTCATGATATCTATCATGCATCAATAGTAATTTCTAGGATAATATTATTCATTTTCTTTGTACGGAAACATTTGGCTTTATTAACCGAGCAACCAGTGTTACTATTGGTTGAAATTAATAACAACTTTCTCTTTAATCATTTCTTTTTCAGAAAACTAGTCTTCTCGAAACTATTAACTGTTATTGCATTTTCAAGCATAAATTTTGCATTGTGAAATGAAAATTGTCTTGAATGACCACTCTTCTAGATCTTTCTTGCATTAATGCAGGTGTCCCCACTACCTCAACATTTCACCTTTGGACCATCTTTGTTTCTGAATTTCCTCAATGTACTTCTCAATATCATCTGTTTTCCGTTCGGTATTTATACTGATGACACAACTATTTCCTTTTTAATGCTAAGTCAGATAAGTTTAAAGTCAAATTGGCAGCTGATCACAAAAAATAAGCTTCAATCTATTGTTAACTGAGGCAAGAAATGACTTGTTAATTTTAATTTTAATGCCTCCAAAAATCAACTGCTTTTTTTAATCATCTGAGAGAATTATTTTTGCCTTTCATCAGCATGGCTGATACTAACCTCCAGGAGAGTGACTCTTTGTGTTTTCTCAGGTTAACATTTTTTTTTATTGACATAAAGTGGAAAAATCATATTAAATCAATTGCTAGCTCTCATGCTAGGAATGTTGGTTTGCAAAATCAAACTAGATAAATTGTCTAGCATAGCCCAGTGAATTAATTATTCTTGCTGGAATTTATCTAACACATTTGAGTTTACTATTTGTCCATGCCTTGAATATGGCTGCTACATCTGGATTGGGACTTCTGCTGTAACTTAGAGTCTGTATAAAACACACAGAAAAATCTGCAATGTTATTGATTCTGATCTGGCATCTTGGTTTTCCCTTTCCTGCCACTGTAACAGCTTTTCTGTCTTAAAAATATTTTTATGGTAATTGTTTTAAAAATATTTTCATGATAATTGTTCTGATAAACTTTCCTCTCTGGTACCTAGATTTTTTAACTTAGGCATAGTACTAGATTTATGGTTAGGTCTCATTGTGTAACAGCTAAACTGACCAGATAGAACCATAAGTTCTATGCTAACAGTTTCTTCTATTGTACTATTTGCATGTGAAATTTTCTTCTGGCTTCTTGTCAAATTTGAATTTAAATTTTTGAAGAAAATATTTGTCAATCATTATCTTCTGTCTTCCTGGTTACTGTTCTTTTATTGGCCTCTCTCCTTAATTATTTTTCTCAGATTATTTCATACTCAATAAGCTCATATGCTTTGAGTATTTTTTTTATTTTGTTTGGCGTTAAGCAATTTAAAAAATGGTTATGTACCAACAAAAGAATCCATTTAACTAACTCTGTGGCAAAAACAAAAACAACCTTGTTTTCTTCTCTATACTGTGTCTCTTCAGGGCGTAGGCAATCATGGCCTGCCATATCTCCCTTTGTAGCTCTTAACACCCTTTCTCTAGTTACCTCTCTCAGACCCTGCTCTACCAGTTATTTGCTCAAGCCAATCAAGTATGACATACATTGCTCTCCTTCTATCTGACCTGTGAGTATCAGATTCCCAAAGCACTTCTTCCTCACTACATGTCCCAGGAACTTTAGCTGTGTTTTCACTGATGTTATCTATAAGTTTCCTTTATGTTTCTATCCTCTCCAAATCCTTGATGTTGCTTGCATGTTCTGTCAATGTTATCCTCTGAATTCTTCTGTAAAATCCCATTTTCGTTGCTTCAAGTCTTTCCTTCATCTTTGATGAGTTATCAAGCATTCACTGCCATATTGAGGGACAGACACATGTAAAACATTCTTTCAGTAATACTTGCATTATTTCTGGACTTCCAATACACTATTTTTTTCTTTATTTTTAACTTTTATAGTAAAAAAAAATGTGTATTTCTATAGTAAAACTACTTACTGCATATTTACACAGATCTAGGATTTGGATAAAGAACTGTAAATACTCTTTGTCTCACTTGACTCAGACACTCACAATTGTTCAATAATACCAAGTGTTTTTTTTTAACACAGTGTTAAGCAAGGTTGATATCAAGGGCTTGCAACCACACCCTAGCTGCATATATATATTATAATTTTTTTAAACACTGTTTTATATATATATATATATATATATCCGAGTGAATACAGAACATAGAAAGAATTTTTACAACGTCCAAAACATTAATTTAAAACAGTGCTCGATATATAATATAATATTTAGAGCTGTGAATATTTATTATAAATTATATTTTAGAACATGTACATGTATAGGAATGGAAAGCCTCTTTTCTTATATTTGGTCAGTTGTGTGTGGGATGTTGGTGGGGGTTAGTGATAAGGGAACAAGTCTCGTGTATTGAGCGTTAGAATTTTGAATTTTTTCTATTAAAAAACTTACATTCTAACTGCTAATGTTAAATCTGTCTAGAAATCAAAGACACTCATTAATCAAACATATTCACTACCCACATCACTCTCATCAAAATTCTAAAGGTCAATCCACAGGATTTGTTCCCTTATCACTGATTGCCTGCCAACATCCCACACACAACTGACCAAGAAATTTAAAATTAAAAATTTAATAGAAAAATCGGTTTCCAAACTGTAATCTAATTAAAATTTAAAATTTAATAGGAAAAATCTATTTCCTAAATCCAAAATTAAGATTAAATATACAAATTTACATTAATTATAAAGACTCTGCTTAAATACAAAAATATTCTGTACAAAATAAGCATCCCACCCCTTACTGGCTTTTCTAAGAAATCCAAAGGATATAGTCTAGTCGCAAGATAATAAAAACTTACATTCTAACTGCTAATGTTAAATCTGTCTAAAAATCAAAGACTCTCATTAATCAATCATTTTAACTACCCACACCACTTTCTTCAAAATTCTAACGGTCAATACATGAGACTTGTTCCCTTATCACTAACCCCCACCAACATCCCAAACACAACAGACCAAATATAAAAAAAGAGGTTTTCCATTCCTATCCATACTGCCTGATGAGACATTGAAGTTTCAATGTCGAAACAAATGTACGATTTGTAGTGGATATATATATATATATATCAAAATTATGTACATGTTCTAAAATATAATTTATAATAAATATATATATATATATATATATATATATATATATATATACCCTCATATGTCAGTTAAGTGGCATATGTGATACACGCTTTGGGCGATCATGTTTCGCAAGAGACATGACTAACTGGGCAGAGGATTATCCCGCAGTAGGTTGTCATTGCTTTCTACAGTAGTCTGGTTATCGACCAAGACTATAGAACCCAATCTGTCCTATTATTTCAGCCATATCTGGAGAGAAGTGACAGATTAATATCTTTCCCAAGGGTATTTGTGCATAAGACATAAGTGAATGCAAGGAATTCAACTGGAATTCGAACTCTGCTCCCTGATTTGTCATTCTGAGTCAATATCCACTGCACCACGATGCATATCCACCCTCATGTGTGTATTTATTAATGTACATCACTATAGATAATTCATTAAGCTTTTTGTTTGACCTCAACAGAATGCAGAAAGCAGTGGACGGCCATTTTGTCCTATATTTGGGAGTCATCAGCAGTGCGCATCCACTAACAGGAATTGAAAGCAAATGTCATACCAAGTGTACCATGCTTAATAACGCAACTGTTTAAGTCTCTTTTGTTGCTGTTGTCTCCAGAACTTGGTTGTTGCTCACATGTTTGGTTACTGTTACTCTTATCAACCTAATCTCATTTCAGTTTTTTCTTGTCTCTTCTTCATGTGTGAGGAGTTAGAATTTCAGATAACTTAATTCTACTACCACACTGTTTTTTTTTGATCAGTTAAAAAAAAAAAAATGGAAAAATTAACTAGAAGCAAAGAAAAGTGTTAAGTTTCTCTTCTGGCATTACTAGCTATTTCTTTATAAGGAAACAATCAGTATTCATTGGCTGTGTAGTCAGTGTTGCTTTTGTTTGAAATTTATAAAATCTTTCTTTTAAGACAATTCTTTTAGGGAAATAGGTTTTCTCAAGTTTCGTTCCTGTTATCTCTATTAGTTTAAACTAACCTTGTGTTACAATTTGGTAGTGACATAGGCACACTGAAAAATCAACCTGTCATCACTCTTTCAAGCACTGATGGAAATTTCCTTAATTGGATTTTGTTTAAGGTAAGGTGGAATATCAGCACCTTGATCGTTATTATTCACTTTTCAAGTTGCATCTATGACCAGTTTTGGTTGTTGCTTCTGTTGAAATTCATCAAGTAATGTAGTTTCTGTTATCTGCTAAAAAATTTATATTTGTGATTCTGTTGTGCCAGTCCATAAGGTTTTGAAAAAGGACAGTCCTCACTAGGAACTTCTGAACGAGATTGCTGCCATGTATGGCATCTATGTGACAGTCTCAGGTGGTTGTTTAAAAATTTGACTCAAGTTTTTAGGTTAATATTTTGATGATGTAGCAACTTGTGATGTTGAGTAAAAATACTCCTAGCACAATCTATTCTATTTTAAATTTTCTGTTATAGTGGAACATCCTGCCATCCCCAAGAATAGAATGCTCTACTTTATAAAAGATGGTAACGAGCACTACGAAGAGGAAAAGGTCTTAGGTGAAGGTATTCACTATTAGATACTCGATGCTTCTCCAACCCGTGGTTTACCTATATGTGTATTATTGTTAATTGTACCTTAGTACAATAAATCTGTATTTCTTATTCCTGGTGTGGAGTTTCATTCTTCAACTGATCTTTTTATACTGTATTCCATTTTGGGATATATCATTTTCTTATCTCTTATGCTAAATTGGTTAGAACTGATCCCTACACTAAACCATTTAAAACGTTTAGTATTCCATTTTCATTTTTATGACAAATTTAAGGTACATGCCATGACTGACTTCATTTCCATTCGAGTTCATAGTTTATTTTTTGAAGAGATTTAATTCAATCGTAAGAATTTTTTTTTTGTTAGTTGTGTTTTTTGATACCTGAAGGAAGACAATGTCTGAAAGCACAAAAGAACAATGAATTGCTTACATTTTTAAATTTCATTTTAGTATTTATAAATAATTTTTTTAAATTTAAAAATAGCCAATGTTCAGCATTTTTATTTTGACATTTTTAAAAGGAGGGAAAAAATAGTTTATTGTTCGACCTGAAAGATTTTAGTGTACTGCATCGCCGATAGATTTTTCTATTCTCATCTTTTATGGAACATTTCAAGTTGACAGATTAAATTATTTTCTGATTGGCATTTCATGAATTACTTTCTGCCGTCTACAAACAATTATGCATTTCATGATTTTCTCATTAAAAAGGAAAGCAATTAAACTTATTCTGCATCAGCTAATTTTTCAGAGAAGAAATTAATAATAAAAATTTTCAAAAAATATTTTAAAGGAAATAATTAACTTGTGAAAAAGTATTCAAAATAATTAAACTGTTGGATGCTTGCTCAATATTTATATTCTACTGATATATATATATATATATTAGAAACAGAAAAAGGGGTTGTTATAGAAAAAGTGTGAAAAGCCATGTAAGTTTTCTTTAAAGTGTAGATTCATTGTTGTTATCATTATTAATATTACTTGCTTTTTGTATGATATATAGAGTGTCCATAATGGTATTTGTGATGCTACACATGTTTTGAGTTTAAAGTTGACTCTCTTCAGAAAAATAAACTTGTGACTTTATATATCAAGATCAATTTGTTTTTCTGATGGCCAAAATATATATATATATATATATTTTGATTTTGTCTTTCTACTTCAAAATTGGTTTCAGTGATTTTGATTCAATTCTACTCTACGGGTCATCTAGTTCTTTTTGTTGTTTTTGGAATATTAATTTTTAGAATGGTGTGCAAAAATTCTTTGTTGTGCATTTAAATATATCCACTTGGCAATAAGTAATAAAAATAGTATGAAATACATAATTTTTTTTAAAAAACTGGGGTAGCCTAATAATTATGGCCGGTAGTGTATATATATCCTCTCTGTTATAATGAAGGTTGTTGTTGTGTGTGTGTGTGTGTGTGTGTGTGTGTGTGTGTGTGTATATATATATAGCTCAGAGGTAGAATCGCCGACTGATGCCAATTCAGTCGGGTTTCAATCCCATGTATATATATATATATTTTTTTATTTTTAAACAAGTTATTTCGCTACCTTGGTTTCTACCATGAGTGGTTTCTTCAGGCGATTTTTAATAACTTAAACATTATTAAAATTATTAAAAATTGCTTGAAGAAACCACTCATGGTAGAAACCAAAGTAGCGAAAGAACTCATTTAAAAATGAAAAATATTCAAAAGTTCTACAATATAATTGTATAGAACCCTTTTTAATACATATGTGTACTGGTCTAACCCTATTAGGACCAAAAAAACTAAGTATAAAACAATATATATATATATATATATATATATATATATATATATATATATATTTAGTGTATCGAGGCAGCAAATAATTTTCTAAACATATACTGTGAAATATAAGAGACAATGAATGTCTATTATGTTTAATCATGAGCCGTTCTAAATGTCATATTTTGGTTTTAATTTCAGTCAAAAATAAAGACAAAAATTCTCTAACATTTGGATAAATTTTTATTAATTTGATTCTCAGTTTTTGGCTCACATGAGCCATCTTCAGAGAGGTTATTAAGACGGTAACACAATAACATCCACCATCAACGATGATTTTATTTTGTGTTGACATAAAACGTTACATTGCATTTGAATACATGGTTCTGTTGTCATTTCGCGCTATCACGCAGTGTGACGCCATAGAACCACATTACAAATTTGCGAACTGCGTTTGTTATTTTTGGTAACTATTGCCGTTGCCTAGTGGAGTTTTATGTCAACATAAAATAAAATCCTCGGTGATGGTGGATGTTATTGTGTTACCATCTTAATAACCTCTCTGAAGATGGTTCATGTGAGCTGACAGCTTAGAACCAATTTTTTTTAATAAAAAATTCTCTAAATGTTGGAGAAGTTTTGTCTTTATTTTCAATTGAAATTAAAGCCAAAATACAACGTTTAGAATGGCTCATGATTAAACATAATAGACATTCATTGTCTCTTATATTTAACAGTATATGTTTAGAAAATATATATATATCGCTCCTGTCATGCTCAGGAATTTGGATTTTTTTTATGTCTTAATGCAATATACTCAATAGTAGCTACATCAATATATATGCTGCTATCATTTAAGATAGTGCATCAATGTAAATATTTTGCCATCATTGTTGACAGTATGGACCCATTTGTATAATAATAACAGTCATCAATAACTTTATTTATATATATATATATATATATATATATATACACACACACATGTGTGTTTTTGCTCTACTATTGTATTTTAGTACTTTCGTATCGAGCACTTTTTCTTGTGTTTGGTTCCATTTGGGGTTTTTTTCTTTACTGCGGAATCTTGAATTTTTGTTCTTGTTCTGGTTTCTTTTTTTCTCCCCATTTATCTGACTTAGTACGCCGGATTGTAACGGATTTAGGTTCTGTTTGTTAATGTTTTTTCGAGAGTTTATATTGGCATAAATTTATGGAGTGCATTCTTACAGAGTCTAAGTAGTTATTATTATCACTATATATATATATATATATATGGTAATTTCTTTTTTATTGAAGTTTATAATAAAACATTTTTTTTTGCTCCTCAAGAGTAATTTTTTGGGTGCATTATATCCAGCACCTTATCATATAAGATCAGGTTTCTCACCTGATTAGGTGCTGGATGTAAAGCACCCAAAAGATTACTCTTGAGGAGCAAAAAAATGTTTTTTCTTATAAACTCCAATAATAAGAATATTGCTGCAAATGTTTCTCTACTACATATCAAGCACTGTTAAAAATTAAATACTACAAACTATGGAGCATTATTTCATTAGTTCTTACTACTAGTATCATATATATATATATATATATATATATATATATATATATATTATACACACACACACACACACACACATATATGACAAAGGTGGAAAAGTAGTGTACTTATGATATGTTTTCTCCTTCAGGTCTTCATCTGACTAAATTTGTTAGTTTGGTATGACTAAACATGTGCACGATCAAGGGATGCTGGGGGTTTTAGAATCTTTTAGAATTTTTATTTTATATCTAGCCAAATTCATTTAGAGTCTTTTTTTCTTTTTCTTTCCCTCACTTTTGTTAGTAGGTATTCCAAACTGTTAGGTAGGTTAGTAGGTATTTTGTTAGTAGGTATTCCAAACTGTGATAACAGAACTGCCAGGAATGGTGAAATGTTACAAGAACTAGGTTGCAAATTTACTGTAGCTGACCTTGTGATCAATGTACCTTGATCGTAAGGTCTGTACCATAAGGGAGGCATTAATGAAGAGGTGACTTCAGCAGCAAGGGTGGAAGTAAATACAGTCAAGTGTGATAACAGAAACAAACAAGTACCATATATACTCCAGCAGGTACAAACCCTGAAACTACCTAATCAGGGGTGAAGGTGAACCTGATTGAGGGCCCCGGACACTGCTTTGTAAACCTTACTATCTTATCAACATTTGCTTTTTTTACCTACATTTATATGCGTTAAAAGATAAATTAAGCATAACTCATTTTTAAAGGATGAAAAATTTTCATGGATTTTAACGTCCTTGAAGGGGACATTTTTGTTCTATTTTTGACCAAATTCATGAATTTTTTTTCTAATGCTAAATTTAGAAAAAAAAATGCTATATAAATTTCTCTATTTTGTTTTCCATAATTTTGAATCCATAATATGATGTTAAAAATTACCATAAATCTTTGTGGAAGTATTTGAGATGGAATGATTTATTATGACATATCTAATTTGTATGTATTCATTTTTAATTTTTCTAATTGAATTGTCCACCTATTTTGCATATGATCTATTATTATATATGATTCCTTTGCAATATAAAGTTTGTATTTTATATGAATACTACATTATGAAACTGGAATTCGAACTCGTTTCCCAGAGTTCAAATTCCAGTTGAATCCATTGTATTCACTCAAATTCCAGTTGAATCACATTGTATTCATGTGCAAATACCCTTGGGAAAGGTATTAATCCATCTCTTCCTTCCAGTTATGGGTTAAATAGCAGGACAGACTGGGTTCTGTATCCTTGGTCAGCAACCAGTCTCCCGCAGAAAGTAATGGCAACCTACTGTGAGATAATCTTCTGCCCAGTCAGTCATGTCTCTTTCGAGACATGATCGCCCAAGCGTGTATTTTTTTATTTTTTTTTATTTTTTTAATCATATCACCCCAAGCAAGGCGGTAACGCCACTGATGTGCAGGGGGCTACGTAAGAGTGAAAAGTTTAGAAAAGAGAAAGCTGGAAACCACATCCTAAACAGGAAACAAGGAATGAGCCTCTTCATCTGTTCAATAGACATGGGTGGAGTGTGAACCGGGTGATAGCTTAGTCTATCTACTCCAATTGAAAAGAAAAAAAAAACAAAAAAAGAAAGAAAGAAAAGAGTGAAAAGATTGGAAAAGAGAAAGCCAGAAACCACATCCTAAACAGGAAACAAGGGATGAGCCTCTTCACCTGTTCAATAGACGTGGGTGGAGTGTGAACCGGGCGATAGTTTAGTCTATCTACTCCAATTGAAAAAAAAGAGTGAGAAGATTGGAAAAGAGAAAGCCGGAAACCACATCCTAAACAGGAAACAAGGGATGAGCCTCTTCACCTGTTCAATAGACGTGGGTGGAGTGTGAACCGGGCGATAGTTTAGTCTATCTACTCCAATTGAAAAAAAAAGAGTGAGAAGATTGGAAAAGAGAAAGCCGGAAACCACATCCTAAACAGGAAACAAGGGATGAGCCTCTTCACCTGTTCAATAGACGTGGGTGGAGTGTGAACCGGGCGATAGTTTAGTCTATCTACTCCAATTGAAAAAAAAAGAGTGAGAAGATTGGAAAAGAGAAAGCCGGAAACCACATCCTAAACAGGAAACAAGGGATGAGCCTCTTCACCTGTTCAATAGACGTGGGTTGAGTGTGAACCGGGCGATAGTTTAGTCTATCTACTCCAATTGAAAAAAAAAGAGTGAGAAGATTGGAAAAGAGAAAGCCGGAAACCACATCCTAAACAGGAAACAAGGGATGAGCCTCTTCACCTGTTCAATAGACGTGGGTGGAGTGTGAACTGGGCGATAGTTTAGTCTATCTACTCCAATAATGTATGTCACTTAACTGACTGACTGACCTTATGAAAATTAAGATGATGTAAAGTGGATTCAGAGAAGGTGAGGCACAAGACACTTGTTTCAGCCCTGTACTTAAGTATACTTGATTAGATTTTCTTTTAAGCAAAAAATATGTGCTTGAACCATACAAATGTAATTTTTTTTTATTTGAAAAGGTTAAAAATCATGCATTTTCAGTAACTAGTTTCACTATATACAGTTATTTTTTTTTCTGGTAGTGTTAAATTTATGCAAAAAATTTCAGCATCACACTATACTTTTTTTTTTTTATAAGCGTTTCACCCCGAACAAGGCATGTCACTGCCACTACTGTGCAGGGGGCTACGTAGAGTGGAGAAAGGCTGATTAAATATAAGAAATAACAGAGGGTGCTTGAACTTGGTTTATACATGAATATAAATGGCAAGAATATTATAGTTAAGTTCTAGACTCAGGATTGTCCTATGGGAAAATAGAAGATCAATTGATTTATAAGTTTGGCCACATAGTAACTGTGAGTTCACTGTAATAAATACTTTAACTTCAAGGAAACAGCAGTACTAAATAAGATCAAAATGTCATATCTTCGGTGGTACAAGAACAGTCTACCCTGATGTATTAAATAAGAGGTTCAGTTTGATATTTTCTGAAGGTTTTCTGGGTGAGTTTGAATGTAAATAACATGGAAAGCAAATATATGAACTTAAGAGGTCAAGAAATAAAAGAGGTTCACTTTAAAGTATAAACTAAAAAAAAAATAAAATGAGGCATAAAAAATGGCACATTGACATTTGGCAGATAGATAAAATGATAAAAGAAATAACAGGACAAAAATGTTTAAAATTAAAAAAGAAATTAAAAAAAAAGGAATGCTCTTAATTAAAACAAAACAGAAGGGATATTTCTATGATGAATGAATATATCAGAGAACTCTTTCTCAACAGAATAGTCCTATGAACCAAAAAAAATTAGCAAAATTAGCAATATCATCATCATTGGCCAAGATGAACAGAAACAAAGATATAATGTAAAAAATGTGATAGAGATGCTGCATTAGACAATTCAGGCATCAACAAGATTACAGAAATAATAAATGAAATATATAACAGCAGTGAAATACTGGAAGACCTCAGTAGATTTATCTTCATAGCAATGCTAAAGAAGTCTGGTGCAAATGAATGCAAACTCTGTTGTACAGCTAGGTTAATGAGCCACATAGCTAGGCTTATTATTAGAATTTTCATGTAATTACTTCATAGCAGAATTAGACTAGAACTAGTGTAAGAAAAGTGTGAAACACCAATTCTCATACAATCACTGTTAAACAATGTCATGTTTAGTCAGTATCTTGATGAGCGACCACTACATGCTGTAAGCTTGGATGTGCAGGTGGTGTAATAGATAATGGCTTAGAATTGTTAATTGGAGAGCCAAGTTCCAATTCCTGTTAGGTTCATTATATTCACTTATGCACAAATACCTTTGGGGAAAAGTAGGAATCTACTTAATCTCCCAACTGTGGGTTAATTAGTAAAATTTTCGTCAGTAAATAATTCCCTCTCTCCCAAAAATAATTTCTTACAATCTAAAAATATTTTCTGACTTTAAATAAACAGCAAAGGGTGAAGCCTTGAAAATAAATGAATCAGTCAATAAACACTAGTCACATTTTCTGTCATCTGTTAAAACACTTCCCAGATATTTAAATTTTCACACATTTTATTTTATCGCCGATTCACATTTTTGGTTCATCTTTTCGCTGACAACCATGCATTCTGTTTTCTTGCAATTGATGTTTAGTCCTTTCTTCTTGCTTTCTAGTTTTCTTTGTGTCTGCTATCAACACTGTGTACTGTGTCATCTGCATATCTTATGCTAAGATTGTGGCCGCCAATAATGAATTCCAGTAGAACTTCTCATTCTCTCAGAATTGCTTCACTGTGTAGGTTAAATCTTGTGAGAAGACACATCCTTGTCTTACACCTCTTTATAGATGCTTTTAATATATACGAAATATTGAGCCTAAAAAAGCTCTGTGAATTATCATGTTTTGCTATTTTGTACAATTGTCATGAACTGATCAATCAGAATACTTTATTTCAACTCACAAAGAAACCATTTGTTTCATCCTATTAATCCTTATATAAGGAAAAATGTCCACCAGTTTAATTAGAATCAAGTTTGTTTGTGTCTCCAGCACCGCTACACATGCAATCACATGCACATATCTACATACAGCCTGTCTAATCAGAGCCGTTTTATGACTTTCTCCAATGACTGGCCGACATTTCTTTACTGTTCAGAAGTGCCCATTTTATTTTGTCCTGTCTATAATTATAAACTTTAATAAATTTGTATTTGTACAATAGACTTACTGCCTAACACCTGTGATAATCTAAGTTAAGCAACATAAAGCCTGGTTAATACCTAGATGAGTGACTGCTTAGAAATACCAGGTGCTGTAAGATTTGATGTGCAAGTTATTTAATGGCTTGGAATTAGAAATCATAGGGAAGAGTTCCAGTCAGGTTAGTTATATTGACTTACACACAAATTTGCTTGGGGAAAGGTATAAATCCACTGCCTTTCCTCCAAGCTATGGGTTAATTAGTCAAAGTAATTCTACAAGAAATTCTTACAAAAAATTACAAAAATTTCTATAATCTAAAAGTTTTTCTGCATTTTAAATAACTTGCAAAAGGTTGATAAGCTGTAAAAATCCAATCAATCAGTTAATCATTCTTTTTATTGGTTTTCTTGATTACAGTAATATTTTGGCCAATCTACTTTGCCAGATTCTTCAGGTGTGTGATCGATAAAGAAAAACTAGGTTCTCTTTTTATTCGACAGTGCAATATAGAAAATTGGAATCAACAGACTCTATAAAGATAATACATTAGAAGATATCTGTAAAAGTGATCAGTTGAAAGGTTGTGGAAGCAAAAAAAGCCTGAAAAAGAATGAGATTAGTCGTCCAAATAACTTTTACATTAAACTTATGCGTTGTTTATTCTCTGGATTAGAATGAAGATAAATTGGACGGAAAGACAAAAACATTTTTCCTCATTTTTATTTATTTTCTTCAATTTTCTTCCAATTTTAATAATGATTTTTTCCTTTCTTTTTGTTCTAATAATTTATTGTTCTCTTTGTTTTACAGATATTTGAATGGCCTGTGGCCAGGCCGATTGAAAGTGAAGAGTCATTGGATATACAAATTTTTAACTACAGCAAGTACCTGAACAACAGGTAAGTACTCTTTTCCTTTGAAATATTGCTCATTTTGGGCTGAATTTCCAAAATACACTGTCTTTCACCTTCTATCTTCCTGAATCCTTTTCTTTTATTCTCCTTTCTTCTAAAATCTTCCTATTATCTTTTATTCCCAGAAAGGCTTCACATCTTAGTAGCATTATCTCCTTCCTTGGGATGAAATGTTTTAATAAAGAAGTTTTTACATTTTATATAAAGTTTTATATATGTTTATTTAATGACAAAAATATTTTTTCTGTTTCTCTGAAGTTTTTAGTAATTATTATCTCAACTGCTTTCATCCAAGACATGAATCTTACAATGTAGATTATATATATATATATATGTGTGTGTGTATTTCTAATCTACATATGCATATATCTATATACGCATCGTTCATTCAGCAATGAATTAGAACACTCTCAGCTATTGGGTGTGTATAATGATAATATACACGCTAAAAAGTTTGCCACCTTCTACTGCGCGGCCATAGCTCAGAGGTAAAATCGCCGACTGACACCAATTCAGCCAGGTTTCAATCCTGGGTAAAAAGCAATCGGATGTCTAACCGTACTGATGAGCTGTGATACAGTGAAACAGATCTGTCTGCAGATGACTATATATATATATATATATATATATATATATATATGCATCATTTACAAGGACTTCATTGTTTAGTATATTTTTCTGTTTGTTCTAATTTGTATTATATGGAAGTAGTATTAATTCTAAACTGTGCTGGATGCAAATACAACCATAAAGAATGTACCTGCACTCATACCAATAGCATTAGATCCTGCCTTGTAACTTGTACATGATGTCTTTATATATATATATAATATATATATATATATATATATATAGTTATGAATTAATTGTACATTGTGACACGTAAATTTCTATGTTTCAAGATAGATTCTCTTTATCCGGAATATTGGTTTTACAGATGATTTACATTTAATCATCTGTAAAACAAACATCAAACGTTACCTGATGAAGAGAATTTATCTCAAAACATACACATTTCTGTGTTACAATGTACAATTAATTTATAACTATATAATTATATTAAGCTCTATAATGTTTATTATACTGAATACTGTTCATAATAAAATAAATGCTGGAGCACTCAAAATAATAAAGCCTTGAGTCATCTTCACCTAGAATTATATATATATATATTTAGAAATTATAACATGGATATGTTATTATATCACTACAAAAGTAGCTATTTTGTTTCAACACTTCTTGTGTCTTGTCAAGTGATGTGGTTTATTCTAAATTGAATGGTTTTAAAAGGTTAAAAACAAGCAAAAACCCTTTAATCAGGGAGGCATTGTTGTATGTACAATGTGGACCAATCAGAGTAAAGCAACTTCTAATTTAGAGCATATGTGGGCAGACTTAAAAATAATCTTGGGGGGCATTGGTATTAATATTTGATTAAATTGAGATCAGCATTATTAATTATATCTACTTTATTATTGTTGCAAAATTTTTTAAAAATTTTCTAAGTTTTACAATTTATTAGATTTAGAAAATTATTCATATGTTAAATAAGGAAGAGAAAGAACACATACATAAATAAACCTACAGACATCCACAAATGGAAAAATAGACGAGTATATTCACAATTGCTGGCAAACAGACACATATACAGATTAATATACCCATGCATATATACATACACAAATTACAATATTTAGCTTATATCAACTGGTCAGTTTGTCTGTTAAATTTTTAAACTCCATTTGTACACACATATCTAAACTTATTTATAAATGGAACTTTATCTGTGTGTGTGTCTGTTACCCATAGACTCCAAAACGGCTGAACCGATTTTCTTGAAAAATGACACAGTTGTACTATAAGCATTTGCGAGTGTTCTTAACTAGGTTTTGTGCTGAGGTACCCCCGATAAATATCAA
This sequence comes from Ascarosepion bandense, assembly GCA_037127315.1. Taxonomy (NCBI): domain Eukaryota; kingdom Metazoa; phylum Mollusca; class Cephalopoda; order Sepiida; family Sepiidae; genus Ascarosepion; species Ascarosepion bandense. The sequence continues at coordinate 4,165,658 of JBBBDQ010000423.1, read as the reverse complement.
AAATCGATAATCGAAAAATCGGGTTATAGAATGAGTGGTCCGATTTTAATCAAATTTGATACACTGATAGACAAAGACATAAGAAACAATATTCAGAAGTTTCAAGGTTGCAGTTCTTACAATAGTGCAGAAAATCGATTATATATATGTATATATATATATATATAAAAGGCAAGATGATTGTGTGTGTGTGTGTGTGTGTGTGTGTGTGTCTGTTTATCTGCCTGTATTTTTCAGCCGTTTTATTTTAGTTTTTGCTTCAGGTTTGGCTCTAAGTAGATATAATTGTAGTTCTTAATCTCAGCCATGATACCATTTACTCAGAGGACTTATTTAGCCTTCAAAATTCAGTTTACGACAAAAAAAATTTATTTAATATCAATACCAGAAAATCAAAATTTGACTTACATTCATTCATTTCTCTTTCAGTCTATGGTTTCGCTGGTTTTAACTGGAAACAACTATTGCTTTTTAGTCTTTCGTGCTAACGTCCAAAGAGTCTGAGCTCCAGGACCATGGATTAGTTTTAAAGCTTTCATTACACCCGAGCAACGCTGGGCTATACTGCTAGTATATATATATATCTATTGGTTAGTAATCTTTAATTTACATATATATATATCTATATATATATATATATATGTAAATTAAAGATTACTAACCAAATATATAAGCATGTGAACAAACCAAACAGTAATCAGATACTCAGATCTAAATTGTAACTTGGTGTTTCACATTAAGTGAACATAAGTCAAAAAACTAAGTGCATTGAGTCTTTTAGGGTTTTGTGTAAGTCGTTATTTTTTTTCTTCTTTCCTTTCATTTGTTTATGTTTCGTTCTGTTCGTCTTTTTATGCATTTTTATCTTTGAACTTAGTGTTGGTAGGATTTGTAGAGTAACTGGTCATGGTTAAATATGATTTTTTTTTTTTTAATAATCATATTGCCCCAAGCAAGTTATTTTACTGCCACTGTTTTGCAGGGGGTTACATAGGAGGAAAGTTATGAGAAAGAGTGACAGTATATAGGGGGTTTCAGGAAGTGGATAAGAGAAGGATGAGAATACCGATGAGAGTGGAGTGGACAAAGAAAGGAGCATGAGAGAGAGGATGAAGGTTAGTGAGATAGGAGATGACTATTGGCTTTACATTTAAATTCTTGGAGATTATAGCTGCCAGGAAAAGAAGTAAATGGAATGGAATTCCATAGGTGGGAAGTGCGAGAAAAGAAGCTGTTGGAGTAGAATTTGCATTTACAATTTATTGGCTTCACGGTAGAAGGGTAGGACCTAGTTGCTAATCCTTTGGCTCGAGTAAATTTATATATAGAGGGCACCAGTGAGCTAAGTTTATTGAAGCAGAAGCCGTGAATGTATTTGTAGAAGAGACCCAGGGAAGCCACATTGCGCCGGTGAGAAAGTGACTATCTGAGCTGCCAAGTCGGGATCGATCACATTACAGATTCTTTGTTGGATCTTGTCAAGGATAGCAGGAGCATCTGACCAGATATGGCAGCATTATTCAATGCACAGGCAGATGATAGATGTATATATGTGCAGGATTGTTTCAGGCGGAAAAAACTTCCTGGCCTTACACAGTGAACCGACTTTCTTAGTAGCGGATTTAGCTATGGATTCTATATATTCATTTGGCAGAAATGCGGACAAATATTTGTTATAAACATTGTTTCTTGAAAACTTTGTCAATTCTGCTTGTTGGACATTTCTGCCAATTACATTTAACCCTTACCAGTTCCTCTGCAAACCCTACCAACACGAAGCTCATCAAAGAAAAGAACAGGGTCAATATAATACAGTGGCAATTTGTTGGAGAATATTCTTTAATCAAAACTTTGAAATAAAACAAACTGGATGAAGGATAGAAGGTATAGAATATATAATATATTTTTATTTTAGAATGATGAGTTCTTTGATACCCAGTGTAGCAAAATGATCGTTTACAAGACAAATATTAGTAGCAGTCATGAGAAATGTCCGTTTTGGCTGGGTAGTTGTAGTTTTGGGATTATACCTTGCATGTTGTAATAGTAATCTTAAAAATAGGTCAATGTTAAAGTGTTCTTTCTCAGACCTAAATATGGCCGAAATATGATTAGCAGATGACCTTTTAACTACTTTACACATCATGCATGACTCGTTTCTTTATGTTAGTGTCTTTTGTTTCATATATTGCCGTCTTCATTTCATCTAGCTCAAGTGTGAGCTTATTCTTTTGACATGGTGCCGAGACTCTGGCACAAAACTTGGTTTTGGCTAACATTAAAAGTCTGTTTTGGATTAATTTTTTTTCAAGTGGCTAAAATTATTTCATCTGCTCGTGTTGAAGCCTTGCATGAACAAGTAACTTACAGGGTTAGAGGGAGATAATTTATGACTTCCAAAAGAGGGACTACTATGCAAGAGATGAGAATGATGTATCCCAGTGATTGTAATAAAGGGTTTGGTTCAAAATTCCTAACACCTGAAGAAAGGCCATAGCGTACAACAGCTGAAACGTCAGAGAAATGTCAACAAAGATGAGGACAAAATGTCCGAATAATGTAAATACCGTAAATACTAGACAAATACAGTTATGTCATTTTGTTTTAAATTGTTGATGAGATAACTTCCTGTTCACTACGCGCTTTTATGTCTGTAATAATCACCCTCCCCTCATTTATTTTTTTAAAAAATCCTTTGTCCTGCTTTTATTCTAATACCCTTGGTTAATTATTTCCATGAAAACTTTCAATGAAAATGTTAAATCCTAAAATGAATGTCTTTTGACAATCACTTCATAACTGGATACAACAATTCACAATGAAAAATAATGAATGAAGGACATTAGAAAAATACTTCATAAGGTTTATATTTATTTAAAATAACATATTTGGATATAAAAAAAATTACTTTCTCTTTAAATAATTTGTCTGTTGTATGGGGAGGTATTTTTAAGGCTATCACAATGTGTTTAGTATAATAAAGGAAGGTAAGGAAGTTGTTGGGTATTATTATCCATTAATATTTCGAGATCAGAATCTCATCTTCAGAATGATGGGAGAGCTTGATTTCACACCTGTCCACTGGTAGGCTGTGCCTTAAAATGAGTGGTCCTCTTTCACTGCTACTGCTGTCATTAATTGTAGTGTGTGTGTGTTAGTGCATGCATGTGTCTTTACGGTTTATATAAGTGTGCATGATAGTAGGATCTGGCTTTTCACATCTTTTTTAAAATGATAGAGGGTGCCATTTTACAATTTGATGATATATCTGTCTGCTTCAATTTATGGTTTGATATGTGTGCATTGGCCCGTGGCAGGGTTTGGTATTTTCGTTTCTCTGTCAGAATGGTAGTAGGTGCTGTTTTATGACCTGATGTTATGTCTATCAGCTTTAATTGGAGGTGTGTTTATTGCTACATTATTTTTTTTAATTTGCCTTTGTTGGTTTCAGTTCTGTGCCAGTCACATGTAAGATACTTTCTGAAAAATGTTGAATTCTATTTGATTCACAGGCTATGCTATTTTAATTTCTTTACTCTAAATCTGAGTATCATTTCTTAGCTTTTTGAACAGAATACTTTATTTAATAAACAGAGCCCTGCTGTTCTTCTCCTTATACTAGTCACATACAATGTCTTTCCTGGCACATGTGAAACAGTACTAATTAATCCTTTAGTGTATGATATTCCCATTAACTAGGTCCCACCCTTTTACTCTGAAGCCAATAAATTGTAAACACAAATTCTACTCCAGCAGCTTCTTTTCTCAAACTACCTGCCTGTGGAATTCTCTTCTGCATACTTGCTTTCCTGACAGTTACGACCTCCAAAAATTTAAATGTAAAGTCAATAGTCATCTCCTGTCACACAGACTTACATCCTCCCTCTCACGCTTTTCTACATCCACCCCACTCTCATCAGTACTCTCTTCCCTCTCCTACTCTTTTCCCGACACCCCCTGCAACCTCTCACTCCTCATCACATTCCTCCTCATCCACCCCACTCTCATTAGTAATCTCTTCCCTCTCATACTCTCTTCCCTCTCATACTCTCTTCCTGACATCCCCCTGCAACCTCTCACTCCTCATAACATTCCTCCTATGTAACCCCCTGTACAACAGTAGCAGAAAAATGCCTTGCTTGGGGTGTTTTTGTCATTGCCATAGAATTTACTGTTCATTATTTGCTCTGTTGGACATTCTGTCCTCATTTTGATCCCAGTCACATTGTGCTCTTCTTAGTGAAGATTAATTGAACCATTTATTTGATCTGTTGACTGAATGTAGAAAAGCACAAAACCTGTATGTACAAACAAGCAGAATGATATTAGAAACACTTTGAGATACTATTTAAATTATCAAATGCAAGTAACTCCACTAGTTTTCATTTTAAAAAAAGAAAATCTGTTCATAAAATCAGTTGTGCACAAACTATCATATTTCAAATAACACAATGAAAACGTCTGCAGAATCATATGGGCAAGCCGTAAGATGGCAGGGCCCTTTCATGAGCAAAATATTTCATATTAGTTATTTACACATTGGCAATGGACTTAATATCTATTTTCCATAAATATCTGAAGATCCAGAAAGGCAGTTGGTGAAAAATCAATAAGAACTTGGAGAGATTTTCTATACCTAGAAGAAACAAATGTTACCTCCCTTTATGGAATCTCATAAGGACAAGATCATATTGGCTCACCAGAGTGGTTTATCTTTATATTTGCACAGCTTAGCAAATATCTACATTTAAATATTGACACACAGGTTTTATAGAATGTGTTCCAGTAAGTATCATATGCCACAAAAAATGAACTTACAAAGATTGTAAATGGATTATTTCATCTAATTATTGTTGCTTTTTTAGATTAATCATTTGTATTATTATTTTATTACTAGTTTTATTTCATACTAACAAGATAATAGTGAAAAGGCTTCATCTAGAAACAATATGTTGAAATAAAACTTGTAATACCAGAGTGAAAATGCTTAATCTAAAAAGCAACAATAATAAGATGGAATAAAACTAGTAATAAAATAATAAAAATGAAAATGCTTAATCTAAAAAGCAAGCATAATATAATCATTGAATTAAATTTGTGTTTTAATTAAAGATGCATTGGGACATGGAATTTTCTATGTTTTGAGATTTCTACCTCATCATCAGGCAATGTTAGATTTTCATTTGAAGCCAAGAGGGCGTTTGCTACCAGAATTAGGCAACGCATAGCATCCTCTAAGTTTGGTTCCAAAGATTACTGGCATCTCTGCAAAAGCGTGCTCAGCAGGAACAAGACTTCAATACCCCCACTAATCAATGAGTTTGAAGTTCTCACCTACCCAGCCGACAAGGCTGAATGCTTTGCCCGTAGATTCTCAACCAATTCGACACTGGACTTGTTAGGAATACCTACACCAGACTTCCCACCCAGAACTAAGGCTCAACTAAATAACGTCCACATTACACCCTCGCTGGTCGCCAAGATAATTGCACAACTTGACCCACACAAAGCGAGCGGCGGTGACGGAATCCCAGTCATAGTACTGAAGAAATGTGCCCCAGAACTCTCCTCTGTCCTCTCTAAACTCTATAACCTCTGCCTATCTGCTTCCTGCTTTCCTGCCTGTTGGAAGTCCTCCTGCGTAGTTCCTATATTTAAGAATTCTGGCGAACCCTCAGACCCCGCCAATTACCGTCCTATTAGTCGCCTTCCAATCTTTGGCAAAGTTTTCGAAGCCATTATCAATGCCGAGGTGATTCAGCATCTCATGGCCAACGGGCTTCTCTCTGACAAACAGTACAGGTTTTGCTTCACCAGGTCTACTGCTGATATGCTAACGACCATTACCAAGTACATATACCAGGCACTCGACAAGAATGGTGAAGCCCGAACCGTTGCCTTGGATATCTCCAAAGCATTCGACAGGATCTGGCATGCTGGCCTCTTGTGCAAACTACGGAGCTATGGGATAACTGGACACCTGTTTGACCTCATCCAGTCTTTCCTCTCTAACCGCACATTGAAGGTGGTATTAAATGGGCATGCCTCCCAAAACTACCATACGAATGCGGGTGTCCCTCAAGGTTCTATCCTAAGTCCCACGCTCTTTCTGATCGACATTAATGATCTCCCCGACACCATTAGATCCCAAGTTGGCATGTATGCCGACGACACAACAATCTACTTTCGCATCGATCAGAAACCAGGTCTGGACGACAAAGTGAACCTCGCTGCCGTACTTGAAAGGGACCTCCAATCCGTAGTGGCCTGGGGTAGGAAATGGCTGGTAAATTTCAATGCCTCTAAAACAAAGCTGTTATCAGCTAACCACCATAGACAATCGCATCTACCTCCCATTAGCATGGGACAGGCTAGCCTCCCAAAGAGTTAAATACTACGCCTCCTTGGCCTTACACTTTTGGCGGACCTCAAATGGAATGACTATATTGAATCCATTGCCAAATCTGCTGCTATGAAAGTCGGCTCCCTGTGCAGGGCCCGGAAGTTTTTCCCACCTGAATCTATTCTGCACATATACAAATCTACCATCCGCCCGTGTATTGAATATTGCTGCCATATCTGGTCGGGTGCCCCTGCTGCTCTCCTTGGGCTTCTTGACAAAATACAAAGGAGGATTTGTAACGTAGTTGATACTGACTTGGCAGACCGGCTGCAACCACTCTCTCACCAGTGTGATGTGGCTTCCCTGTGCCTCTTCTACAAGTACTTTCATGGCTTCTGCTCCGATGAGCTTAGATCACTGGTGCCACCTAAGCACGAATTTACACGAGATACTAGATTAGTAACTAGGTCCCACCCTTTCACAGTTAAACAAATAAGATGTAACCGTAATTTCTACTCCAACAGCTTCTTTTCTCGCGCTTCCCGCCTGTGGAACTCCCTTCCACAAGTCTGCTTTCCCAACAGTTACAATCTCCAGGTGTTTAAATGTCGGGTCAATAGACACCTCCTATCACACTAACTCCCAACTATTCTCAGAACACTCTCATCTACCCAACCATCATTCTCGGTATCCTTACCCACCTATCACCCACCCTCTGACATTTCCTATATTTAATCATCCTTTCTCCACTCTACATAGCCACCTGCGCAGTAGTGGCAGTGACATGCCTTGCTCAGGGTGAAACGCTTATAAAAAAAACAAAAAAAAAACAATACATTTGTTATTTATAAATATAGGAAGACATAAAAATTTTGTCTTCCCATATCTATAAATGACAAACGTATTGTTTTTTATATTAAAAAAAATCATTTTCACAACTATGATCTAACATTGCCTGATGACGAGATAGAAATCTCAAAACTTAGAAATTTCTGTGAGATCAATCCATTGGGTCATTTAATACTTTTTTCCTAAATAAAGCCTTTTTTTTTTTAAATAGACTGTTGTTATGGTTATATTTTCTAAATTATATTTTTGAGCTCAGTTTAATTTCTTTTATAAACTGGAATATATAAAGTGGATGAGTATTTTAAAGATAATTCTTTTAAGTTTTTTTGCTACTATTTTAAATGAATTGAATTAAAATTGCTGCAGTTTGTTAGCATGTTCTATAGTGAATATCTCTTGGTATGCCACGAATACCAATAGCAGAAGTTCTTCCTCTTTTAAGGAAATAGGAACTGGTTATGGTAGTATGTCTAATATAGAGTCAGGAATAACTTCTCTTCTAGTTTGGTGTTTCTGACTCCATTCTCTCCACCCTCAAGCAGTGCTTCTCCTTCAGAAGAGGGCTTGGTATATTGACCGGCATCTGAGGCATCCCCAAAAAGAGAAGTGCCAAGAATGTTTGAGAATTTTTCCACATTACTGCCAATAAACTCATCTTAAAATTACCTTGTCACATCTTAAAATGAAAATCGCAGCCTCATGGTCTGAAATTCCAACTACCAAACTACTGGCTATGGTAACAGCAAGATTAACTATCTTCACACGATTGGCATTTATTGACATATTTGCCATATTTTTCTGCATGCTGTGTCTCTTCAGGACCATTCCTGGATATGATGATAAACTATATCCAGCATCAAGGCCTCTGATAGAGAGATTGGAGGTTTTGAAGAACATGGTCAGTCAGATAAGTACCATACATGATACACGCTTGGGCGATCATGGATTGAAAGAGATATGACTGACTAGGCAGAAGTTTTTCCTGCAGTTAGTTGTCATTACTTTTTGTGTTAGACTGATTGCCAATAAAGTCTACAGAACCCAATCTATCCTGTTATTTACGCCATAGCTGGAGGAAGATGAAATGGATTAATACCTTTTCCAAGAGTATTTGTGTGCAAGTGATTGCAATGATTTTGACTGGAATTCAAACTCAGCACTTTGATTTCTCATTCCAGGCCAATATCCACTACACCACAATGCACATCCGAATAGTGTGGTACTACCTCTAAATTGCTGCTGTTCTCAGGTCCACCCTGAGCTGGCCTGGCAGCACCTTTTTAGAATCCCAAATATGGCAAATAGTGAACCACTCAACAAAAACAAAACACCATGAAAGCGCATAAAATATTTATAGTGAAATTAACAAAATATAATTTGTTAGCAGAATGGCTAATAATACATTTTGTAAAAAAAAAAATCGATCAAAAATACATTTTTTGTAGTTGAAAGCATTCAATTGCATTCAAAAAATTTTTATTTTTGTTGTATCATGAAATGAAGAGATACACAGAAAAATGTAGATAAACTACTTTATTAACAGCATGATACAACCAAGACGTATCTAAACTTATTTATAAATGGAATTTATGTGTGTGTGTGTGTGTGTGTGTGTTTGTCCGTTATCTATAGACTGCAAACCTGCTGAACCGATTTTCTTGAAATGTTACACAGTTGTACTATAAGCGTCTGCGAGTGTTCTTAACTAGGTTTTGTATTGAGGTACCCCCGATAAATATCGATAATTAAAAAAATCGGGTTATAGAACAAATGGTCCGAAATTTAATCAAATTTGATACACTCATAGACAAAGACATAAGAAACGATATTCAGAAGTTTCAAGGTTGCAGTTCTTACAATAGTGCAGAAAATCGATAATATATATATAAAAGCTTTCATTACACCCGTGCAACACTGGGCTATACTGCTAGTATACAATATTTGCAGTCTCTCGCAGTAGTAGGTGTTACTTTCCAAAGTCTGTGATCATGACAATTCCCCGTGCTAAGTGCAAATTGTCTTTTATACATCCGAGGAACCAGATATCACATGGTACAAGCCATGGCACAACAATTTTCAGCCATAAAATTATGTTCAAAATATTTAGATTTTAGCATTAAATAAGCTATGGATCTCATTATTTTCCCATATGTAGGACACTAACAGATCAGGTTGGAACAACAGTAATTAAGTGGTTACACACACTTCAAAACCTTCAGTCTCCTGATTAATGATTTTGCTGTTACTAACCAAATTCACCCAACCAATGTTTTCATACAAGAAACATTTAGCATTTATTGACATATTTGTCATGAATAACTATATAGAATTTTGGTATTTTAGAGGACCTGGTATGCTTTTATATAGCAATCTCTTCAAAAATGGAGAGATGTGAAATAACAGAAATGTGGTTCTACAGAAGGATGCTGAGGATATCATGGACCAAATTTATGAGCAAGGTCAAAGTTTTGGAGAGAATGGAAACAAAAAGGAAAGTTATACTTAACATCAGAAAGAGGCAGTTAAAGCTTCTGGGAAGTTTAATGAGGAAAGAGTTTGGAGAATCTGATACTCACAAGGCAGATAGAGGGAAAGAGACAGGATAAAATTGCATGTAACATACTTAATGGGCAAATGTTTAGCTAAGAGACAGGAAGATGTGGAGGACCATGTTTGCCTACAATTGCACATAAAAAGGACACGATGCATAAAAGGAACATGGCACATAAAACTTTTGTATGTAGAATCTACTCTACCATTCCCTGTAATAGGAATATGGCTTGGTATCTGCTGCTAGGGTGGGCGTTGTGGTGCAATGGATATTGGCTCAGAACGAGAAATCGGGGAGCCAAGTTTGAATTCCTGTTGAATTCCTTGCATTCACTTACGCGCAAATACCCTTGGTAAAGATATTAATCTGTTTCTTCCCTCCAGTTATAAGTTAAATAACAGGACATATTGGTTTCTATAGCCTTGGCTGGCAACCAGTCTACCTCAGAAAGTAATGGCAACCTACTGCGGGATAATCAACTGCCCAGTCAGTCATGTCTCTTTCAAGACATGATCACCCAAGCTTGTATCACGTATTGCACTTAACTGACTGAGTGATCTGCTGCTATAGTTGCAATACATGTGCTAACCCTACAATTTCTTGATAAGTTACTTATGATGTGATTTGACAAATTTTGCAAAGTAATAATAACAAATGAACCATTCTATTTTCATTTAGAATTATCCACTTAAAAATAACATCTTCTCTATTAAAAAACTGGGGTAGCCTAATAATTAATGCTGATGGTTTTTAATAGAAAAGATGCTATTTTTAAGTGGATATATACACACACTCTATCATAATAAAGACCATTTTATATATATATATATATATATATATGTATATACACTCTATCATAATAAAAACCATTTTATATATATATTTATATATATATATATATTCTATCATAATGAAGACCATTTTATATATATATTTATAGATATATAAGTGAATATATATATATATATAAAATGGTCTTTATTATGATAGAATATATATATATATATAAATATATATATAAACTGGTCTTTATTACGATAGAGTGTATATATATATATATATTCTATCATAATAAAGACCATTTTATACATATATATATATATATATATAAAATGGTCTTTATTATGATAGAATATATATATATATATATATATATATATATATATAATGGTCTTTATTATGATAGAATATATATATATATATATAAATATATATATAAACTGGTCTTTATTATGATAGAGTGTATATATATATATATATATATATATTCTATCATAATAAAGACCATTTTATATATATATATATATAAAATGGTCTTTATTATGATAGAATATATATATATATATCACTGAATACATGGCTAAAGTGTCACTCAAATTAGTGTTATTGAATTAAGTGGGGGATATGAATGTAAGAGGAGCAACAAGGAACTGAATATTAGATACCAAGTGACTCTTGATTTGAAATGTTTAAGATTGTAATGCTCAGGGAAGCATCACCATTAGATTTGTTAGATAAAGTAACAGTTCTTGACAAAAAAACTGAGTGGAACAAGCAATATAGAAGAAATGTGGGGGATTCGGCTTTGCAGGCATGGTATGTCTAATTATAAATAAAGGCCTGAGATGGCAGAACTAAAAAGTGTAAATATTTACCTCGAAATTAGCAATAGAAAAGAAATATGCAAGCAGCATTGCATCTGTGGAAAAGACCCTCTAGAGTAAAAAAAAACATTTCTTCCCTTACAAGTTTGTGTGAACTATTAACTCTATCAAGGCTGAAAAGTAGAGGATTGAGCAGCTCCAGTATAAATATGGCAGCATTATTCCATTTTTGGTCTTGTCTGGTTCTTGTAAAGTTAAGGCATGGCAGAAAGAGTCTGGGATGCTAGAATGAGCCAGCCATTTTTATCAGCATCCTTAGGGATTGACTTTTACTTGTGAGAGGCAGCTGATCAAAGAAGGGGAAAATGAATTGCATAGCTAGACTTCAGACCTTAAATTGTTTGATAAACAAACATTTTAATTGGTACTACCATGAAAGCCATGGTAAGTGTTGCAATGGAATGTCCCACACTCCCTATCATCTTTGTCGACTGACTATATTAGCAGCCATGTATAATGGGCACAGGAGATACCTTTAAATGCTTCAGTAATTACTAGCCTGCTAGTAGAGTCCCTGTCTTGCTGTAGTGTATTCGCTTTACAATAAACCTGCATTCTTTCATCTATGCACATGTTGCTGTTCTTTCACTCGAGTACCATCTTGTCTGCTTATAACCTCTTAAAAGGATACCACAGTAAGAAAAGTAATTTTATTGTTTTATATAAAAGTAGGAGATATATTGTGACGCAATGGATATTGGCTCAGAATAAGAATTCTGAGAGCTAAGTTCGAATTCCATTCGAATTTGTTTCATTCACCTACACATAAATATCATTGGGGAAAGCCTTAATCCATCTCTTCTCCCTCTAGCTATGAGTTTGAATAGCAGGATAGATTGGGTTTCATAGTCTTGGTTGGCAACCAATCTACTGCAGAAACTAATGTCAAACCTGCTACAGGAAAATCTTCTGCCTAATCAGTCATGTCTCAAAAGAGACACAATCGCCCAAGTGTGTTTCACGTACAGCAGTTAACTGACTGACGGACATGAAGTGGTAATTCTTTTGAAAAAATATATTTTCTTTATTATGAAAAATGAATATGAAAATGGAAACATATCCGTAGGAACAGGTGTAAATATAGGTTGAGATAATCGGATAAAGATTACATTTTTCCCTATACAATGTTGGAGACAAACTGGGATTCAAAAAACAATAGAGTTTCATTTAGTTCTAAGGTCAGAAGGCAAGAGAAGCATTCTATTTTAGATTCACTTATTGATGTGGACCCAGAATAGGACCGGAAGAAAACTCGAACTTGGGAATTAGTGAAACACATATTTAACGGAAAACAAATACAAGAGTGTTACACGTCAGTCTGACTACCAAGTATTAGATCGGGGTGATTCAACCCAACTGAACTTCCACCCCAAGAGACATATTCTCCCGGTATTCATAATAATAGGAAGAGTTCATTATTGTCTAAAAAGGGTAGGTCTCATAACACATATTCATGAAAGACATTAGAGTAATCAAGAGCCTGTATTGGCAGCAAACTACCCTTACTAAAACCAGCCAGTTTAGGAGACAAGAAACTCCTTTTTATTGAGACGCCATCTCTAGGAAGATTACCTACCAATTTTTCCACTATCTGGGACTGTAAGCCTATTTTCAGATGGCTGGTCTTAATTTTAAGTAATTTTCAAGACAAGAGATTTTTCTAAAATTGGAGAATATAATTATTTTTGTCAGGTAAAGTAGCCGAAATGTTAACAAGCGGAAAATACAGATACAGGATTTACTGAGTGCAAAATTCTTTTGTTGAGAGAAGTAAGCAAATTTATCAAAGCTAGTTACCTAATTTTAGTCAAAATATTTGTCAATGGGTTTTGATGATATGTGACACCCTAGGTCAGAATTCAGCCTTGAGAATTTCCTGTGTATTGTTTACCAGGACAGTTGATAAGAACAGGCAGACAATAACAGGGAGTGAGTTTTCTCCCCTTCTATTGGGAGTTGAAATGGTTAAATGTTATTGTTTTCATTTCAAGCTGGTATGAGTTATACAGTAAGGGAAACAGAAATCCCATACCTAACTTTACTACCCCAGTTCTGTTACTTGTTGAATAAAACCAGGGTGCAAGACAAAATTAATTAGTTCACCCCTCCCCTGTGTTTGGAATGAGAAGGTAGAAAGAGATTTGAATGGCGGTTTGAATAATATGGTCGGACTGAAATGGATGTGCTGCTAAAAGACAACTGAGTAAACCCCAACTCAGAAAACATTGTTATTGAAGTAATTTTACAATACCAGCCAAATGTTGAGTGTCACCAGCTTTGACTTCTTGTAAATCTTGTATTTATTCGATATATATAAATATATATATAAATCTACATCATGTTTTGCAGTCTTAAATCTGGTTTCATGATATACCAATCCCTCACATGTCTGGACCAGCCTCATCAAGTGATAACAAGCAATCCTACTTTGGCTAATCCAAGATCAACAGCACATGGGCAGAATTGACCAAAGCTTAGAAAGGTTGGCTAGACTCAGCCAGGTGTCATGTTATAGGACCCTAACCTGGGAACAACAGCAATTAAGAAGTGGTGGTATGCTCCTTAAAACCTCCAGTCTCCTGATCAGAGGACTTGCTGGTGGATGTAGCTTATTGTCATACCCAGGAGTATATATGTGTGTGTGTGAATGTGTGTGTGCAGACCTGTGGATACAACAAATACTGTTTAAAATGAAATGGTCCTGGTTGTGATAGTAAACTGCATCTAGCAGCAAGGCCCCTGATTGGGAGGTTGTGAGGAGCATAAAACCACGTCTTAATTGCTGCTATTCCCAGGCCCAGGTCCAACCTGACTCTGAGTGGTAGTACCTGTTAGGGTCCCAGCTATAGACAAATAGTTATCCCCCAAACTGAGGTCAACGCACTATGAAAGTATGAAAATAGACTTTTATAGAAATATATACGTAAAAATAGACTTTTGTAGAAAAATATACATTTTTGAAGGAAAAAAATTATTACCATAACACATTTTTCAAGGAAAAAAAATTACAAAACTAGAAGACATCTTCAGTTTTTTTAAATAAAAAAAAATGTTTTTTCATCAAAGTCTAACTAAATCAACTTTCTCACATTAAAAAACAATACCTTATGACCCTATCTTTTTGGCATGAAATAACCCACAGAGGTGTTGATATGCCGTTAAACAAACTCAAACTCAATTAAAATGAAAACTGAGCATCTTATCAAAAACAGAAATTCGCTAAAAACAACACTTGAAGTCATAAAAATATTTTGGATTAAATCATAAAAATACCTTCGTTAATTCTTTAAGAATTGCTTTGTTTACATTTCGGATATAAATCTGAGCTGAGGTAGCTTTTTGAGAAATCTGGATGAGTGAACATGCTTTAAAGGCAAATAGAATTTTGCTTGATTGTGTAGATGAGTGGTTAAAGCATGCCTGATCAGTCAGGGGTATCTTCTGCAAAGAGGGACATTTTCATCAATAAGTTTCCTCATGTGTACAGGCTGGTAGGAATACATTCCACAGTTAAATATTTACTATTAAAAAGTACTTCATACAAAAGTAGAGCATAGATATATATTTAATATTTTTATATTTATTATAATAGCTTACTGCAACTAAATAGCTACAGTGTAACCCTGATATAAGAGAGTTGTTGGGACCTGATAAAATTATCTTATAGTTGGATTTCTCTTTTATCCGGGTTTGGTCTATTTTATATACATTACCACAGGCTCTAATTTGGGACCAGATAAAATCTATCTTATATTCGAGTTTCTCTTATACCGGGGTCTCTTATATCCGGGTTATACTGTATATAGTTTTGGTGTTTAATACATTATCAGACAGTGAAAAAAAGTTTCGGTATGCTTTTATAATAATAATAACTCATACATACATATATATATATATATAGAGAGAGAGAGAGAGGGGGGAGGGGTGAGAGAGTTAAACAGTACATTATAATTTCCACTGGCCTTAATTGTTTGAGAAAATGTTTGGAAAATATCTATCTTCTGGCAACACTGGGGAGATGCCATCATTAAATCAGACATGTCTTACCACTTGACCCCAAAATATTTCATGGTAGACAAGATTCAACTTAACCTTTATATAGATATTCTCCTGATTTCTTTTATCAAAGGATTAATATCTGCTCAGATTGTAATGAATGTAAACAAACTCAATCAAAGACAACATTACAGAATTTTACGGATGAAACTGGCACTAGCTAACATATTTGAATTTTTATTTGTTTAACATTGTTATTTTTTAATGGATACTTGTATTTGAGTGGACAATCTGTTTATATATAAATACATTACATGATAATTTCCACTGACCTTAATTGTTTGGGAAATTGTTTGTTATATATATATACACACATTTTTTCATGACTGAGTATGAGCAAAAGGAATTCAGGGATTTGGACAAAAATGGCATCAATGTTTACTTATCATGCTAGCAAAATCTCTAGCTGTGAAAGTGATGTAAACACTTGCATTGGTAAAACTGAAGGTACTGTTGACAAGTTATTTCTAATGTGAAAATCTACACTTATTGACATGAAAATGGCTTCTTTCAAGCAACTGTTCCCTCTGATCCAATGTATGGATGCACAGCACGGACACTCACTTCAAACTTAGAAAGAAAACTGAATAGAGCCTACACTTACATGCTAAGTGTGGCTTTGAATCTCACTTTGAGAGCTCAACTGACTAATGAGAGATTCAGTTGGAACTTTCACCCAGCATCAGATATTATCAAAGAGTGTTGTCAAATTAACAGGACATTACTGGTGAGCTAAAAACTAAATTGCTAGTTTTGTTTTTTGTTTTTTTGGTTTTTATCCATTTTACCCCAAGCAAGGTGAGTCTGCCACAAGTGTGCAAGGAGTCACAGTGAGAGGAAGACTGGGTACAAGAGGTTTTGAAGAAAGGATAAGATGGACAGGACTCAAGAAGATAAAATATGACAATTGATGTAGTTAAATTTTTGGAGATTTTAGCTAACAGGGAAGTAAGTAAATGGAAGGGAGTTCCACAGACAGAAATTTCAAGATAAAAAATGATTGAGTAGAATTGGTGGTTACATTTAAATATTTAAGTGGTAAAACAAAGGGACCTAGATGCCAATCTAGTAGCACATTTAAATTTACCCAGTCTGGGTACAAGGAGGATTTGTAAGAGCAATTGCCATGAAAAAGACACAAGGAAGCCACAACACATTGGTGAGAAAGTAACTGAATTTGTTTTGTGAGAAAAAGTTAGCAAAGGACGATAAGCCAAAACCTATATTAAGCTAATTTGTGCCAACATAAATGGCAACACCTGCTGAATTGGATGTCAACAGGGAGTGACAGAAATCAGTGAAAATATCATGATATATAAAAAAATCAGGTACTGACATCTACTCCAGTCACTGTGAGGAAAATTATCAACGGTTTAAGACTTATTTTAACCAGTGATGGAGAAAATGTTAGGGCCAATTTTGGATATCATCATTTGATCCCAAAATGATTTCTTTGACAGAGCTTTCTTTGGTTTTAATTTCCAGAAGATGTCAGTGAAAAACCATTCTTAGAATTTTTTTATTATTTCTACTCCTACCTGACAAATCAGAATGCCATTCGCACCAAAGGGCACTTTGTTTATCATCACTAATTCTCAAGGCAGTAAGATCACAAAGAGAATATTTATTATGATCAAAGGGGTGACCACTGAAATCCCTCATAATTACAGACAGCTGGGATTACAAAAGGCAGTGATCGATGCTTGTTTAAATTATGACAGCATCATAACAAACATTTTTTGATGGTCAGCTTATCGACATAAACACAGAAGAAAGATGAAAGTACAGATTAGAAAGGTCAAATACCAACACCTGCAGTCAGTATGAACAATGTCATCAATGATTTGACATATTTTAATAGATAATGGAAAATAATACTGAGATCCAAAAGCACATGTGTATAGTGAAAAGATGCCTTCTAAAAGCTAAATAAGTAACAGAAAAATTTAATTAGAAGCAAACAAAAGTGTCAATCCTCCTACATGGCACTGAATGCTGGACAATTTACTCACTATTTAAGAGGAAATTTTAAGCTAGATATATGGTTCTACAGAAGAATGCTGAGAATACTCTGAACTGTACATGTGAGTAACAAGAAAATTTTAATGAATATAAAAACAAAAATGATGCATATGGTTCAGATCAGAAAGAGGTCAGTTGAAATTTCTAGGATACATGAGAAAAGAGGGATTGGTGAATTTGACACTCACAGAATTTACTGAAACAAGAGAGGCAAAGAGTAACTTTGAAGAGTGAGCAACCATTGTTAAATGTAAAATGAATGACAGAACCGTCCAACAAACACAATTGATAAAATTTGCAAAACAAGACAAGAACAAAGGAGAAAATAGTATAAAGCAGGAAAACAAATTAACAATAATAAGGTAAAAAGTTTCAAAAGCTAAGAACTGGAGTTGACACACAAGAGCAAGTTTGGATAAGCAAACCTAGCAGACTGACTTCAAAACATTCAAATATGATGATGTTGAGATTGTAGTGTTCAGGGACCTATCCAGGCGGAGCTGTTAAAAAAAAAAAATAGAGGTTCTTCCAATGTTATGTAGGGGGGCTTTTTATTTTTAAAATATTTGTTTAATACAAGCCATAAGAGCCACTCAAGGTAGTGTCATTCATATCTCTAAAAAGACATCTGATGGTCATATAAAATCAAGAACTGGCCTGTTTTATTAGGAATAAATTCTAGCATGCATCTCTGTGCTTGTGCCTATAAATTGAGAAGGAGCAAGTGTTTTGCTGTCATTCTTAATATTTTAGTGTATTCCACTCCCCTCTCATTTTCATATATATTTTTAGATATATATTTGTAAATTTTTATATTTTTAAATTTTTATATTTTTAGATATATTTTTGTAAATTTTTATATTTTTAAATTTTTATATTTTTAGATATATTTTTGTAAATTTTTATATTTTAAAATTTTTATATTTTTAGATATATTTTTGTAAATTTTTATATTTTTAAATTTTTATATTTTTAGATATATTTTTGTAAAAACAAACAAACAAAAAATTGTAGAAAAAAATATTGTATATGAAACAAAATTTTTATTTCATGTTTTTTTTTACCTTTTTTTTATGTCTCCTTGCAAATATGTAGTATTATGGTATATGCAGGGTTGTAATGTGGTGGATGAGTTCTTGTGGTGAATAAACATATTATAATGAGTGATTAGGTTATGAATCTGATTAGCTAGGTCTAGGATAGAAAGTACTGACCAGCCTCACCTCCTCTTTCAACCAAGTGTCAAAATTAATGTATTCAGAATAATTAAATATTCATTCCTACTGTACAACTTATCTAATTGTGTAAATGGATAGCAGAACATGGAGAGAGTGATTGTAATGTGATAAACGTTGCTAAGTGTGAAAAAGGAGAGGAAGATGTGGAGAGCTTTTATTGTAACAACCTGAAGGATAAAAGAGAAGATTCAAACTATCACTCTGTAACTACAGATCAAAAATAAAAAATAAGATTTTGGCGAGATTTGAACCTTTATTTGTTTTTTGCCTTGGGACGCTTTTCTTAGTATAAAACCCTTTCTACCATTTCTTCTACAAATGCCAGTGTTTATACAGGATTGAATCTAACAACATAACACTATTCTTTATTTTCTTCAAATGCTTGACGACAATAACAAATTTGTTTACTTAGATATGAAAAAGGTGTTAGCAGTAATAACTTGCAATAATCAATAACCTCCAATAAAATTCAACGATAATGTCTGTTTATATTTGTTCTGAGCTTTCTCCATTGATATTGATCTTGAGTATCTGATGGTTTAGCTTAGATAACGGTCGAGTTGTTTAAGCAATGTTTTTCTTATATTTGAGAGCAACGCTCACGTGTCTGTCTTTTAAATATTTAACAAACTCATTATCATAAATTATAAATAGCAAACACCATAACACACATGGGTATTCATGTCTTTTTAGAGATATGAATGACACTACCTTGAATGGCTCTTATGGCTTGTATTAAACAAATATTTTTAAAATAAAAAAGCCCCCCCCCCGATAACTTTGGAATAACCTATATTTTTTTTTTTTAACAGCTCCACCTGGATAGGTCCCTGAACACTACAATCTCAACATCATCATATTTATGGTCAATCATCTATCCTGCATATTTTCATAATCCTCACTTCTGACTTCTTAATTTAAAATCCATATCAAAAAAAAAGAAAAAGCTTCTTCCCCAACACTGGAAGAACTGTTATTTTTTAACAGAGTTCCATCTGGATGTGTTCCTGAGCACTACAATCTCAACCTCTTCATGTTTAAGGTCAATCATTATCTATCCACCATATCCTCCAGATTTTTACTTAAACTTCTTAATTTAACATTCATATCAAACTCCCCATTCAGTAATTATTTGCCTAAAGTTGTTTTTAAGATTCAGTTCAAATTCCAGTTGAATTCCTTGCATTCACTTACACACAAATACCCTTGGGAAATGTATTAATCCATCTCTTCCCTCTAGTTATGGGTTAAATAACAGGACAGATTGGGTTCTATAGCCTTGGCTGGCAACCAGTTTACCGTAGAAAGCAATGGCAACCTACTGCGGGATAATCTTCTGCCAAGTCAGTCATGTCTCGAAAGAGACATGATCACCCAAGTGTATATCACGTATGGCACTTAACTGACTAATTCAGTCAGTTAAGTGACATATGTGAAACACGTTTGGGTGATCATGTCTCTAAAAAGACGTGACTGATTGAACTGAAGATTTTCATGCTGTAGGTTGCCATTAATTTCTGCAGTAGACCGGTTGCCAACCAAGTCTATAGAACCCAATCTGTCCTGTTATTTAACCCATAGCTTGAAGGAGGAGAGACAAATTAGTACCTTTCCCAAGTGTACTTGTGCATGTGAATGTAACAAATTCAACTTGGCTTTCCAATTTCTCATTTTTTTACCAGTGTTCATATTGCAGTTTTTTTAAATGTTAATGGTTCTCTCTAGTATTTCTGATGTTAATGGTTTTTCTCTAGTATTTTTTACCAGAGCTCATATTGCAATTTTGACACTAATGATTCTTTAATATTTTTTTACCAGAGTTTATCTTGCAATTTTGACACTAATGAATTTCTCTGGCACTCTGTATTACTGTTTCCTATATTTTATTCATCTCTATGCTTGGTCGTCTTAGGAGATTTTTGTAGCCTAGTATATATGCTGATTCCTTAAGTTTTCATAGTTTACAGTGGCATTCTCTGTCTATTATTTCAACTTCATCCCATAGAGGGTGGTGATCCCCTTTTCTCCCTCTATATGTGGTCAGCTACGCCTGATTTTCCTATCTCCCTTCATGTTACAGCTTTGCAATGTTCTCGTAGCCTTACATTAAGGGGCCAGCCTGTTTCTCCTTTATATTTCTTTCCACAGTTACATGGGATAGCGTACACACAGTCCTTAGTCCTTAGTCCTCCTCTGTTGGTGGGGGGTCTTACTCAGGAGAGGTATCTGACTTCGCAGATACCTCTCCCAGTAGTCAGGGACAAACTGGCTTCAAACTCATCCCTAGGAGAGCATACCAGTATTGCACTGGATAACCTGATAGAGATGCTGACTTTCTGTACACAAACAACACACTTCAGATTGGGATCAGTCATACATCAACAGGATGAAGGCTTAGCAATGGGATAGCCATTATCACCATCACTGGCTATACATGGAATACTTTGAAGAGATAGCATTATAATCCACAGCTCTAAAGTCAACTCTATGGCTGAGATACATTGATGACACCTTCATACACTGGCCACACCAGGAGGAGGTCCAGATGCTGCTGGACCATTTAAACTCAATAGGATCATCCACACAGTTTACTATGAAAAAAGAGTGACAACAAACTGGCATTTATGGATGTGCTAATAACTCGAACAGAGGTTGGGTTCAAGACATCCATATACTGCAAGCCCATTAACATAAAAAATAAAATTGCAATATAAACTTTGGTAAAAAATGGTTAGTGAACATTAGGTTTGTAAGTCCCAGAAATTCAGTTGTTCTTGTCCTTAAGGACACATGGATATAGACGTTGGTTAGTTCCAGTGACTTAACCCAAAGAGTTGTGGGTTCAGTACAAGGCTATAAGTAACAGAGAGAGATAAATCATGACTACCAAAAGTGGCTTTACGCAAGGAATGGGAATGATATACTCGAGTGATTTTTAATAAAGTGTTCGGTTCTTCAATTCCTGAAGAAGACCAAAAACATCATACATATGGCAACAATGGTGAGGACATTAGTCCAAATAATGTAAATAGTGTAAATACTACTTCATCTCAGAATTATAGATGAATAAAGAAAAGAGTACTGGACTCTTGTGATGTCTGTGCTTCTATATGACAGCAAATGCTGAACGATCTTCCCAAAGATGAAGGAGAGACTCAAAGCAACAGAAATGTGGTTCTACAGATGAGGATGCCATGGAACAAGGACAAAGTTTTAAAGATGTAAACGAAAAACAAACTTATACTTAACATCAGGAAGAGTGAGCTGATGTTTCTGGAACATGCCATGAAGGTTTGAAGATTCTAATACTCACAGGATGGATAGAGGGAAAGAGAGACTGGGAAAAGCAGCACAAGATCTATTTGATGGGCTTGAGAAGGTGGATGGCAGGGTTAGGGTTTGGGAGAGATACCAAGAAGATAAGTATTGAGAGCAACAAGGGATAAGGGTAAGTGGAGGTCCATGATCGCCTATGTTCTAAAGGGATACGGTAAAGAAGAACTCTTAATAGGTAATATTAAATAGGGAAAAAATTTCATTCTACAGTAAAGTAATAAACAAACATACCAATTTTTGCATTAGTAAATTTTACTGGAGAAAGATTTGTAGAGAGTTCCCAAATTGGTCTTTTTGATAATTGTATGACTACTATGAATTGTGTAACTAGTAATTTCATGGATTACCTCATAACATAAGAGTCATTTTTTTTTTTTTTGGAAGACTTGTGGCTCAGCAGATATTGGCTCAGAGCGAGAAATCAGAGCCAAGTTCGAAATTCACTTGAATTCGTTGCATTCATTTACGCACAAATATCCTTGGAAAATGTATTAATCCGTCTCTCCCCCAGTTATGGGTTAAATAACATGACAGATTGGGTTCTGTAGCCTTGGTTAGCAACCAGTCTACCACAAAAAGTAATGACAACCTACTGTGGGAAAATATTCTGCCCAGTCAGTCATGTCGCTTTTGAGGCATGATCGCCCAAGTGTGTATCGCATATGGTACTTAACTGAATGAGGAATAAATAAATTTGATATTTAGTACCATGGAGCCTTCTAATTTCAACCAACTTGCAACTTATAGTCCATTCTGGTAACACTCTTGATAGATCATTAATATATGATCTGCATTCGTTAAGCAAGGAACCACTCCTACTAGAGTTATGGTTTGCGTTAACAAATATTTCTATTTTCGCTAAAACTAAAAGTTTTGTGTCTAATAATACTTTTTCTTTTTCGAGTATCAAGATACATTGGGATTTGTTTTTAAGAGCATGGTCTTCAAGTCCTACCCTGTTATTTAACCCATAACTGGAGGAAAGGGACGGTTTAATACCTTTTCCAAGGGTACTAGTGCTGCTTAAGTGAATGCAGGATATTCAACTGGAATTCGAACTCGGCTCACTGATTTCTCTTTCCGAGTCAATATCCACTGCATCACAACGCACATCCGTCACTAAACACTTACAGCACCTGGTATTCTCAAGCGGTCACCCATCTAAGTACTGAACAGGCTCAACTTCGGTGATCGAGCGAGAACCGGTGTATTCAACATGATATGGCCGTAAACCACTTATGGATAAAGTACAGGGATCAGTTTATGTATTGATTATAACAGAGAATCAATCTCCGGAATGTATATTATATAGCAACAACAGTCCATGATGATCACAAAGTAGGGGATTGAAGGTAATGTCGACAACGTTCCTCGATATAGAGTAGCCTCTTGGCATCTGTTGACCATGTCCGTCATAGTATATGGATATAGAGTAGCCTCTTGGCATCTGTTGACCATGTCTGTCATAGTATATGGATATAGAGTAGCCTCTTGGCATCTGTTGACCATGTCTGTCATAGTATATGGATATAGAATAGCCTCTTGGCATCTGTTGACCATGTCCGTCATAGTATATGGATATAGAGTATCCTCTTGGCATCTGTTGACCATGTCCGTCATAGTATATGGATATAGAGTAGCCTCACCGCACATAATTTGTTTAATGAAACAACGTCAAAGACCATCACTCTCGAATCAGACACTCTCCAGAATTGGATTTGAACTCCAATGCTTGGAAAAATATGGCCGCCTTTTTTACATGTCGCATTGAATATTTTGAGCTTCCTGATTAGTTAAGCCTTCTATTGGGGAACTATATAAAATGGGTTGACTCCTGGGGGTCTGCACAGTATATAATGGACACAAAAAGTCCAACAACTTCAACGTAGTGCTCATGTTCAGTTCATTGTATTCTCACTATCATCTTTCGAACCAGAATTCTATTGCCTCAAGTCTCTTCTTTGAAGAGATTGTCCACCATTCATTGGTATATAGAAGGACTGATCCTCCCTATTATAATAAAGACATTGTGTGTTTGTTTGTGTGTGTGTAATATATTTTTTAAACATATATTGTTAAATATAACAGACAATGAATGTCTATTATGTTTAATCATGAAATGTTCTAAACATTGTATTTTGGCTTTAATTTCAGATAAAAATAAAAATAAAAATTGTCTAACATTTGGATATTTGTTTATTATGTTGGACAATTTTTGTTTTTGTTTTCACCCGAAATTAAAGCCAAAATACGATGTTTAGAATGGTTCATGATTAAACATAATAGACATGCATTGTCTGTTATATTTAACAATATATGTTTAGAAAATTATCTGCTGCCTCAATACACTAAATATATTTAAAGTACAAAGAGTTTGTCTCTTTAACAGCAGAATCATGCTGACTTCGGAGTTTCGTGAGGACACTGTTATGATGTTCTCACTCATCTTGATGTTCTATCTACATCCCGATATCGAGCGCTTTACGATAAAAAGACATGCTTGCCAAAATACATTTCATCACTAAAAACACTGAAAAAACAACCTTGGCGCTAAACATTATCACAATTTGACACACACACACACACACACACACACACACACACACACACACACATATATATGTATATATATATATGAAATAATGTGAAGGACAATAAGGACTGTTCCTTAACAATTATTTTTAATTTTACAGTACTTATATAAACGTAAAGTTAAATATTATTGTAATATAATTAAACCTTTTTGTGACTCAGAATTTCCCATGTTTCAGAATCATACTTTTACTATGACTCCATCTTAAAAAATGATCACTTGAAGATGGGGTCATCATAAAAATATGATTCAGAAAGATGGGAAATTTTGTGTTACTAAAATGTTAAAGTAATTATATATATATATATATATAGTTATGAATTAATTGCACATTATATAAAGCTCTATAATATTGATTATATTGAGCACTATTCATAATAAAATAAATACTGGGGCACTCAAAATAGTAAAACCTTGAGTACTCTACACCTGGAAATATATATATATATATATATATTTCCTGTCTAAATTTCCTTCCTGTCACACTCTTGGAGAGAGAGACAATAGCGAGGCAGTGTGAGCTCAGTTCATTCTCTTTACTACCAGTTATGAAATCTTTTGCCACGTATTTACTCTAATACTGTCTTATTTTATTTTCTGCAATAATTATGTCGTTGAGTAGTGAATATATATATATATCCTCTCTATCATAATAAAAACTGTTGTATATATATATATATATATATATATATATATATATATATAATCCTCTCAAATATTTTGCTGTCATTTTTAAGGCAGGGGTACACTCGTATTACATAATAGTCCAGTTGTCTTTTCTTCATTTCTACTCAAATTTTCTTTTTCTTAATACTTTGCTTAGCTTTTGCAAGGAATTTTTCTCCTATTCTTTATGCTATTGAATTTTGTCGTCACATTTTCTGTCCTCTGTTAAAATATTTCATACTTATTTAAAATTTTACTCTGCTTGATTTTGGCATCTCCAATTTGTAATTGATATGTTGGAATCTTCTTTTTTGCTAACAACGATACATTCTCTCTTCTTGCAATTAATAGTTAATCATATCTTTTTGCTTTCCGTTAGTACTTTTTGTTTTAGTTTCTGTAGCTTAATTTCTGTGTCTTCTATCAACAACGGTAGATATTGTGTGCAGAGGTTAGTTTTGTCTGAGAGAAAAGTAATGAACAAATCCCCCACTTCTTGCCAAAATAGATTTGACATAATTCTATACCCTTGGATTGCACTGTATATGCGTTTGAAAACATAATGCTACTAAATATTGACTTTAACTACTTGTGACTTTTTTGAGTGACTTTTAAAATTGATTGGCTCGCTTCAGCTACTAACAAGACGAAAAGCATTTCAAAATTTAGTAGCACTTGGCTTTCAAATGTGATGCTTGTATCCCAGTCTGGTAACACTTCTTGTAGATTATTTTTATTTAATTAGCAAAGAATTGAATATTAAGTGAGGGATCAGTTTTATATTCCAGTAAAGTAATAAAGAGGTCCCCCACTTTTGCCATATATTCGAAACTTTTCTCTAACCAGGAAAAATATGTATATAGAGTTGCCAGATTAGTATACTTTTGAATGATCACTGCGACAAAACTTTAATTTTGCTACTTGTAACTTTTCAGCTACTTTTAAAATAGCCTTGATTCTAGCCTGATAGGCAGATACTAAAGAAAAGCATAAGTCAAGTAGCAATTGCTACTTGGTCAATAAATGCTGAATGATTTTATTTATTTATTTATTTATTTATAAATAATCATTTCATCCCAAGCAAGACAGGACAACCACTGGTGCACAGGAGGTTGCAGTGAGAGAAAAAAACAAGGTACAAGGGATGTCGAAGAAAGGTTGAGAATTAAAGAGACAAAAAGATGGTAATAGATGTTGCGTTTAAACTTTGAGATTGTTGTTATTAGGGAAGTAAGCAAACAGAAAGTGAGTTCCACAAACGGGAAATGTAAGGAAAAATACTTTCAGATTAGAAGAGGTGGCTACATTTAATAATTTCAACGGTAAAAGCGTAGAAACTTGATGACAATCTAGTAGCATGCGTAAATATATGTGGTCGGGGGAACCAGGAGGAAAAAGCTCGTCGGTGTAGTTTCTATGAAAATGCTTGTAGAAAAAACAGAGGAAAGCCACATCATGTCAATCTGTCAAGTCAAGATCGATTAAGTTGCAGATCCTCATTTGGCCTTTAAGAATCTCCCAGTGAATAGCAGGAGCACCTGAGCAGATATAGCAACAGTATTAAATGCTCGGACAATAGATTTAGATATGCGCAAAATAGATTCTGACAGAAAAAAAACTTCTTGGTGCCCGACACAGTGACACAACCTTCATAGCAGGAGATAAAGCTACAGATAGAATCAAGTCATTCCATTATAAGAAAACAACTAATATCACCATTACAGGCGAGGAGAACAGGTAATACACTTTTATCCCAGTCCGATGAGCAGGGAACAAATACAAGCCAAACTCAAAAGGCACTGAATACCGAATACTGACAGCCACCTTATAAGGAAACTGCAAATATTACCACAATATAGTAAAGGATAAAAATATGGAATAATCTTGACTTAGCCTGACTTAAGACAACACGAATAATATCCCTAATAGGGATAAAATTAACTGACCTAGAAAAGTGCTTAGATACCCTTAAATATTAAATAGGCTTGTTCTGGTTTAACCCCCGCCCTTAGGCCACCTGGTTATGAGATATAGTTTTGAATTCATGAATTGTTGTTGATTTCTGGTGTTTTGAGTTGATCATTTTTCAATAATTTCACCCCAAGCAAGGCACTAAAGCCACTAAGATGCAAGAAGGTTCTTAGTATTAGAAAATGTGAGAAAAATTATTAAGGAGCAAGAGCGATAAAAGAATAAGAATTATGAAGACACTACTAAAATCAAAAGAGAATATAAAAAATACTATTACGAAGAGACAATAAAAGAATGAAAGGTTAGAAAATCATAAGCAAGGTAATAAAGCCACTAAGATACAAACTGTTTGAGAATATGAAAAAATACTATTACGGAGAAACGATAAAAGAATGAAGATTAGAAAATAATGACTGACATGGCATTTAAATTTTTAAAGATCAAAATTGATTGGCAAGCAAGAAACCAAAAGAATTCCACAAGGAAGAAGTGCAACAGAAGAAACTATTTGCATAGAACTTACGGTTACATCTAACCATTTCAAAAGTAAAATGATGAGACTTTGCCACTAGTCTAATACTACGATTAAGTTCATAAATTCTAGATACCAGAGAGGAAAGTTCATCTGAACACTTACCATGAAAATATGTATAAAAAAGGCACAGAGAAGCTGCTCTATGGTGGTGGGTAACTGACTGAAACTGAGATGCCAGGTCAGGACCACTAATATGTCAGATTCTTCTTACTAGTTTTTAAAAAATCTTTAAATATGTATCAGGAGCACTAGATCAGATGTAGCAGCAATATTCAAAGCCTAGACGAATGGTAAACTTATAAATATGTAAGAAAGATGCTGCCAAAAGACAAAGAACTCTTGAAAAAGAGGTGAAAAGTCTGGAAACTGAATTGCTCATTTCTGATTTTGTTTTGTCGAATTACATTGTTCCTGCTTATTATCTATTTTCAGGCATGTATTTTAACATCTATTTTTATTAGTCTGTTCTGTTCTTGTTGGTTTTCTCTCTCACATTTAACTTGAATTTTTATAGCTTCATCTTCGTAAGCGATAAATTTTATGATTTTACGTAACAGAATTTAGCTATTAAACTTCTTTTGGAGGGGGTGCTGATTCTAGACTGCTTTTTTGGGTGAGAGGGTGCTGATTCTAGACTTTTTATGGGGAATGGGTGCTGATTCTAGTCTTCTTTTCTGGCTCAGTCAGTTAAGTGCCATAAGTGATACACACTTAGGCAATCATGTCTCGAAAGAGACATGACACTGGAGAGAAGATTATCTCGCAGTAGGTTGCCATTATTTTCTATGGTAGACTGGTTGCTGAGGCGATAGAACCCAATTTGTCCTGTTATTTAGCCCATAACTGGAGGGAAGAGATGGGTTAATACCTTTCCCAAGGGTATTTGCGTGTAAGTGAATGCAATGAATTCAACTGAAATTCGAACTCAGTTCTCCGATTTCTCGTTCCGAGCCGATATCCTGCACCACAATGCACATCCCTGACTCAGGTAATGTTGCAAACTTTCGACATTTGAGGACATTACCTGACTCAGGTAATGTTCTCAAATGTCGAAAGGTTGCACCTATCGGGCTTCAGTTGAATGTCACAAAAGCTGAAACAGTCCCCAATCGAATGGATCCCACAACTCATCTAAAGTCTAGATCTGCAAAGCCTGCATCAACGATTTCAGATATCTTGCCCCAGATAGAATATCCTTTATTTTAAATTTCAAAATCCGTAAAACTCCAAGAACTCGAAATTTTTTTTTTCAGCCTCTGACATCAGTTGACACAAATGAAAAATTCCAGAAGTTTCCTATTTGATATGCCGCTGTTGTGACTAATAAAAATAAAAACTTTCGGATGAAAATTTTATTTCTCGAAATTTCAGGAAACTAAGTGTGGGTTAACACATGTAAAAGAAAATAAATTAAAATTTACTCAAACATTTTCAAAAGTAATTTCATTTATTTGTGAATATATCCTGAAAGTTTCACTTAAATCCAGAAATTACTTGAGTTTTGCAAGAATTTTCAAATCAACGCAAAAAATAATCATAAATTATACGTTGACCGCTAACCCGCACCAAAAAAAAAATCAAGATTTTAACTAAAATTTCGAAAATGTTAAGAGGATTAAAAGTTTTAAATAATAAAAGCTACTCTGATCGTTCCTCGTAATCTTCACTTTTATAATAAAGACCGTGGTGTGTTTATTTAGAAATAAAGTGTTCGGTCCAAAATTCCCAGCACCTGAAGAAGGTCGGAGGGTACAACTGCCGAAACGTCATAAACATGGCAATAAAGATGATGACACCAGACCGAACAATGTATATAATGTAGGGGTACACTTGTAATAAAAATGACCATTTTGACAATAAAACTTCTTTTTACTAAATTTGGGAGGCTTTATTCATCATGTGATGCTGTTTTCCCATAAAAAAATAGTGGAGGTACCTAAATAGATATAGTGTTTATGCTTGTGTCCATTCCCAAGCTGCCCCATTTTATAGATGCTATGCACAAATTAAACAGCCTACACACCAAAATCCTAAAAGATCTTAAATTAAAGCACTTACATTTAGAAGTTTTTATTCCCAAACAAAAATGAATTACTGAATGAAAGAACAGAAATTATAACTAAGTGTAACCATATGAAAAAAATGCCTATTAGGATCCTACAACCATGAATGAAAACGTTCAAACTTTTAATTTTGAAAATTGCGTGTTCACATGGTAGAAGCCTAGGTCACGGAATAACTCGTTTACAAATGAAATCTAAACTCATTTATAAATGGAACTTTGTATGTGTGTGTGTGTCCGTTACCTATAGACTCCGAAACGGCTGAACCGATTTTCTTGAAAATTCACACAGTTGTGCTATAAGAGTCTGCGAGTGTTATTAGCTAGGTTTTGTGTCGAGGTACACCCGATAAATATTGAAAATGGATTATCGAAAAGATCAGGTTATAGAAGGAGTTGTCCGATTTTAGTCAAATTTGATACACTCATAGACAAAGACATAAGAAACGATATTCAGAAGTTTCAAGGTTGCATTTCTTACATTAGTGCAGAAAATTGATATATATATATATAAGGCAAGATGTTTATGTGTATGTCTGTTTATCTGCCTGTATGTCTGTATTTTTTCAGCCCTTTTATTTTAGTTTTTGCTTCAGGTTTGGCTCTAAGTAGGTATAATTGTAGTTCTTAATCTCAGCCATGATACCATTTACTCAGAGGACTTATTTAGCCTTCAAAATTCAGTTTACGATGAAAAAACTTATTTGATATCAATACCAGGAAATCAAAATTTGACTTACATCCATTCATTTTTCTTTCAGTCTACGGTTTCGCTTTAACTGGAAACAACTATTGCTTTTTAGTCTTTCAAGCTAACGTCCAAAGAGTCTGATCTCCAGGACCATGGATTAGTTTTAAAGCTTTCATTACACCCGAGCAACGCCGAGCTATACTGCTAGTATATATATAATAAGGGTAATTTTTTTATCTTTTTCACATATTGCTGGTATTTTTTTACTATAAAATGCATTTTTATACTTTCATAGTGTTTTGACGAAGGTTTGGGGGTTAACTATTTTCCCGTAGCTGAGAGCCTACAGATGTTACCATCCCAGGTCAGGATCGATCACGGAAACAACAGCAATTAAGTGGTGGTTTTACGCTCCTCAAAACCTCTTAATCAGATCCTTGCTGCTGGATGTAGTTAGTTACACCCAGGACGTTAAATTAGAAAGTAAAGGTAATTTTGAAATTAAGCAGTAAAAACATGATGACGCTGACAACACTATATGTGCATGATATACCCTCTGCATAGCATTTCATCGTTCAGTCAAGTGAGAGTGAGCAACAAGGTCAGACGTATGGACGCTTCACTCAACGATTACATCATGGAGGACAACACATAGTACAATTTCTGTGAGTAGAAAGATGGCACACTATGGTGCATACATCATAAACGAACAAAAGGTGTATGTGTGAGTAGAACCCTTTAAAATGGGAAGAACTAGTGTAACAGATGAGAAATGATCTGTTCACTTGTAAGTATCACGTGCAAAAGAACATGGTGGGTGTATGTCTTGATCAGATATGACCGACAAAATCATGTTAGAATGGGTGGTGTTACTCGTGGGCATCAGATGTGGAGAGCCGCACACGCTAAAGCACAGGATGATTTGGAGTATTGTAAAGTTTGTGTATGTTGGTTGCCCAAAAACACTAATGGTGCAGATCTGGCTTCGTGAGCAACGGGAAAACTTCTTGTCAGAAAGGGGTGAAGAAGCTTATTGAACGATATTAGGCATGCATCAATGTACAGTTCGAAAAGTGAAATGCATTTGTTGTTCATCAGTGGAAATAAAAGTATTGTATGAAAATAATTAATGCTTGATTTACTCTCTCAGAAGACTGAAAAACAATACAAACAGCCCAGTAACGAAAAGCATCATAAAATTTATGAATAAACCAATTAAACATATTCTTCTTCTTCTATGAGCCTTGTCCTTTCAAGATGAAGGCGATCATGACCTTCCACGACTACCTATCTCTGGTGGCTCTTAGCACGCTTTCTCCTGTTACACCACGCAAACTCCGTTCTGCCAACCACCCGCTCAGGCCAATCAAATATGTTACACGCTGTTTTTCCCTGTCTCTCCTTCCCTCTATCTGGCCTGTTAGTATCAAGTTCTCCAAGCCCTCCTTCCTCATTGCATGTCCCAGAAACTTTAGCTGTCTCTTTCTGATGCCCAGTATTAATTTCCTTTTCATTTACATCCTTTCCAAAACCTCATCATTGCTCACATACTCGATTCATGATATCCGCAGTATCCTTCTGTAGAACCACAGTTCAGTTGCTTAAAGTTTTTCCTTCACTTTCGATGAGATTGTCCAGCACTCATTGCCATATTAAAGAAATGATATCACATAGCAATCCAGTACTCCCTTTTGTTTCTAGTGAAATTTTCTTGTCTCTTAATACTCTACTCAGCTTCTGAAATGCGTCCTTTGCCATGTCAATTTGCCTTCGGATCTCTGTGTCGCACTTTCGGTTTTCTGTTAGAACACTTCCCAGGCACTCAAATTTTTGTACCTGCTTGATTTTAGTATCCCCCACCTGTTTGGCATTTTGGGCTGCTCTTTTTGCTGATATAAGTGGAAACAAAAAGGCATCGTGCCATTAACAAACTTGTGAGGGTGTGATGCTTGAAAAAAAAATCTAATATCACAAATACCAGTAACGATGAATAAAATATCTATAAAGATTGAAGATTTCATACAAGCATGAACAGACTGTCGCTATTCAGGTTTGACCTTAGTGTTCACTTCTATATATATATACGCTCTATACCTGATATTGAGCACTTTCAGCTTTCGCTCACCTGTTTCCACTGAGTTTAAGTACACACTGCCCAAACCAAGGATGGAACTCACAATCACTAGGCCCCCAAAATATGGACAGTGTGTCCTGTCCTTGGACTCAGTAGAATCAGGTGAGAAATAACTAAGCAGTATTAAAGAAAAAAATCCCTAGATATGGGTAGTGAAATGAGAACAGTCTATCGTTGTAGATTAAAGGGTTCAGAATTTCTTTGTAGATTACCCAGATTTATATACACTTGAGGAATGCTGGAGAACACAGTGACCGAAACAAAGACGAGGATAATAGTCCGAATATAAATAATGCAAATAATAATTACTTATTTTAGAAATTAAAGCAGAAGATTGATATGACTATTGTATAGATTATGAAACAGTTATATGCCCCCTTGATTTATTGATTCACTTTATATGGCTTATCAACTTTTCAGGTTATTTAAAGCCATAAAACATATCTAAATTCTAAGATATTTTTTGAGATAATGATTTATTGATAGAAAGTTTTACTAATTTACCCATAGCTGGAGGGACAATTAGGAAACACAAGGCGAATTGAAACTCAGCTCTGTGATAGACAAATTTAAAGCAATATCCATTACACCACCCATACATCCAAGGTTGCAATGCCTAGTATACATACGTGGTCACCCATTGTTGCTTAACTTCAATGTTTCAGCTTGCTGTGGTCATAAGGCTGCACACTCTGATATAATTCTGATCATAAAGATGTTTTAGTGTCTTTAATCAAGCCATGCTTTTCTTGCCCTATATCCACTCTAATTCAGTGAACATTTTCTAGTGACTTTCTAAGCGCAGCTTAGATATGGTACAAGGCCGAAATTATGGGGCACCTAGTGCGAATCGATTCACTACTCAGTTGTAATGATTCAAGAAAAACAAGCTTTCCAAACACTTCACCACATCAATGTGCCCCTGCTAACATACTGTTGTTGTAGAGTCGCTGGCACGCCTGCAGTACTCTCAATGATAAAATGGCCCATGGCCTGAAATGGTCTATTTAAGTAAAGAATAGTAGCATTCGAGGCGTAATATTCGAGTTATATTCGGACTGATTATTTCGGCAACTATTGCGATCTAAACCCCTCTCTCTTTCTGTGTTGTACGTTCTGTCTTGTCTGTCATTGTAACTATTGTAATGTTCTGTGTATATCCTTTTAGCACCGGATATTGTGCTGAATAATACCACAGCACACTTTCTCTGTGTATCGTATTCACCTAGGCAATACTTCAGTTATAAACTATAAGCCATGTCAGGTTCTAAGCTGTTTTTGGAGAAGTGAATTCATTTGCTTTTTACATTGTATTCGGTGGCATTTTTCGTTTGTCTGTCTGTCTGTCTGTCTGTCTGTGGTCAAGATATCTTAAAACCCACTGGATGGATTCAGGTGAAACTTTCAGGGACGGTTGACCTCATAACATGTACACACTGATTAGATTTGGGTTTCAATCCGGCACGGGATAAATTTTCTTTCTTTTTTTTCTTAATTTTTCGGTTTTATTACGAAAACTTATTTTTGCCTTTCAAATGCCAAATACTGAATTATCCTTCTTTAAATCATTTTCAACACTGAATTACCTCTCTTTTTCATTTTAAGGGTGCATTTAATTTTCAGAGTGTTCGACTTATTTTTTGTACTTTCTCTTTAGAGCGATCAAGTTCATTGCAGTTATTCTTATGTTAATCGCTGAGATTATGTCGACATTTCTTTGGCAGAGGTTTACAATCTTTGACTGTTTTTGTTCTCATACCAAGCAAGGCAGGACCACCATTAGTGCACAGGGGGTTACAGTGAGAGAAAAGGCTGGGTACATAGGGTATTGAAGAAAGAATAAAAGATAAACGGGATTCAAAAAGATAGATGGCAATTGATGTTGCATTCAATTTTTTAGAGATTGTAACTATCAGAGAAGTAAGTAAACAGAAGGTAGTTCAACAAGCAGGAAGTATGAAAAAAGAAACTGTTGGAATAGAAGTGACGGTTATATCTATTTCAACGGTAAAACGGTAAAACCTAAATGCCAATCTAGTAGAACGGCTGAATTCATGCGGTCGGGGCACCAAGAGAAAAAAGCTCATCAGAGCAGTTGCCATGAAAATATCTATAGAGACTTGCTTTGTTTTGATATTATTAGCACAACGTTTCAGCCAATCCATTCTACAACCTTCATCTATTTCGACAGATAGCCATTTGTTTTTGTTTTATTAATGACCGTTTTCTCTTAATGATCTGGCGACTCGACTGCAGCCACTTTCCCATCGTCGAAATGTGGCCTCCATTTGTCTCTTCTATAAATACTTTCATGGCTTCTGCTCGGATGAGCTTAAGTCACTGATGCCTCCTCAACAGGTGTTTACTCGTGCAACCAGACTGGCAACTGGGTCCCACCCATTCACAGCCAGGTTAGCCAAATGCAGACGATAATTCTACTCCTTCAGCTTCCTCTCTCGCACTTCCCGCCTGTGGAACTCGCTCCCATATTCTTGCTTTACTGATGGCTACAACCTCCAGAAATTTAAATGCAAAGTCAATACTCATCTACTAACTACTGGACTCTAGCTCTCTCCCCTCCCCTGTATAACCTTCCCTTTCTCTCCACCTATGTATCTGTCATCGCACCTGCTTTCTCAGCTTTCTATTGTTCCTTTCTAACTAGTTTGTACTCCTCACTCTTTTCTAATTAATCTTTTTACATTTATGTAACCCCCTGCACATCAGTGGCGTTTCCGCCTTGCTCGGGGTGAAATGATTAAAAAAAAAAACAAACTTGTCTATAGTAAATTGAACCTTGCTTTGATTCTTCCGTGGTACATCAGCTCGGAATGAGAAATCGGAGAGCCGTGTTCGAATTCATTTCATTCCCTTGCGTACAAATACTCTTGGAAAAAGTCTTAATCCATCTAATCTTCCTCCATCTATAGGTAGAGTAGCAGGACAGGTTGCGTTCTATAGCCTTGGTTGGCAACCAGTCTACTGTAAAATGAACTGGCAGGAAAATCTTCTAATTCAATCATATCTCGAAAGAGACGTAATCGCCTAAGCGTGTATCACGTACGGTAATTAACTGATTGATACGATTCAGACTCTCGAAGTAACCAACCAAAATATGATGGGGTTCGGATAAATTTCCCCTTCTCTTTCTCAATTACTATTTGGCAACATTGGACCTTCATGCCGGACAAAAAGCAATATCAAAATATTGGTTTTTCCTTTAACACCACTATCATTTTAACTATCGTTACTACCCGGTAAAGTTTATTGTTTTAAAAGTGATAATTAGAACTGCAATAATAGTTAAACTTGTGAAAGTGAATTTATAATTTTTTTTTTTTTTACTTAAGAATTTTAAAAATTCAGTTTCACCCATTGCAAGGCAGTAAAGCCAGTTACACGCAAGGGTGTGGAAGAACGTGGAACAGGAACATTAATAATGATCAGAAAGAGAAAAGATTAATCAGGTAGAAAGTACATAGTGAGTGACATTGCTGTTAATTTTTTGCAGATGAAAGTTGGCTGGAAAGCATAGAGCCAGAAGGGAGTTCCACAAGCAAGAAATGAAAGAAAAGAAACTGTTAGCTTAGAATTAAGTCTACATCTAGCCAGCGTAATTGCAAATTGATGAGATCTCACATCTGCCAATTCTAGTCAGTTAAGTTCCATACGTGGTAAACGTTTGGGCGATCATGTCTCGAAAGAGACATGACTGACTAGGCAGAAGATTATCCCGCAGTAGGTTGCCATTGCGTTCTGCGGTAGTTTGGTTGCCAGCCAAGGCTATAGAACCCAATCTGTCCTGTTATTTAACCCATAACTGGAAGGAAGAGACGGATTAATACCTTTCCCAAGGGTATTTGCGCGTAAGTGAATGCAATATATTCAAGTGGAATTTGAACTCAGCTCCTCGATTTACTGTGCTTAAATACTGTTAATACATCAGCAGTTGACCTGGAGAAATGAAAGCCAAATTTTTAGTCTGAGACTTGGCCCTGCTATGAGAGATGATGAATTGCAAAGATAGATGAAGGCAATTCACTGTTAAAGTGGCAAATAATCGTACTTTGCCTTTGTTGAAAGTTCTTCTGGAAAGTTGAGACGGTTTGTTAATTAGATTTGTTTATCACAAGCCTACATTCACATGTCTGTACATGAATTGGAACTTTTTTTTCTTAATCATATCACCCCAAGCAAGGCGATAACGCCACTGATGCGCAGGGGGCTACGTAAGGGTAAAAAGAATGGAAAAGAGAAAGCCAGAAACCACATCCTAAACAGGGAATAAAGGATGGGCCTCTTCACCTGTTCAATATACGTGGGTGGAGTGTGAACCGGGCGATAGTTTAGTCTATCTACTACAAATTGAAAAAGAATAAGAGTGAAAAGATTGGAAAAGAGAAAACCGGAAACCGCATCCTAAACAGGAAACAAGGGATGAGCCTCTTCACCTGTTCAATAGATGTGGGTGGAGTGTGAACTTATTTGGTCCTAAGTTCCGTAAAATCAACTTTACTTCTACTCTAGTTCATCGCGCTCTGCTGATTTGTTCTTTTTGTACTCATTACTAAAAACTGGGGCTAGTATTGGTCAAATTTACCTGAAACTGTCTTGGATAGGTAGAAAAAGTCAAATGCTGGATGACAAGGAGCCTGTTTGCATTATTTCAGTGTGCCACTGAATAAGTGGGACGGACCAATTAAAGACTAGAAACCCGAACAGTCAACATGTTCCTCCAATATAAGAGTCAGCAACTCGAGTCACCCTTTGAGAATGACCAAGACTCCGCATGACTCAGCAATAGATCAGCTTTTGCTGTATAGCTCAGACTGTACCAAGTCATATGTAGATAGCTGTTTTGCACGTTGCCCGCTCCGCAAATCATCTACGTGTACTTAAAAGTTATATGCATCAAGTTACACAAACCTAGCCTGTGCAAACAGAAAGTGAATTTTATTCAATCTCTTTGACTATTTTGTGGGCCGTGAGTAGCAACTTTTCTCCTTTTATACTTTTTTGGGGCCTTTTATTATTATTTTATTTGTTAATTGTTTTTACTAATAAGTCATCTCCACCGTGCTCCAACTTTTGTCTCTCTCATTCTGTCTTCGTGATTAGTTATCTTTTCACTATCTCAATTAATTTTGCCAACGATAATTTCTGAAGATGAGCTGGCGTGAAAGGATTCCTAAAGTTTAAGAAAAAATGTTTCACCTATTTAAATTGGTATTTTTGCTCTGTGATATCAAGTTCTTGTTTGTTTATATATAATGAATTAGAGCACTCTGGCTATTGGGCGTGTATAATGATATGTGCGCTAAAAAGTCTGCATTTTTCTACTGAACGTAACCCAGAGGTAGGATCGCCGACCGACGCCAATTCAGTCGGGTTTCAATCCTGGGTTAAAAAGCAATCGGAGTCTAACCGTACTGGTGAGCTGTGATACGGATGACTATAGTATATATATATATATATATATATATATATATATATATATGTGTGTGTGTGTGTGTGTGTGTGTGTGTGTGTGTGTGTGTGTGTGTGTGAAATGAATTGTTTGAACATTATTTTTTATCGATACTCGTATTTAAGTAGATATTCTGTTTTTAATGAAACAGTATTATATATTTATTTCTACCGGCCTGATTATTTACGATAAATTTCTATTACGAAAATGTGTGCCAATATCTAATACTGTTTCATTAAAAACAGAATATCTACTTAAATACGAGTATCGATAAAAAATAATGTTCAAACAATTCATTTCAAATTGTCGGTTGCTTGTGACCAAGTTTCGTTAAAATATATATATATATATATATATATATATATATATATATATATAATAACAATCATTGTTATACTATATTTCAGTTCGTCTCGAAAAATCCATTGAGAACAAACTCGGAGGGGAAAAAAGGAGGAAGTAAAAAAAAGGAAACAAACTAAGTACTTGAATATACGTCAAATACTCGTAGGAAAGGAAAAAACCCCGAGACGAGAACCCTAACACGAAAGCGCTCAATACAATAGTAGAGCAACAAAGAAAGAATAAATCTAAGTAAGAGCCAACAGACCTACCTAGGTTTGACCCTATGGCTCGTTAGGGTAAGTCGGCTAAAACAGAAGAAATAAAGCGGTAATTTATAGATACTCAACCACAAGACTAAAACATGAAAGACACCAAAGTACAATGAGGGGGTGGGAATCAATTTATTGACACAAAAAAAATAGACTAAACAAGAAGGCAATTTTTTGTGTGTCTACATTTATGCAAAATCTCCGATTTAGAATTAAGTAAATCCTGTGCGGGTTCAAATCGAGCAATCGCTAGTTTCTCCTCGCCGCACAATTTACTTCTTTTTGTTTAATCATTTCACCCCAAGCAAGGCGGAAATGCCACTGATGTGCGGGGAGCTACATAACTGTAAAAAGATTAATTAGAAAAGAGTGAGGAGTACAAACTAGTTAGAAAGGAGCAATAGAAAGCTGAGAATGCAGGTGCGATGACAGATACATAGGTGGAGAGAAAGGGAAGGTTATACAGTGGAGGGGAGAGAGCTAGAGGCCAGTGGTTAGTAGATGAGTATTAACTTTGCATTTAAATTTCTGGAGGTTGTAGCCGTCAGGAAAGCAAGAATATGGGAGCGAGTTCCACAGGCGGGAAGTGCGAGAGAAGAAGCTGCAGGAGTAGAATTATCGTCTGCATTTGGCTAACCTGACTGTGAATGGGTGGGACCCAGTTGCCAGTCTGGTTGCACGAGTAAACACCTGTTGAGGAGGCACCAGTGACTTAAGTTCGTCCGAGCAGAAGCCATGAAAGTATTTATAGAACAGACAAAGGGAGGCTACATTTCGACGATGGAGAAGTGGCTGCAGTCGAGCCACCAGATCAGTACCTATCACATTACAGACTCTCCTTTGGAGCCTGTCAAGAACACTGGGGAGAACGGCAGGGGCGCCTGACTATAAATGGCAGCAGTACTCCATGCACGGACGGATGGTTGACTTGTATATATGCAGGATGGATTCAGGCGGAAAAAACATCCTGTATCGACATAGTGACCCAACCTTCTTAGCAGTAAATTTTGCTATGGATTCAATATAGTGGTTCCATTTGAGGTCTGAGGACAGGGTAAGGCCGAGGAGATGTAGTGTATTGCTCTCAGAGAGAATCGCTTGGTCCATGCTTCTGGGAGGCAGGAGAGGTTGCCTGTAATGGTTGACAGACAACAGCTTGGTCTTAGACGAATTGAAGTTAACAAGCCACTTCTTGCCCCAGTTCACCACAGAGTGTAGATCCCGTTCAAGGTTAGCAGCGAGATTATGTCTGTCCGCCACGACAGGTTTCTTACTGGTGAGGGAGTATATTGTAGTGTCATCTGCGTAGATGCCTACTTTGGACTTGATCTCATCTGGAAGGTCGTTGATGAAAATAAGGAAGAGCGTCGGGCTCAGGATAGAGCCCTGTGGGACACCAGCATTCGTGCTGTAGGATGAAGAGGCACGCCCATTCAAAACTACCTTCATTTTGCGGTTATTTAAAAAAGATTGGATTAGGTCAAGCAGGCGACCAGTAATACCGTAACCCCGTAGCTTGTATAGGAGGCCAGAGTGCCAAACCCTGTCTAAAGCCTTGGAGATGTCCAGAGCAACCGCGCGAGCCTCGTCAGACTCATCAAGGGCCTGTAGCATGTACTCCGTTACGGTTGTTAGCAAGTCGGCCGTGGACCTGGCAAAGCGGAAGCCATATTGCCTGTCAGAGAAGAGTTTGTGGGCAGTGAGATGATGAAGTATTTCAGCATTGATTATGGCCTCGAATACTTTCCCGAATATCGGTAGAAGACTGATAGGACGATAGTTGGATGGGTCCGAGGGTTCACCACAATTCTTAAATACAGGAACGACTGAAGAGAACTTCCAGCATGGAGGAAAGCAGGAAACAGAAAAGCAGTAGTTAAACAGTTTAGAGAGTACAGGGAAAAGTTCAGGAGCACACCTCTTAAGGACTATCACCAGGATTCCATCGTCTCCACTCGCCTTATGGGGGTCGAGTTTTGAAATTACTCGGGATACTACTGTCGGGGTAATATATACGTCGTGCAGTTTGGCCTCAGTTCTAATAGGGAAGTCGGGTGGGTGTACTCCGGACGAGTCATATGTGGAGTTTGATGAGAATCTACGGGCAAAGCACTCAGCTTTGTCCGCAGATGACGTGAGAACCTCAAATTCATGGATTAAAGGGGATATTGAGGATTTCCTATTGTTGAGCACTAGTTTGCAAATCCTCCAATAGTCCTTGGAGCCGAACTTGCGGTCAGCTATGCGCTGTCGCATTCTCTCAGCAAACGACCGCTTGGCGTCATTTAGGGTACTCTTGCACTCATTGCGAGCACTTTATTCTTTCTTATTTATATATATATATATATATATGTGTGTGTGTGTGTGTGTGTGTGTGTGTGTGTGTGTGTGGTTATAGGTAAGATTTAAATTAAACCTGTAAACAGCTGCATTAGAAAGTGCTCAGACATGTTTGAATGAAGATTCAGTCGTTTAGAGATATTTAGGTAGAGAAGAACTAAAGCATTAATGCTACCATGGTTTCGTCGGGCAATTTGTTTTAACTGATAGTTTTTTTTAACGGTAACGCCACTGATGTGCAGGGGGCCACATAAGAGTAAAAGCACTAGATAGAAAAGAGAAAACCGTAAACTACATCCTAAACAGGGAACGAGGGAGTGAGTCTCTTGACCTGTTCAATAGACGTGGGTGGTGTGTGAACCGGGCGATAGTTAGATCTATCTACTCCAATTAAAAAAATAAATAAATAAAATAAATAAATAAAAACATAGGGTGGTGAATTGCTAAGTTTTAACTTAAAAAAAAGTCCAGTCAAAAAGATTTCTGATAAATTAAAAAAAAAATAAAGGAAACCAATTAAGCATAAAAAGTTCAAAATTAAGCAAAAAAAAAAAATGACTTACTTTTAAGAATATTTAAAAACAAAGTTGATTCCCATCCCAACAAGGGTACTACCAGGAAGATCAATGGTTAACGCTTTTATAAGTACATAACCGAAAGTTCAAAGTAAGGGAGTGGTTTGTTATTGAGAATCCTTTCATTTGAGTTTGTATGAGAATAAGAAATATTTTCTCATGTGTTTACATCCAGACATTATTTCAGACCTTTCATTTAGTAGCTTTTGTCGTTCTGAAAACAAAACTATAGCCAACTTTTCTTCTTGGTACAATCTAAAGATATCACCACAGTTGCAGGGTTTGGCTTTTTTTTTTTAACATTCTCCGCGTTACGCGAGAGTTTCAGCCATTCTTTTCTTTTAGGCTTACGGCCATATCACGTTGAATACACCGGTTCTCGCTCGATCACCAAAGTTAAGCAACGTTGAGCCTGGTCAGTACTTAGATGGGTGACTGCTTGAGAATACTAAGCGTTTAGTGACGGGCGTGCGTTATGGTGCAGTGGATATCGGCTCGGAAAGATAAATCGGTGAGCCGAGTTCGAATTCCAGTTGAATACCTGCATTCACTTAAGCACTGGTAACCTTGGGAAAGTTATTAATCTGTCCCTTCCCTCTGGTTATGGGTTAAATAACAGG
This sequence comes from Ascarosepion bandense, assembly GCA_037127315.1. Taxonomy (NCBI): domain Eukaryota; kingdom Metazoa; phylum Mollusca; class Cephalopoda; order Sepiida; family Sepiidae; genus Ascarosepion; species Ascarosepion bandense. The sequence continues at coordinate 4,123,331 of JBBBDQ010000423.1, read as the reverse complement.
GTAGGACTTGGGGACCCTGCCCTTAAAAACAAATCGCAATGAATCTTGATACTCGAAAAAGAAAAAAAGTATTATTAGACACAAGACTCATATAAAAAAAAAAACAATTAATTGTCGAAAGAAAAAGGTATTACCAGCAATAAATAAATAAAAATTTAGTTGGCAATAAATGACCCGCCGAGGTTGATGCACCATAAAACAAAACCAACCAACCAACTTTTCTTTTAATTTCCATTCGTAGTTGGTTAGTTTGGTGCTATTTAAATAGCATTAAATCCAGGTTACATAGTTCTTGTATCTATTTAAATAGCATTAAATCCAGATAGTGTTCGTGTTTATTTAAATAGAATTAAAATCAGGTTAGTTAGTGTAGGTGCCTATTATCAACTAAAAAATCGGTATGAGAAAAAACATAGTTTCATCAATTGACAAAAATATGAAACACTATGTATTAGATCGTTTATTTACTAGAATAATTTTATATTTACAACATTCTAAAAAGTAAAACAGTTAAAACAAATGCAATGTAATTATTATTAACCAATTTTTATAGAAATAAATATGTAGTTTTTTTCATAAATTTATAAACATTTACTAAATTATTAAAATATATGAACCAACTATAAGGAAATACTTATTTATCATTTTATAAAGTTTGAATTAATTGGCAATTAGCCAATGTTTTGCAAACTGTTTCAATAAACAATAAAATAAACAATAAACAATATAATTATTAGTGTAAATAAATCTTTATTTTATCATTTTATAAAGTTCAACTCAGTTACCAATCATTCCAGTCAAAATGCAATGTAGCTATTAACCAATTTTAAAGAAATAAATATGTAGCTTTTTTCATAAATTTATAAACATTTACTAAATTATTAAAATATGTGAACCAACTATAAGGAAATCTTTATTTATCATTTTATAAAGTTCAACTCAGTTACCAATCATTCCAGTCAAAAAATCATTCCAGTCAAAATGCAATGTAACTATTATTAACCAATTTTAAAGAAATAAATATGTAGCTTTTTTCATAAATTTATAAACATTTACTAAATTATTAAAATATGTGAACCAACTATAAGGAAATCTTTATTTATCATTTTATAAAGTTCAACTCAGTTACCAATCATTCCAGTCTAAAAATCATTCCAGTTAAAATGCAATGTAACTATTATTAACCAATTTTAAAGAAATAAATATGTAGCTTTTTTCATAAATTTATAAACATTTACTAAATTATTAAAATATGTGAACCAACTATAAGGAAATCTTTATTTATCATTTTATAAAGTTCAACTCAGTTAACAATCATTCCAGTCAAAAAATCATTCCAGTTAAAATGCAATGTAACTATTATTAACCAATTTTAAAGAAATAAATATGTAGCTTTTTTCATAAATTTATAAATTAGTTATCATTAATTATCATTTGAATTATATCTGTATTGGAAAGAGAAGGTTGTGCAGCTCCATCCCAGATATAGCAGCAATACTCCATTTTTGTTGAAAGGTTCTAATGTGCAGAGTTAATTTTATTTTATGACTAGATCTCCCATGAACCCGTTGGGTTCTTTTTTAAAAGCAATTCCTCATACAAAATGATGTGGCAACAATATTATCAATTTTATTATTAATCTAATTAAATGAACGACAAACTTTATCTGTTTGTCCGTCCGTGTATCTGAAACTCTCCTAAATTGGGCCACACTTGTTCTACATAAATATATTATACATTTTTGGAATCAGAATGTTCCTGGGATTGAAAATGTATCATTCATCTGTTGCTTGAAAACTCAGTATTGGGATTTCCGTCTGAAGAGTAATTAAGGATTTAACTTTTAAAATAACTGAAAAAAATTAGTGATTTCAAAAGTTTTTTTTTATTTAAATTGTCTCTAAAGTAACGCAAACTTCGTGAATTTGATTTTTTGCTTTTGTTTTAAATTAAATTGAAACTATCTCCAAAAGTTTCAATTGAGTATATCAATTTTATTTCTTCAAAATGCCAAGGAATCAGAATTAAATTGACTTATTTCGTGACATGAGGTTCTGAAGTTCTACGGAGTTTGTGATTTGAAGAACTCTATTTTCGTGTGGAATTGGAATTTCGACCCAAATTGGTCTTTTAGCCGGAATTGTACTGGTATCCCTAATCAGTTAAACTTTTTAAAAGTTCTACTGAGTGAACTGAGGAATTCAAAGTTATTTCTTCAATATTATCATTGCTATTTTTCTAAGCTGGGCCAGAGTTTTAGTTTTTAACTGGAGGCCAAATTAACCCTTCGCAGGACCTAGCTTAGAAGTCCGCACAGTGCGATTGCTATGCTAGATAGATATATTTTAATTTGTGTTTGCAATAAAATTTATTATGATAATTGTTATTACTCTCATTATGCAGTATTACTTAAACGGAATAAAAAATTTATAAATGAAAAAACGCAGTCATAACAACAGAAAAAAAAGGAGAAAAATTTCAGCATATTAAAATTATTAATGATATTGAAATAAATTATGTATCTAAGCAGGATCTCGGGAAAAACATAGATACATACATACAATATTAGAGTTTTAGCATTAAACAGATTGTCACCTTATTTTCCTGTATAATAATGCGTTATGAATGTTCGTTATTTTTCACACACAATAGATGGAAGGATGTGCGTTGTGGACATCGGCTCGGAACGAGAAATCGGAGAAAAGAGTTCGAATTTCAGTTGCGTATGTTGCATTCTCTTACGCGCAAATACCCTTGGAAAAATATGAATCCGTCTTTTCTCTTTCCAGCGATGGGTTAAATAGCAAAACATATTGGGTTCTACAGCCTTAGTTGGCAACCAATCTACCACAGAAAATAACCTTCTGTGGGAAAATCTTCTACCCAGTCAGTCATGTCTCGAAAGCGTGTATCACTTATGGCAATTAACTCACTGAATATTTGGAATATAATTGGAAAGTTTTTGCTTATTGTTGCGGCCTGTTAGGGCCAGGAAAAAAAACGAAAACAAAAAGGTAGGTTGAACTGGTGTATTGGAAAAACAGAACATATATACAAAATAAGAGTGTTATTAGTCAGCAGATAGAAGTGTACGTCCAAACTGTCTAGTTACATTGCGTCTCGACTGCCTCACGACTGCCTCCCCGGAAGTCACGCGGGTTAGTATTTATTGATGGAGGAAGAGTTCATTCCCTGTAGATAGGGCACCATAATACTTATATATGTTGATTGATATAAGAATTTGAATGGAAAACAAACGCTGAATTTCCTATTAAAATGCCGAAAGAACAGAAAAACGGTCCTATCTTAAGAACCCCTTGTCTAATTCTAATGCAATCTGGCAAGGCATCCGGAAGAGGTTCAAGGTGCAATATGCTCTTACATTGGTTGGGCATTAAGTATTGTTTCACCTCGCTCTCAGGAACAAACATACATACATACGTATATACACGGTAGCACTTTTAACATCAACAACACAAAATTAATAATCGTATCCTCTCGCACTCGACAAAATTTGTAAGTAAATTTGTTATCTCCAATATTATGATCTTTATTACCACATTCAAGACATATAATTAGAAAGAAAAATAAATCCAACACCACTTCAGATACTGGTACTTACCAAATAAATCGCTTTCAATCGGCGAGACATCTCGAAATCTAAAAGGCTTTATCTACGTGCATAAAAAGGATTTACATTTGGACAACCCAAATACATTTGGTATCAGAATGACAATATATTTTATTATAGAAACATAGATTTTATTGCAAAATTACTAACAATATATTTTATCTGTAGTTGGAGCCATAAAATAGCATTCAAAATATCTATATTTCAGCATTATATAACCAATAGAAATGTTGATATGCCGCTAAACAAAAATCAAACAAAAATGCACACTGCCTGACCCAGGGATTGAACAATTACCATATCACCAAATTCACAAGCCACCACTTTAATCTGCTATTGTCCCGTAGGATAATTCTCTGTGGAGAACTTGGAGCCTTAAAACTAACCCGCCTGCCGAATAGTGCTGTCATGCTTAAGTGCAGTCACTGAACTTTGAGTGCAGTCATACATGACAAACAGCAGCACTCATACACTCTTCACTCATAACTTCTCCCTGTACAGATTGCTGCGGTACTCAGCAGCCGACTTATGACCGGCCGAGCAGGGTGGATATTACTTAGGGAAGAAGAAGGAAAGTTAGCCAAACAATAACACCGAGACGACGTAAGAAAAATTTAAAATGTAAATGTCCCTCTGCGTCTATAATGCACTACAGCCTTCCTCAACTTGAAAAAACATCAAAAGAAAAAGAAAAAATGCTTAGTTCACTTCAATTTATTTCGACTGTCTCCAAGAAAACAAATTAAAAACATAAATTTCAATGAAAAGAGAGCGGGGGGGGGGATACATTGCCATTTTTTTTTGAGATTGAAGAAATTTATAATGTAGGAGTGTTTGGTATTGCCAGTTATTTTGTCCGGTTATCAAGACAAATGGCTGCTCGTTCCTCATTAATTTTCAAAAATAAATTCTGCCTCTCATTAGGACGGAACATTCAATTAGTTAATGAATTCATGTCAGTCAATAAGAAATGACTTAACAATATTATAAGTGGTAAATTTAAAGATAGAAAATGACTTCAAAACAGATGGGTTCCTTCCAAGGTTTTGGTCACCAAAGCTTGTATAATTGAATTATTCTTTTCATCCTTTTTTTCTTTTACATTTTTTGATGCAAAACGAATTAATTATTCATTATGATTGCCTGCCCAAAAGATATTTGGTTTCTTTTGTTTTTATTTTTGAACACTAGAAAAATAAATTTAATTTCTAACAAAATTAATTATCCGATGAATTTTTGATAACGTGATGTTGCAAAGCAAGACTAAAAATAATATATTGTCTGTAAATTCTTGTTTTTTGTCATATTGCACATGTATGGATTAACATAAGTAACAAAACATAAGTCTGACAAGGCAATATTAAATCAATGATTTAAATAAATATATTCACATTTCCACGGAGAGAGAAAACGGTTAGAAATAGAGTAAATAAATTTAAAAATTCCTTGAACTGAAACTATATAAAAAATCCCCGAACAGGCTTTTATTTGCATATCTCAGGACGTAAACGATCATGGATCTCCACAATTTCCTAGCTGTCTTAACTCTTAGTAATGGTTGTCTTTTTACTATCTCCCACTTCGCTGCCATTCATTTACACAAACTCATGTCATTTACTCATAGTTTCTGTCCCACTTGCCTTTGGTGTCTTCTGAGTACCAAATTTCTCAAGCTTTCTTTCCTCATATGATATTTCAATAACCTTTATCTGACTCTAAGTACAGTCAATCAGTTAAGTGCCATACGGGATACTTACTTAGAAGATCATGTCTCCAAAGAGTCATGACTGACTGGGCTGAAGATTTTCCCGCAGTAGGTTGCTATTACTTTCTACGGTAGACTGGTTGCTAACCAAGGCTGTAGAAGTCAATCCAATCTGCTATTTAACCCATAGCTGGATGGAAGAGGCGGATTAATACCTTTCCCAATGGTATTTGCGCCTGTGTAAATGGAACAAATTCAACTGAGATTCGAACTCGGCTCTCGTATTTCTCGTCCCGAGCCGATATACACTGCACCACAACGCACAACGCTCTAAGTACAAGTGTTCTATTTATTTTATTTTCTTTAAAACTTCTTCGTTGTTCATATGTTCTATCCATGGTTTTCTCGGCATTTTGGAAAAACCATATGTCTGTTGCCACTAGTCTCTTCATCTATGAGGAAATTTTTCGTTATTCACTGCCACAAGAGGATTGATATTGAACATCAGTTTAGTACACTTTTTCGTTTTTTCTAACGATTTTTGTCTGTTTCTTAATACGTTTTAGCTTATGGTGGCGTGTAACTTAAAGTTTAAAATGAACAGTTGATTCACTTACGCCAATAAGATTAATGAAGTGTGATAATGACGAGGAAACATACTGGTATTTTTAACAAAACCAGATAAGGAATTTATTCACGAATTTATGCACTTGAAGTTGTCAGTTGCTCGTCTTAGGAAAATAAATCAGAATTCTTAACGTCAATAGTTTTAACGTGTTATCATGAAGAGGGAATTTTGATACAACAAACTGAATTTTCTGACACGAAATAATATTCAACATTGTTTAAAAAAAAGGTAAGAGAATTCGTTGCTGACAGAAGGGATATATGTTCGCATCCGTTCCAAGGTAGATAAAAAACAGTTTGAAATACTTAGCTTTCTTGGATTGTTGTGAGAAAATCATTTGAGATGTCTCTTGCTAGTTAGAGGCTGATAATTGGTGATTAATTTTTATACTGGTGAGTACTTCAACGCTGGTCACAAAGAACTGAAACGAAACCTTTCACATGACTTCAGACACTATTCTGTGATCAGTTTAACTTTTCTCATTTTATATCAAAAAGAATTTCACATAGGATCGCTACTTTACTGTTTTCTTTCGGCTAGCCGTCTAATTTCTGCGAAGACAAGGTTTTCATTGACCCAAAAAAAAATCCACATGGGCTCGTGAATTCCTTTCCTCGTTTCTTCAAAATATAATTTAATGACACTGTCAAAATAGATGCTAACTTTTTAAATTACTAGCAGTATAGCCTGGTGTCGCTCGGGTGTAATGAAAGCTTTAAAACTAATCCATGGTCCTGGAGCTCAGACTCTTTGGACGTTGGCACGAAAGACTAAAATCAATAGTTGTTTCAAGTTAAAGCGAAACCGTAGACTGAAAGAAAAATGAATGGATGTAAATCAAATTTTGATTTCCTGGTATCGATATCAAATAAGGTTTTTCGTCGTAAACTAAATTCTGAAGGCTAAATAAGTCCTCTGGGTAAATGGTATCATGGCTGAGACTAAGAACTACAATTATACCTACTTAGAGCCAAACCCGAAGCAAAAACTAAAATAAAAGGGCTGAAAAATTACAGATATACAGGCAGATAAACAGACACACGCACAAACATCTTCTTGCCTTTTATATATATATATATATATATATATATATATATATATATATATATATATATATATTATCGATTTTCTGCACTATTGTAAGAACTGCAACCTTGAAACTTCTGAATATCGTTTCTTATGTCTTTGTCTATGATTATATCAAATTTGATTAAAATCGGACCGCTCCTTCTATAACCCGATTTTTTCGATTAGCGATTTTCGATATTTATCGGGGTTACCTCGACACAAAACCTCGCTAAGGACACTCGCAGACGCTTGTAGTACAACTGTGTAAATTTTCAAGAAAATCGGTTCAGCCGTTTCGAAGTCTATAGGTAACGGATACACACACACACACACACAAAGTTCCATTTATAAATAAGTTTAGATACTTTCGGTCATGCAATGTTCATGGACAGGTCTTGTTTTTTCAGAAGTAACAATTTCAGTACAGTTGCTGTTTTACAGGTTGGACGTGTGTTTATTTAATTTCGCATTGTTATATTGTGTAAGGGCCTCGGTAATGCTTGGTAAATTGGCCTTGTGCCAAGCTCATCCGAAGTCCACACAACTTAAACATCAGAAAGTTGATGGTTGAAATGTGAAAGAATAAAAAATATTTTGTTTGTATATTAGTAAAGATTTATTAACAGAATGACAAAATTGTAAGAAGAAAAATATAAGTGAAATTTCGTTAACTGAAAACTATAACATATTTGTGAGAAGAAAAATGTTCATAGAGAAAATGCATGGAGTTTTGTAGTTAAAATTGTTCAAAGAGAAATGAAAATTATTTAAATTGTCCACAGATGTATAGAGTTCATGGTTTGATAGTAGCAGAATGTAAAGTCCCATGTTCCTTCCGCTTTTTGGTAGGTCGGTGAAAGAGTAAGAGAGAAGGTAAAACAAATAAAGAAATTGTACTTAGCACGTTTTGTTGTCGTTGTTCTCTTTCGCGGTGTGGAGTGAAAATGAAGAAAAGGAAAATTAGAACAAAAATCGAATGAATATGTGACGCGCTCTTGCGTCAAGGTTGGTTTCTTGAGATCTCTTTTGTTACATTGCCACAAGGTCAGTCAGCTAACCGATTCTATGCTGGACTGATTTTGACCGGTTAGCAACGTGGTTTAAATAGTGAAGTTTATTATGTTACCGGCTTCAGCAAGCATTTTCACTTCTAGGTGTGAAAAAACATCATATAAATTTTTGATTTCCTATCAGATTAGGATCCAGAATTTTGCTTTTCACATTGACTTGTGAAATTTGCTTCGGTCTGGGTTTTTTCATGATGTTTTTAGTCGTTTGAATCCACTTTTGCGGGTGCGCAATTTTACTTTTTGTGTTTTAGTTAGTTGATGGATGATACAGGATTCGTAACCGATAGTTGTTATATATATTTATCGATGTTATTAACAAAATTATAGCTAATCTGAATATTATTTTTGTTAAAATCTTTTTTTAGTGTAGGGGAATGGTTGAAATGCTTATGAATTTAGGACAATTCTTCTGGTGTTTGTTTGAACAATACAACTAAAATGTGGGTTAAACCACATAATGTTACGTTTACGGTGTTTTGGTTTATTTTTACTTTTGTTTTTATCAAAGTATTCGAAGTTTACATTGTGTTTACTTTTTCTAAGGCCTTTAATTTTGTCGTTATCAAAAATGTTCTAGATAAACGTTCTATTTGGTAAATAATCTAAATTGGATTGATTTACCTAAGTTGTCTAGAATTCTATGGTAGAGGCTAGATTCTTTGTTGACATATTTGTGATTGGATGAATCATTGGTATGTGGCTTATCAGTGATAGATTGGAAAAGTCACAAATATCAAACTCTATGAATGTGCATTTTTATTTTTGTAAATTATTCCTTAGGCCAGTATTTTACCGCTAGTTGATTCATACAAAGCAAGATTTTTAACCAAAATTTGGAACGTGTTAGAAAAGATTAACATTTTTTAAAAATAATTAAAAAATACTTTTATCTTTTCTTTTAATGATAAACATTTTGATGGATAAACTTCGTTTTTATTAAGTCTGGGGCCTTTTTATTCATACTTATGCTGTCTTTTTAGCGATTTAGTGGAAGTACCTTTGATATTAGTTAGCGGGTAACAAAATCGTCACGAGAGTTTACAATAGATAAGGTAATGTTATGTAACTCAGTTTTTTTCTGGTGAAAAACATGAATTTCAATATTCGTGCAAAAATCAAATAATTGTCAGATTTTAATGAAACTTTTCAGGCTTTATTCGCAAAAAATTATTTCTAAATTATTATTTTTTAAAAATCTTGGTAATTTTTTTTATTTCTGTTACTTCTCCCACCTTCACGTAAATTCATGAAATTTTAAGAAATTAAATTTTGTTAGGGAAATTGGTTTTATTAGTTAAACGGGGAACTCATTGAGAAATGAAAATTTTCTATAATTTGTTTTCAAACATTTTGCCTTTATTTTCGGAAATCTAATAGTAAAATAAAAAAAAATGCAATAAAATTGGCATTTTTTAATTAGATAAGCTTTTAATAAATAATATATATTAAAGACATTATAGTCTGTTTAAAAATTGTTTTCATTTTTTAATTATAATAATTTATAAAGTTTCAAAAATATATTTAAAATACTTCAAAGATTGTGGGCGTTAGGTTGTTCAGTTATTAAGTGAAGACTATATTTACTAATCGAAAATTGAAATGTCTAATACAAATCATCGTACCTTCTTATTTTTAAGTCAATTTTTTTTTTATTCATTAATTTTTTTTTTTTTGAGCATTTTAATTTTTTATGGTAATTTCTATGTGTACATAAAAGGTCATGTGTTTCAAGGTTACTTCTCCTTATAGGAAAAAATGTGAACAATTTTGTCAATTCCGGTCGCCATACACTTATCTTGTACCTGTCTGTCATCACATATCAAATATACAGGAAAAGATCAGAAAGATCAACACACTGTGTTTAAGAAATAATTTTATTTTAAGTTACATGCTATAAATAAGTAATACTTGTGTAAATTAGACTAATTTAACTTTAAATTTGTTAATTATCCGAAAAATAACGTGTCACAGTTGTATATTTTATTCTTTGAAAGATTTTTAAAACCGAGAATTAGCTTTTGTTTACAAATGTATCGATCGCTCAAAAATGGTCGAATAATTGAAAAACTAATCTCAAAATTTTAATTTCCAACCAATATAATTTCTGTTCAAAATGCACCAGAGTATTTTGCTTACTGGAAATAGTAAATTTAATCATTTAGCTTTAAATTAAAACTGAAATAAAAGTTTCAATAAAACTTTGCTTTAAAAATTTAATTTAAAAGTTAAGCATCGAAAATGAGTGGAAGTACCGGATATATATATATATATATATATATATATATATATATATATATATATATATAGTGGCTTTGAATGTAAAATTGGAAACATGTTCGATTTCCACTTGATCCCATTAAATTCACTCATACGCAGAGATCCTTGGGTAAAGTGTGAATCCATCACCCCACCAGCTATGGGGTAAATAGTAGAGCATACTAGGCTCTTTAGACTAAAAAAAGGAGAACTCTGCATTCAAAACTAGCTGCTGAGCAACTTTATCTCGTAAAAGCCTACTTGCTACTAAAATCACAATAACAATGCCTAATGTTGTTGAGGACGCTGGGGATACCATGAACCGAACATGTGAACAACAATGAGGCTTTGGAGAGGATGGAAACGAAAAGGAAACTAATATTTAGCACCAGAAAAAGACGGCTGAAGTTCCTGGGACATTAAATGAGGAAAGATGGCTTGGAAAATCTGATACTAACGGGAGGGATAGAAAGAAAGAGAGACAGGAGAAAGCAATGCGTAACATACTTGAGGGGCTTGAGCAAGTGGAGGCAAAGCGGGTTGTGTAACAGGAGAAAGCGTACTAAGAGCCACCAGGAGTAGAAAGATGTGGAAGGCCATGATCGCCTATGTCTTGAAGGCACACGCCACATAAAAGAAAAATGTTGTTGAGAGTTTTGCCTCCACCCCAACGCTATTTCTCAGTGGAATCCACGCGTCTTGGGGGTGGTTATTTAAAGGATTTTGCACAACGGTTTACCAGCTAATTGATTTTCACCACAAAGGATCATGAGGCCACAAGCGCTGTTATTCCTAAGATAATAAATGTTCCTTTAAATGAAATGATGATGAGCTGTACTTAGACAATATCTGTATGGCACTTTCTAGTAATACACACACACACACACACGTATATTTTTTATATACTTACTTCTTATCAACTATCCAACTCACTCCATCTCGCATATGTTGTGCATATTCATTTACTAATACCTACATGGGGACTGCCTGGGAATATCAGATGTTGTAGGCTTGGATGTGCAGGTGGTGTAATTGATAATGACTCAGTTTCAATTCTAGGTGGATTTCTTATATTCACTTGCGCGCAAATATCCTTGGGAAAAGTATGAATCCACATTTTCTCCCCCTCCCCCAGATAGAAGTTAATTAACAAAACTTGTATCGCTCAATCATCACCTCCCAAAACAGAAAATTCTTAGAATTTGAAAAATAGTTTCTGGTTTTAAATAACCTACAAAGTATTAAACCTTAGGAAATGAATGAATAAATCATTTATTAACATATTTTTTTAATTTGGTTTCAAATGATACATCTGTTTCTATTTTTGTTCTAGATTGATTGGAACATTTCGAATTATCCTACAAGAACTAATTGAAGTTGGACACATCGAGGTATCGGACTCTCTACTTGACAGCAACAATGTTGCTATGAAGGTCAGTATGTCGGTGTTCATTTTCTTAATTGTTTAGAGAACAAGAGAGTTTTCATTGTTTATCCAGAAAAATCAGCGATATTATTGGTCTTGACATTGTATCTCGGCTTTCTTCACTTTCCCACTGCCGTAAAATTGCCTCAGATAAATATAAATACACTATTTATATTATTCGGACTATTTCCTTCGTCTTGGTTGCCATCTGTACGACGTTTCGGCCGTGGTATGCTCCGACCTTTTTTGCGAGGAATTTCAAACCAAACCCTTTATTATGATCACTGGGTATACTATTTTCATTCCTTTGTGCGAAGGCTCTTTTGATAGTCATGAGTTATCTCCCTCTAACCCGACTCTAAGTTACTTGTTCACCACTGCTGTAGCTTGGTACTGAACGCACAGCTCTTTGGGTTAATTCACTGGAACTAACCACTGTCTACATCCACCATGTGTCCTTAACAACTGAATCTCTGGGACTTATAAACCTAATGTTCAGTAACCATTTTTTACCAGAGTTTATACTTCAATTTTTGATGTTAAGGGTTTTCTCTAGAATTTTTACCAGAGCTCATATTGCAACTTTTGACATTAGTGATTTTCTCTGTCTCTCCGTATTACTGGTTCCCATACTGTATTCACCTCTATGCTTGGTCGGCTTAGGAGATTTTTTTTAAAGCCTAGCATATGTGCTGATTCCTTAAGTTTACGTAGTTTCAAGAAATATAGACAAATACTGAAGGAACAATAGTCCGAATAATGTAAATAGCATAAATACCTCATCTCAGAAATATAGACAAATATAAATACTTTCGCTATAATACTTAGACGTTATAAATTAAGTGCATTACTAGATTGGCGGTGAGGTCTCATCAGTTTATATACAAGATGACTAGATGTAACTGTAAGTTCCGTCCTAACAATTTGTTTTCTCGCACTTCTCGCTTGTGGAACTCTCTTCCGGGCACATGGTCTCTAGTCAAGTGGAAAAAATTAAATGCACTATCAATTACCATCTACTGCCTTCCTGATTACGGTGTTATTTTTCTCGATCTTCAGTAACGTTTATTTCTAATTTTTCCACACCCAGTAACCCCTTGTGTCTTAGTGGCTTTACTGCCTTGCTTGGGGTGAACTCTATTAAAAAGTGGTCTTGGTTGTGACAGTAAACTGTATCTAGTAGCAAGGCCTCTGATAGGGGAGGTTGTGAGGAACATGGAACCAACTCTAAATTGCTGTTGTTCCCAGGTCCACTCTGATTCGGAGTGGTGGAACTTGTTAGGGTTCTAGCTATGAGAAATTAGTTAACTTCTAAACTAGGGTCAAAACACTATATAAAAATATAGTTTTATAAAAATATATACATAAAAATAAACTTTTATTGCAAAATATATATTTTAAAGGAGGAAAAATAATTATTGTCGTAATATATTTTTGAAGGAAAAAAATCATTGCCATAATACATTTTTGCATACAAAACTGGAAGACTTCTTCAGTTATCTAAAATAAAAAAAATTCTCAGAATCTGACTAAATCAACCTTCGCACTATAACCGAACATTAAAAAAATACCTGAAAACCCCACCTTTTTGGCATTAAATAACCCACAGAGGTTGATTGCCATTAAACAACACTCAAACTCTATGAAAGAAAGGTTTTTATCTTCAACTTTTCCTATCATTATTCCATGGCCCTCTAAATCTTAAAGATTTATTTACTAGATTATGATAGCCATGGCCGTATTTGACCACCGGGCACACCTGGCACGGTCCGGGCCGATCCGTGCATTCATAGTGAAAACCCGGGCAAAGAAAAATGTCTTCGTCAGAAATCAAACTGAACAATTCACAAAGAAAGAAAGAAAAACGAAGAAAACATCCATATGAGGACTATTGTTAGAACTGCAACCTTGAATCTTCTGAATATCGTTTCTTATGTCTTTGTCTATGAGTGTATCAAATTTGATTAAAATCAGACCACTCCTTCTATAACCCGATTTTTTCGATTATCGATTTTTGATATTTATCGGGGGTACCTCAACACAAAACCTAAGAACACTCACAGACGCTTATAGTACAGTTGTGTAAATTTTCAAGAAAATCGGTTCAGCCGTTTCAGAGTCTATAGGTAACGGACACACACACACAGACAAAGTTCCATTTATAAATAAGTTTAGATTAGATGTGTGTGTGTGTATGTGTTTTTTTTTTTCGAGGATGGATTAATGAAGTATTTTTTTTAATCAGTTGCGCATTCTATGCAAGGCAGTAAAGCCACTAAGACACATTAGTAATGAGTGGAAAGGGGAAACACTGATCAGGGGAACAGTAAATAGCTATTAAAAGATGAAAGTTGGCTGGAAAGCATGGAACCGGAAGGGAGTTCCACCAGCGAGAAATGCGAGAACAACTTAACATAGGATTTACGGTTACATCTAGCCAGCTCAACTGTAAATTGGTAAAATCTCGACGCCATTTTAGTCAGTCATTTAAGTGCCATACGTGAAACACGCTTGGGCGATCATGTCGCGAAAGAGATATGACTGACTGGGCAGAAGATTATCCCGCAGTAGGTTGCCATTGCTTTCTGCGGTAGACTGGTTGCCGACCAAGGCTATAGAACCCAATCTGTTCTATTATTTAACCCATAACTGGAGGAAAGAGTCGGATTAATACCTTTCAAAAGGGTACTTGCATGTAAGTGAATGCATGGAATTCAATTGGAATTCGAACTCGGCTCCCCGATTTCTTATTCCGAGCCGATATCCACTGCACCACAACGCACATCCCAGTTTAGTACTTAAATTTAAAAAAAAAACTAGGTACCGTAGCTCATCAGAACAATTCCCATGAAAGTATTTATAGAAAAGGCATAGAGAAGCAATGTTATGGTGGTGGGCAAGTGACTGAAGCCGAGTCGCTAGACCATGGATAATAATGTTGCTGATTGCTCTTATCAAGGAGCTCAAGGTAAATAGCAGGGGTACCAGACCATATGCGGCAGCAGTATTCCAAGCATGACGAACTGTAGACTTAAGGATATGTAAGATAGATTCTGGAGAGAAAAATTGTCTCTCACGACACAGTGAACCAACTTTCTTAGGAACTGACCTCGTAATAGATTCATTATAGACTTTCCACTTCATGTCAGCTGAGAACGTTATCCTAAGATGGTGCAAGAAGTCACTTTCCTGGAGATTAGCATCAGTCATATAAGATGGACGGCAAAGAAGGGTCTCTCAGATGATTAATACAGACAAGTTTCGTTTTAGAAATGTTAAAATTAAACCATCTTGTATCGTTAACATAGAAATATTTTGACTGTTAAAATATTTTGAAAATGCCCAGCTTCTAGAAAATTTAAGAAAAGACAAGTTAAAATACCATTAAAAGACGCTACCATCAGTAATTCGAATTGTCTATAGAATCATTTTAAAAGTGACCTTATGTTGGGGTTCTGGGTATGACCGTAAACTGCATCCGGCAGCAAGGCCTCTGATCGGGAGGTTGTGAGAAGCATGGAACCACCTCTTAACTGCTATTGTTCCCAGGTCCACCCTAACCTGGAGTGGTAGCACCTGCTAGGGTCCCAGCTATGGGTAAATAGTTAACCCCCAAACCAGGGTCCAAATGCTATGAAGGTATTTACCAATAAAACATTTTTGAATGAAAAATATATTACCAACAAAACATTTTTGAATGAAAAATATATTATCAACAAAACATTTTTGAATAAAAAAAATATAAACAAACAAAACCAATAAAACAAATTAACTAAATAAAACAAATCAAAACCATTTTCAGCATTAAATGACCAAATGAAGGTTGATATGCTGGTTAAATGAACCAACCAACATTATGTTGGATTTGTTGATGTTATATGACAGTGCACATCAGTACGTTGTGGTGCAGTAAATATCAACTTGGAACGACAAATTGGGGAACCGAGTTCGAGTTCCAGTTCAATTCCTTGCATTCACTTATGCACAAATACCCTTGGAAAAGGTATTAATTCGTCTCTTCCCTCCAGTTATGGGTTAAATAATAGAACAGGTTGGGTTTTATAGCCTTGGCTGGCAACCAGTCAACCGCAGAAAGCAATGGCAATCTACTGCGGGATAATCTTTCGAGACATGAACACCCAAAGCGTGTATCATGTATGGCACTTAACTGACTGATATGACAGTGAATGTCCCCAGCATATATAGCAGTATTTGGTATTGGTATAAATTATTCCTTGTGTAATGATTAGAACAAAATGTTGATGAATACAAAAGGTAACATTTTATATAACACAATATAATAGAGATGGAATCAGACAGCCGTGTTCGAATTCCAGTCGAAATCAATACATTCACTTACGTGGGAAAGGCATGAATCGAATTCATCTCCTACAGCTATGGGTAAATAGCAGCAGAGATTGAGTTCTATGGCTTTAAGTGGCAACCGGTCTAGAAGGAAAAATTTGAATTTAAATTGAATCTAAACTTTGCTCGAACTCAAATTTCTCATTCCGAGCTGATATCCATAACACAACTGTAAAAATTACTTGATGATTACAGCGTGAACATCTTTTTATATCATTTTTAAAACAAATCTTAATAAAATATTATGAAAATATTGTAAGCTATCTAATATTTTATTGAATTTTAGGTACTTTGGCTTTATAATGTACAGGAGTTATAACTCTGAGTAAATAATTATAAAACCCTTAACATTTGTACATACAAAAATATTTGTAAAAATGAAAAAAAATAACTGGTATTATTTATGATCTAGTTGTTATGTAGTGTTAGCTAGAAAAACAATAATACTGAGTAGAATTGTAAGTTTGGGGTAAATGTCTGTTCTATAAATACTTTCATGGCTTCTGCTCTAACAAACTTCAGTCACTGGTGCCTCTGTAACAGGTGTCTACTCGTGCAACAAGACTGGCAACTGGGTTTCACCCACTCACAGTTAGATAAACCAAATGCAGACGACAATTCTACTCCTGCAGCTTCTTTTATCGCACTTCCCGCCTATGGAACTTGCTTCCATATTCTTACTTTCCTGACGGCTACAACCTCCAGGAATTTAAATGCAATGTCAATACTCATCTCTTAACCACTTGACTCTAGTCGTTCTACACCACTCTGTATATCCTTTCCTTTCTCTCCACTTTTGCAACTGCCATCACACCTGTATTGCCATCCTTCTCTTGCTCCTTTCTAACTGGTTCGTCTTTCTCTTCACTCTCCCATCTAGTCCTTTTACTCTTCTGTAGCCCTCTAATCTTTTTACTCTTATGTAGCCCACTGCACATCAGTGGCGTTACCGCCTTGCTCGATTTTAAAAATATGGAGATCAAATATGGACTGGAATCCGACTGAATGGTAAGATAAAGAATAAGCGATGTGTATACAGTTTTACTCTTATTTTTTTAATGAGTGTCCAGATAATTGTTAGAAAATACAAAAAGAATCTGGGATTTTCTTATATCGAATCTTTTGAGCGCTAAAAAATAAATATATTGCATTAAACACTGCAGTCATATCGGGTCAGGCGCCCCTGCTGTTAATCTTGGGGTTTTCGACAAAATCCAAAGTCAGAGTTTGCAATGTAGTCGATCATGACCTGGCGGCTCGACACCAATCTCTATGACACTGACGAGATGTGGCTTCCCTCTACAAATGCTTTCTCGGATTCTGCTCTGACATGCTTAGCACCTTGGTGCCTCCTCAGCACGAATTTAATCGAGCTACTAGACTAGCAACAAGGTCTCACTCTTTTACTGTGAAAACACTCAAATTCAATCACAACTTCTACTTCCTCAATTTTTTTTCTTGCACTTCCTGTATTCATGCACGCTCTTCCGTATTCAGGCTTCCCTGATAGCTACAGTCGCCAAGAGTTTAAATGCAACGTCAACTGTCATCTCTTATCTCCTTAACTCTCATCCGTCTTCCCCCTTCACACTTTCCTCTCAAGCAGCTCTCTTCACACCAATATTCCCGTCCTTCTTACTCATTCTCCGACACCTACTGCAACTTGATCTCCTCTCCTTTTATGTAACCCTCTTCTTCTTCTTCTTCTTCTTCTTCTTCTTCTTCTTCTTCTTCTTCTTCTATGTGCCCTGTCCCTTCAGGACGTAGGCGATCACGGCTTTCCACGTCTCCCTATCCCTGATGTCTCTTAGCACGCCTTCTCCTGTTACACCATGCAACCCTCGTTCCATCATCCACCTGATTAGGTCCTTCAAATATGTTATCTGCCGCTTTCCCCTGTCTCTTTTTCCCCCCCTCTATCTGGCCTGTTAGTATCCGGTTCTCCAAGCCCTCTTTCCTTATTGCATGTCCCAGGAACTTTAGTTGTCTCTTCTTGATGCTCAGTATTCATTTCCTTTTCGTTTCCATCATTTCCAAAGCCTCATCATTGCTCACATGCTCGATCCATGATATCCGCAAACATTCTTCTGTAGAACCACATTTCAGTTGCTTCAAGTTTTTCTTTCATCTTTGATGATATTGTCCAGCATTCACTGCCATATTGAAGAACCAACATCACATAGCAATCCAGTACTCTCTTCTTTGTTTCTAGCGAAATTGTCCTGCGCATCAGAAAAATGGCCCGAAAAAGGAAAAGGAGATTAATTTTTCGTTGACTGACGTTTTGACGACCTGCCCGTATGAACGACTTCTCCGGTAGTCATTATGTCGCGTGTCTGTAGAGGAGAAAAGTGGGGTCGATTCTTATTGGTTCAGAAAGAGGGAATTACTGATAATTATAAGTTTTATAATAGATTAACTTATATTAGCGATTAAATGGTAAGTATGTTAAGGGAAATGTCTAATTCATGTTCTAGTAGGGAATTAACTTGTTTAATTTGCATTATCTTGGAGTAGTTTGTAATGAAACAATGTCTTATAGTTACAAATTCCTGCTGTTTTATACTCAGCTAAATACGTTCGTTAGATAAATGCCATCTAGACTGTTACGTGAAGAAGGAAATTACTGGAAAGTAATTGAAACTCACCTGAAGCGAGCTGAATGTTTAATGCTCCTCATGCCAATGACATTTCCACCGAGCCTCTCTATGGCATATGATTTAAATGAACTTCTTTTAATGTCTTTCTCTCGAATTTACTTTAAATTAATTTGAGTGTCATCAGGAGAGAATGTGCACCGTTTCGGGGCTTTCCCCTCATTTGTTTGATAAATGCCATCTAGACTGTTACATGTTATCTATATAGCAGTAAATGCTGGACAGTCACCTCAAAGATGAAGAAGAGACTTCAAGCAACAGAAATGGTTCTACAGAAAGATACTGAGGATACCATGGACTGATTATGTGAGCAACGACGAGATTTTGAAGAAAATGGAAACAGAAAGGAAATTTATCAGGAAGAGATAGTTGAAATTTCTGGGACACACAGTTAGGAAGGGGTGCTTAGAAAACTCGATATTCACAAGACAGGAAAGTAGCGCGGAAAGAGCAACAATGAACAGGAAGATAAAAAGAACAGGAAAAAATATTTGCAACAGAAATTAGTAGCACTCAAAATAAACAGTGACCTCACATTACATTTCTTGTCGTACAGAATTCAAAGATGACTTCATTTTATTATTCGTCTGATCTTAAAAGTGCGCAGGTTCTGACCGTAAGAGAAAAGATTGGATGCAGTGGGTATCGCAGAAATGATAAAATATAAACGGGATTCAATAAGATGGAAGATGACACGTGACATTGCATTTATATATTCTGACATTGTAGCTATCAGAGAAGCAAATAAATGGAAGTTCTACAGGCGGGAAGTGCGAGAAAATAAACTGTTCGTGTAGAAGTGGCGGTTACATTTAACTATTTCAAAGGTTAATGGGTGGGGCCTAGATGCACGCTTAAATTGATCAGAGAAAGGAAATCATGTCAAAAGTAACTCAAGTCGAGATGTGAAGTCAGGATTAATTATATTGCAGACCCTTCACTAGATTTTGCCGAGAGGAATAGAAGGAGCAACCGACCAGATATAGTAACAGTATTCAATGCATGGACGAATCTATTCAACTACGCATATTGTAGACAGTCGGTGCCAGGTCATTAAACCAAGAAAGGAGGATCTGTAACGTGGTTGATACTGACTTGGCAGACCGGCTGCAGCCGCTCTCTCACCGGCGTGATGTGGCTTCCCTGTGCCTCTTCTACAAGTACTTTCATGGCTTCTGCTCCGATGAGCTTAGATCACTGGTGCCGCCTAAGCAGGAATTTACACGAGATACTAGATTAGCAACTAGGTCCCACCCTTTTACAGTTAAACAAATAAGATGTAACCGTAAATTCTACTCCAACAGCTTCTTTTCTCGTGCTTCCCGCCTGTGGAACTCCCTTCCACAACTCTGCTTTCCCGACAGTTACAATCTCCAGGTGTTTAAATGTAGGGTCAATAGACACCTCCTATCACACTAACTCCCAACTATTCTCAGAACACTCTCATCTACCCAACCCTCATTCTCAGTATCCTTACCCGCCTATCACCCACCCTCTGACATTTCCTATATTTAATCAGCCTTTCTCCACTCTACGTAGCCCCCTGCGCAGTAGTGGCAGTGACATGCCTTGCTCGGGGTGAAACGCTTATAAAAAAAAAAAAAAAAAATACTAATTATGAGTATATAGTCAGTTAAGTGCCATACGTGATACACGCTTGGGCGATCATGTCTCGAAAGAGACATGACTGACTGGGCAGAAGATTATCCCGCAGTAGGTTGCCATTGCTTTCTGCGGTAGACTGGTTGCCGACCAAGGCTATAGAACCCAATCTGTCCTGTTATTTGACTCATAGCTAGAGGGGAAAGAAATGTGTTATATTATTATGTAATCATTAGTAGGGGATCAGTTTCCTATTGTTATGAAGTAATAAACCGATCCCCCACTTTATGACCAGTAGAAACTTTAATCATTATTCTAAATATTATATTCAGTCAGTCAGTTAAGTGCCATACGTGAAACACGTTTGGGCGATCATGTCTCGAAAGAGATATGACTGACTGGGCAGAAGATTATCCCGCAGTAGGTTGCCATTGCTTTCTGCGGTAGACTGGTTGCCGACCAAGGCTATCGAACCCAATCTGTCCTATTATTTAACCCATAACTGGAAGGAATAGACGGATTAATACCTTTCCCAAGGGTATTTGCGCGTAAGTGAATGCAATGAATTCGGCTGGAATTCGAACTCGGCTCCCCGATTTCTCGTTCTGAGCCGATATCCAATGCACCACAACGTACATCCGAGTATATAGTACCCAGCGCAAATAACGCCATTTTAGTTACAATTTAATTACAATTTTCAGTACTTGATTTTTTTTTACCTAAATAATGTTTTTCAGTTATTAATTTTAACTCAAAGTACAAAATTAGAAGTGCCTGTATGTAAAATATTTCAAATAAAGATTTATATTTAATATTGTTTTTTATATATTTTCAAAATCGGGTATGATCTACCCATGGTTAGTAGTGGTGTAACTTTAACTGATGGTTAGTGTTCCAGGGTTAACACCGGAAGAATGACAAGGAGAACAGAAAACAATAATAAACTGACCTAATCTATATAAATAAAAATGTACTTGTCCGTTTGTTACTATCCGCTAATCTAGAAAACGGCTGCACTAATTGTTTTGAAATTTTCCTATAGTATTTTAATCGAATACAAGCGTGTTTTTATATACCTTATATTAAAAAATTGTACAATATTAAGAATATATATATTTTGAAAATCTATTAGAGCCGATAAGAGCCGAACCAAAAACTTTCATTTTCAATACGGACGCATTTACAGACAACTTTGTTATTTCATAGAAAACATAGGAAAACTTAAGGTAAACGAAGGCTTTTTATTATTATTATTATTTCTATTTTGGTGGGTGTAAACAACAGAAATCCCTTCTCTTAAAAAAAAACATTCATTTTTTTTTTTTTTCAACGAATTTTTATTGATATCCCATTTATTTCGTTGGTTTAGTAAATAAATTTCTTCTTTTTTTCCCATTTAACTAAACTGAGCCACAGCAACGCGTGACTGGGTACAGCTAGTTAAAAATAAATAAGTAAAAGAATCCGGCAAAGAGAAGGTCGCAAAAGATTAACATGTATTTGACGGCAAGTTGGCTGTTGATCTTCCGTTCCATAACTCTGCAACGACTTCAGGTCAGAGGCATCCATATGCAAATGTAATGGAAAACTCTTGAGGGGTGAAGAAAATAAGAACAGTCCAAACGTAACATTTATTCTACTGAGAAATGATCTACCAAACTTATATTTTTTGATTATTATTATTATTTATTCAGTAAAACAAAATAAATAATTTTTATTTTTATGTTAAATTTATTTAGTCAACAAAAAATGTAAATATTTCCCCCCATAATTTTGAATAAAAAACAAACGCAATGTTGTTTACAATGTCACACAAAAACATCAAATCACGTTTACGCAAAACAAAAGAAAACAGATTTTTTTTTCTCCTACTACTAAAATGTTCTGAGTTGCACGTGCAACGCCGGGCTATGATGCTAGTGTCACCTCTATAAGAAATATATATCTAAATTAATTTGAATTCTTGCATAAAACAATGAAGTAGGTATCAAAATCTTGTTACTGATACTGAGTTACTTTATAATGACTGGGAGGTGAAAAGCATCAGCTTCGGACAGTTTATCCAATATATTGATTCGGATGTGGAATATAATAAAAATTAGAGGCTCACTAACATTAAATAGCTATACATCTCTTTCCTCTTTCCTAATTAATATGCACTAAATAACTGTCATAAAAAAACAAAAAAAAAACACTTGTATACAGAATAGAACATGCTTTCCTACCATGTGAAAACCACACAGCCTTCTGCATAATGACGTAACTGGATTTGTGAGCACAAATTTTTGTAATATTCACTAGATTTTCCTTTTCATAGTTGGAAAGAAGAAAAGCAAATCATTTTTACACTTTGTAAGCATGTTCTTTTGCATGAAATAAAACGTTAATTCTTTCGAATATATTGTTTCAGTTTCATAAGTAAATTTGGTTTAGAACAATTAACCATTCGTTTATTAATAATTCTGGCAAAATATTATAAGATTAAACGGCAGAAACATGATATCCCTAAAAATAACATGCATTTAGCTATTAGTTCACGTAATATAAAGCTCAACAGCCACTCAATGTAGAGGTCTACAAAATAATATTTTTGTAAGCGACAGAGAAGTAAGAAATATTATGAGATATGGTTGATATCAGTTGACCCTGGATCAAGACTGAAGTGGACAGGGAAGCATTTTCTCGGGTGTTTGTTCCACAAGGTTCTGGGGGAATAAGTTATCTAAGTGGAATTTATTCTATATCAAAGGCAGAGAGAGAGAGAGAGAGAGAGAGAGAGAGAGAATAAAATGGTTTGCCATCTTGAATGGCAAGTCCTAGCTCTGAAGGATCTGAGCTGGTGAAACTAAAAATTTAACTCGTCAGTACATCTGCCATATTAACAACGATGGAACAGTGAGAGCCTAGCAATATTTCATCTGTGGGATAAAGGCTGCAGGGCAGAGAAAAATTCATCACCTACAAGGCCACGTAAGCACTTTTGAACTTTTTTCAAGGATGGACAGTGAGAACTGCACAGCACCGACCCAGATATGGCAGCAAGATTCCATTCTTGGTCTGAGTTTTGTGAAGGTAGAACATAGCAGTGGGAGTTGGGTATTTTCTGGACCAACACAAAGAACTGATTCTATTTGAGGTTGGGAGTAAGTCATAGCTCCAGTGAAGTATCAATATACACACCTGTAATAAGAAGCTCACAGTCATCCAATACAAGGCTCAAGAGCCACTCATACTAGTGGTTTACTGTCAGAGATAGTAAGGAAAAAGAAAGAGTATAATGAGGTCGAATAGAATGACCAAGAATGCCAGGAAAGCATCCACTCGTGAGTTTGTTGCGCAAAGTAACAATTCTATGGGAAGAAGCTGTCTGAGTGGATCTTGCTCTTTATCAAAGCAAAATAAAGGAAACGACAATGGTTTGCCACCGTAAACAAGCCGTAGCAAACCCGAGTTGGTGATATTAAAGAATGTAACTTGTCTGAACATCTGTCAGTAATGATTATGTCAACTTTGTTTGAAAACAGTTTTTCTTAATCGTTTCACCCCAAGCAAGGCATTCCACTGCCACTATAGCGCAGGGGTTTACATAGAGGGATTGGGTATAGGAAATGTCAGAAGGAAGGGTGATAGACCACTTAGGATGTACATAGGGAGAGAGTTGGAGAGAGTGGACGTGAGTTAGTGTGTTAGGAGGTGTCTATTGATCTTACATTTAAACTACTGGAGGTTGTAGCCCTCGGGGAAGCAAGCATGCAGTAGGGAATTCCACAGGCGGGAAGTGCGAGGAAAGAAGCTGCTGGAGTAGAAATTACCGTTACATTTCATCGGTTTCACTGTAAAAGGGTGGGACCTAGTTGCCAATCTAGTATCGCGTGCAAATTCACATAGTTACTCGAAAAACATTCAAATTGTAAAATGAATAAAACATAATCGAAACATTTTAGTAGTAGGAGAAAAAAAATCTGTTTTCTTTTGTTTTGCGTAAACGTGATTTGATGTTTTTGTGTGACATTGTAAACAACATTGCGTTTGTTTTTGATTCAAAATTATGGGGGGAAATATTTACATTTTTTGTTGACTAAATGAATTTAACATAAAAATAAAAATTATTTATTTTGTTTTACTGAAATTAGATGTTTTTTTGTGTGACATTGTAAACAACATTATGTTTGTTTTTGTTTCAAAATTACGGGGGAAAATATTTACATTTTTGTTAAATGAATTTAACATAAAATAAAAATTATTCATTTTGTTTTACTGATATATATATATATATATATATATATAAAATAGTTTTACACAACTCAACACATCAAATGGACAACCGAATGGAGCAGTGCCATCGAAAAGGACAGCAAAATATTTATATCGATATGCCATCTAAAATGAGAGCGATTTATATATTGATATACTTACTAAGTATCTTACATTAAGACATAAGAAAAATATTTTTCTAATCTATTATATAAACAGCCAAGCCTTACAAACAAAAACGAACTATTGAATGAAAGAACGGAAATTATGACTAAGTGTAACCATACTAAAAATACCTGTTAGGTTCATACAACCATGGATGAAAACGTCATAATTTCTTGTAATTTTAAAAATTGCGCGTTCAAAAATTCCCTGCCACTTGAGCGTTCAAACAAAAACACCGTTACGTGAGCGTTCTAAAAAAAAACAAAAAAGTTAAACGATAAAATCAGTCATTGAAAATGGCCTGAAGACACCACTCATGGTAGAAACCTAGGTCGCGTAATAACTCGTTTACAAATAGAATATATATATATATATATATATATATATATATATATATATATATATATATATATATATTCTTAACTACTCGACGGCATAATTATTACAAAAAAAGAGCATTAATAAATGGTAGTAAAGAGAATGAACTGAGTTGACGCTCTCTCACTGTTGTTTCACTCACCATTATACAGATCTAACACTTAATCTTGGATTATTCTCGCCATTAACGGACTTGACATTATATATATAATCCTGGGTTAAAAAGCAATCGGATGTCTAACCGTACTGATGAGCTGTGATACAGCGAAACAGATCTGTCTGCGGATGACTATATATATATATAATGTCAAGTCCGTGAATGGCGAGAATAATCCAACAAGATCCACTTAATATAAAATATTAAGTGTTAGATCTGTATTGAGAGCTCAGTGGATGTTATCCACAGCAACATGATATTTATAGAGAAAGACTCAACACATCATTTAAAGTGGTTCTAAATTATAATTCATTTCTATGAACTAATTAGTTCAGTTTGTCAGACCAGACTACATTCGTTCCATCGGTACAAATATTTTCCTGGAATAAACATTTCTTTTAAAATGAAATGGAAATTAAGTAACATGATCCAGAATATAAATTTTGGCCTTTTCTCAGTTTAGAATCATTGAGGCCAAGCGAGAAAAGTTCACTGGGTGGAAAAAGTGACCACAAAACTATTACACACAAATATATGTATATTCCGGGTATATGGGTGCATCCAGTAATATGTATGCTTCATGTATATGATTGCACCTAATCAAATATGTTTTTGTGTATATGGGGGCACTTAGTTATATGTAAGTTGGCACTAATTTTGTATTAAAGGTGTTTACGTTTTGCTTAACGGCATATCAACCTCTGTGGGTTATTTAATGCCAAAAAGATAGGGTTTTAAGGTATTTTTTAATGTTCGGTTATAGTGAAAAGGTTGCGTTAGTCACATTTTGATGAAAATTTTATTTTTTATTTATTTATTTATTTTTTGAAAAACTGAAGATGTCGTTTAGTTTTGTATTAAAAAATGTATTGCTGGTATTAATTTTTCTTCTTCAAATATGTATTATAGCAATAATTTTTTCCTTCAAAAATGTGTTATAGTAATAAATATTTTCCTTCAAAATTGTATATTTTCCTATAAAAGTCTATTTTTATGTATATATTTCTATAAAAGTGTATTTTTATACTTTCATGGTGTTTTGACACTAGTTTGGGCGTTAAGTCTTTGCCTATAGCTGGGACCCTAACAGGTGCTACAACTCCGGATCAGGGTGGACCTGGAACGACAGCAATTAAGAGGTGGTTCTATGCTTCTCACAACCTCCCATTCAGAGGCTTTGCTGCCGGATGCAGTTTACCGTCATACCCAGGACCTGTATTAAGGATGTAATTCATTGTACCTGCATTGATCATTATACTCATGTATGAGCATGTTGGTATCGGAATTTGAGATATGCTGGTATATGCCTGTAACTGTTTTCTGTGATGTAATTTGAATTAAGCCACCTCTTTTGGTGTGAAAAACTGGACATGTACGTGTATGAATGTTAGCATCGTTCTTGTATATACGCGTATCTAATCTAAACTTATTTATAAATGGAACTTTTGTCTGTGTATGTGTGTGTCTGTGTGTGTGTGTGTGTGTCTGTTACCTATAGACTCCGAAACGACTGAACCGATTTTCTTGAAAATTTTCACAGTTGTACTATAAGCGTCTGCGAGTGTTTTTGACTAGGTTTTGTGTCGAGGTACTCCCGATAAATATCGATAATCGAAAAAATCCGGTTATAGAAGGAGTGGTCCTATTTTAATCAAATTTCATACACTCATAGACAAAAACATAAGAAACGATATTCAGAAATTTCAAGGTTGCAGTTCTTATAATAGTGCAGAAAATCGATGATAATATATATATATATATATATATATATATATATATATATATATATATAAAAGGAAAGATGTTTGTGTGTGTTTCTGTTTATCTGCCTGTATGTCTGTATTTTTTTTTTCAGCCTTTTATTTTAGCTTTTGCTTCGGGTTTGGCTCTAAGTAGGTATAATTGTAGTTCTTAGTCTCAGCCATGATACCATTTACTCAGAGAACTTATTTAGCCTTCAAAATTCAGTTTACGACGAAAAAGCCTTATTTGATATCGATACCTGGAAATCAAAATTTGACTTACATCCATTCATTTTTCTTTCAGTCTACGGTTTCTCTTTAACTGGAAACAACTATTGCTTTTTAGTCTTTCGTGCCAACGTCCAAAGAGCCTGAGCTCCAGGACCATGGATTATTTTTAAAGCTTTCATTATACCCGAGCAATGCCGGGCTATACTGCTAATAAGTATTATAAGTGAGTACATGGATGTAGAAAGCCGAGAGTGCGCAGAGATAAGAAAGTTATCTGAATATATAGAAAAGTTTGTGTATGCATGTATGTATACACAGGCAGGATTGTGTATATGTACAGTACTGTGCAAAAGTATTAGGACAAGAACTATTTTATCTTTTATGAGGCATCAAAATAAAGTTTAAAATCACCCTTGTCCTAATACATTTGCACAGGACCGGTAGTGTGCAAAAGTATTACGACAGAGGTGATTTTCCTAAAAACCTCACTGAAATTCAAATACAGGATGAAAAGCCAAGCAAATTGCTAATAAATATTGATTATTTAAAACTAGCTGTAAAAGAAATTAAAAGAAGTTATATTCAATTTTTCCTATTTTCTATGAAATAAGTTATTTTGAAACTACTCATTATTCTATTATCTTTGGATATGACTGACATTTTTCTTTAAAAAATTGATAAATCTAACGTTACATCGCAAGACACACTTTGGGAACAAACACAAGCTACTTGGCAGGAGATACCATTAGATACATTGAAGAAGCTTGTGATGCCAATGCCTGTGATCAAAGCAAAAGGCTGTTATACTAAATATTAAATTTATTTTGTAACAAGTATTTGTTATCTCGTTAAAGCATTTGTTGAGTAAATCAAATAAAATTAATTTAATTAAATTGTTTAATGCGTATTTTTTTAAGTATATGTTAGTGTAGTTGCGTGAATATGTTAGTTTCATTTATACATGGATAAGTCGGATATTCATAAATATGTATGTGAGTGTTCGAACACAATATATATGTGGATATGAATAGATGTGTCTATATGTAGGTGTACGCAGACATACATTTTTATGTACATATGTATAAGTATGAACATATATGTATGGGTATATACGTGTGTATGCGGAATATGTATTTGTGTGTGTAAATATGTAAATATCTGTATATTTCCTGAGTATATGTGAGATTTGTTAATATACTTGGTAAATGTGTTAGTATAAATTACACGTGTATAAGTCGGTCTTCATACATATATATGTGAGTGTGCAAACAATATTTATAAGTGGATATAGATGGACGTGTGTATGTATGAGTGTACATACAGACGCATTTGTATGTGTATATATATATATATGATTATAATGGACATACGTATATGTGGATATACGTCTGTATGCATAAGTATGTTCACATGTAGGGTTATGTATGTATATGTATTCATGTGCTTGTGAGTGGGTGTGTAATGGTTTTATGGTCACTCTTTCTGTCCAATGAACGTTTCTCGCCTGGCCTTAATGATTCCTAACCGAGATGAAGCCAAAATTTCTATTCTGGATCGTGTTATTTAACTTCCATTTCGTTTTAAAGTAAATGTTTATTCCGGGAAAATATTTGTACCGATGGAACGAATATAGTGTGTACTGAAAAAATGAACTAATTTAGTTCAGAAAAAGAATTATACTTTATAACCACTTTAAATGATGTAATGAGTTTTCTTATATATATATATATATATATATATATATATATATATATATATACTTGTCGTTATACTCGTTTCGAAAAACCCTCCGAGAAAGGAAAAATGGTAATAAAAAAGAACGAGCTAAGCACTTGAACATCAGTCAAAGTACGTAGCCCAAAGAAAAAAAACCCAAGATGAGTAACCTAAAACAAAAAGCGCTCAATAGGCAAGTAGAGCAAACAAAGTAAATAACTAACCTAGAGAGCCAACAAACCTACCATGGTTTCACCAAATTGGATTTTCAGGGAAAGTTGGCTCTGATAGGTATATCCTTAAGCCAACTTTCCCTGAAGATCCAATTTGGTGAAACCTTGGTAGGTTCATTGGCTCTCTAGGTTAGTTATTTACTGTATATATATATATATATATATATATATATATATATATATAACAACAAATCTCTCTCTTATGTAGGTTTCATTAAACATAACAGACAATATTTAAGCTTTTATGTAATCTTATGATTTTTTTTTCTTTTCAGGACATAAATTAAATAAAAGTTTTCCAAATTTTTGTTTTTCTAAGAGCTTTTGTCTATACTTCTAGCGATTATCAAAGATGGATTTTATTTTACGTATAACTAAATATGTGTAATGTTTATGTATGTGTAGAGTCATTTGCAATTCAATTCACCTGCAAACCAATATCATTTACGAATTTACATGTCCTTTGAAAAACTATGCTCTTTATCAATCCACATTCGTAAATAATTACATTGGCCACACTACCACGAGGTTGACTAGAAAATTAACTTTACATCTCTCCGATCAAAGTTCAATTCGATCTCATTTAAACACACACGGAGACCTAACAAACTCTATCTGCAACGCACTTGATTATTACACAAATATCATAGCATCATCCGCATGCACAAAAAAGGCTAAAAATAATGGAAGCAATATTAGTAAAAAAGAAAATATCAACTACAAACAAGGCAACAATATGCTTATCGAGTTCGAAAGATAAAGCAAACACATGACTTTACATATATATAGCCATTATCGAGGTTGGATTTTATTTTACGTATGACTGTATATGTGTCGTGTATCTATGATACTGTTAGTATGAGAACAATGTTAAGACTTCAATTGATAATAGACATCAACACATGATTTTTTATTGCCTAAATTGGCGATTATAAAGTTGACTTTTGAAGTCAGATTTCGTAAATGACCTCTGACAAAATATGAAAAAAAAACCCGGAGAGGTTACACAGGAGAGAGGTATGAGAGGAAAATCTATTAGAATAGAGCTTACGGTTACATCTAGTTATTTTTTTAAAAATCCAATTGTCAGTCTAGTAGCAAGCTTACATTCATATAATCGTGGTACTAAGGAGAAAAGCATGAAAATATTTATAGAAAAGACAGAGCGAAGCCACATCACGGCAGTTGGAAAGTGACTGAAGTGAAGATGAGGCCAGTAACATTACAAACCATACTAAATCTTCAAGATTTTGTCTACGCGTATATTGTGGATAGATAGATAGATAGATAGATAGATAGATAGATAGATAGATAGATAGATTTATATGAATATATTTACGCTCTCACACCTTGATTGAGCACTCTGGAAGAATGGTAGACTTTGAAAAACAGTAGCTACTCTGGCATGTACGCATCGCTCATTCAGTAATGGATTAGAGCACTCTGGCTATTGGGCGGGTATAATGACAATATACATGCTAAAATGTCTGCCTTCTTCTACCGAACGCCCATAGCCCAGAGGTAAAATCGCCGACTGACGCCAATTCGGTCGGGTTTCAATCCTGGGTTAAAAGCAATCGGAGTCTAACCATACTGATGAGCTGTGATACGGCGAAACAGATCTGTCTGCTGATGACTATATATAGCTGTAGGGACGGTCAGTCATGTCTGGTACAAGGCCAATTCACAAACATAGTCGACAATCCCCACAACTTAGGCTTCATGAGAATTATAAGATGATGTATTTGTGGAAAGTGGAAGAATAAGGGTATTTCGTTTGTAAAATAAGTAAATTTTATTAACTAAACAGAATAATATCAATTGGCAGAATTAGCTGTTCAATGAGAAACAGTAGTAAAAAGTTAAGGGTATCAAGAGTTTGTAGTAGTAACTTGTGTGTATGTATGTATGTATAAGCGTTATTGTTGGTTAGGAATGTCTTTGAAGTTATCGCTCAGTTTTAAGGATTCCGTTTGTTTATCAAGTATAAGAAGAGACAGACGGGTGAACGGTGAAAATGAAAGAGGTAAGGGAGAAAGATAGAGATAATAATGATCGCTTGACGTTTGTCAAGCGACGTGTTAACACGCTCGTCTCCTTCTCTGGTGACAGGTGAACATGCCGGTCTTTTATTTTGTTTATGGGAGCTTGAAAAGGTCTTTTAGGAATTCACTCCCAGATGTGATTCCGGCATTTCTATTGGACGACGAACAAACATCCCGTCGGCTCGCGAAAAGGTCCGTTTCTGAGAATTGAAGATAAATTGAATTTCGTTTTTAGATGTTTCCTAGTTTTCTATCGGCCGAAAATCATTTCGCATCAAGGTGTGAAATTTCACTAGTTTTGTTCTGGATTCGCTTTTGAGTGTGTGCTAAGCAAAGTTTGTAAATTCGAATTTTTTTAATTTCTAACAAAATAAATGAGTCAGTGCTTAACATTTGAATTTTAAATATAGATATTGTTTTGTCCACTACAAGTTCACCCAATACGAGACCCGAGGGCCACTCAAATGTTTACCGAGGAAGATTGTAAAAATGAGATAAAGAGTCTGACGAAGACAAGTAGAATAGATATTGGATGACCCTGTACCGAAAGAGATAAATATTGTAGTTATTAGGGAAGTTTTTCTCTCGGGAGTTTAGATACAATATTATCTTTCCAGTCCTGGCACTTCGACTTCAGTCACTTTCCTACTGATCATAACAGTTCAGGGGAATTCTGACTTGGCTATAATCTGTATAAATAAAAATGTACTTGTCCGTTTGTTACTATCCGCTAATCTAGAAAACGGCTGCACAGATTGTTTGGAAATTTTACTATAGCATTTTAATCGAATACGAGCGTGTTTTTATGTACTTTGTATTAAAAAATATTACAATATTAAAAAAGATATATTTTGCAAATCTATTAGAGCCGATGAGAGTCGAACCAAAAAACTTTCATTTTCAATACGGATGCGTTTACAAACAACTTTGTTATTTCATAGAAAACATAGGAAAACTGTACATTTAAGGTATACGAAGCCTTTTTTACTATTATTTCTATTTTGGTGGGCATAAGCAACAGAAATCACTTTTCATTTTACAAAAAAAAAATTCTATTCGTTTTTTTTTCAACGAATTTCAACGAATATATCGATATGCCATTTATTTCGTTGGTTTAGTAAATAAATTTCTTCTTTTTTACCATTTAACCAAACTGAGCCACAGCAACGCGTGGCCGGGTACGGCTAGTTATTAATGTTGTTTGATCAGCCATTCACTGCTTTTCTGTACAATTTCACAGGAGTTCAATTTTTTTCTGTTCGATTCATGGTGGGTTTTCACCTGGGAAGGCTAGTAAAAAAATCAAATTGATGAGACAAAACAATTCCTAGAATTTCTAATAACTGAGGCATAACATTTACTTACCAAATAATTAGGCTTCTATTTTCTCAATTTAATTCTATTATGACTATAAGCACCGAGAAAATGTTCTATGAACGGAAGTAAATATATTTGGAATAAAGAGTCATAATTTTGAGTACATTATATTTAGAGAAAAAAAAAATTCTCTAAAAATGTCTCTTGTTTTTTTGGTGCCAAAATGAACATTCAGTTTTGATCAACTTTATTTTAAAAAAAACACTTTTTTTAACGTTATGTCTCTTCAGAATGAAAGTAATAATGGCTCTACGCAGCTTCCTCTTTATTACCTGTGAATTGTTATACATTCTTTGGAACGACAGTGAACTGGTTTCTTTTTTCATGGTTCGATATTCAGAATTTCCCTTTTAGACTGTCTGCCACCCAAGGCTAGAAAGTCTTGTCTATCCTGGTATTTAATCTACAACTGGGGTAAAGAAGAAACAGATTATACCTTAACTAAGAGCAAAATTAATAAAAAGTGAAATCAACAGACTAGCCAGTTGATTTATAGTTTTTTTTAATGCTATGTCGCTTCAGAATGTCGGTGATAATGGCTCTCCACTGTTTCTTCTTTATTACCTGTGAATTGCCATACATTCTTTGAAACATTAGTGTACTGGTTTCCTGCTTGCTTTTTCCATGGTTTGAAGTGTTTCTTCTGTTGGACTGGTTGCCACCCAAGGCAGCATTGTCCACCATGCTATTTAATTGCTATTTAATTAAATAGCTATTTATTTAATTTGCTTCCACCCTGCTATTTAATCCACATCTGGAGGGAAAGAAGAAACAGATTTATCCCTTTACCAAGGGCTTTTCTAAAAAAAAAAAATTAAACAGACTAGTTCGTTTTTTTTTTTTTGCTTTTTCTTTTTTAATTCCATGTCCGTTCACGGTGTAAGAGATAATGGCTCTTCACTGTTTCATCTTCATTACCTGTGAATTGTCGTACATTATTTGGAAAGATAATAAACTGGTTACTTTTTCCCATGGTTTGGCATTTTGAGTGTTCCTTCTGTTAGACGGGCAGCCACCCAAGGCTAGAGAGCCTTGTCTATCTTACTATTTAACCCACAGCTAGGGAAGAGAAGAAACACATTCATGCTTTACCAAAGGCATTTGTGCAAAGGAAAACACAACAAACTAAACTAGAATTTGAGCTCAGTTCACCAATTCCTTAATATCTGTTACACGACTTATCCAGTGATGCCATTTTTTAAATGTGGATCTGCAGAAGGATGCTGAGGATACTATGAACCAATAGCAACGACAAGGCTTTGGAGAGGATGAAAACGAAAAGGAAACTTATACTTAACATCAAGAAAATACAGTTAATTTTTCTGAGACATGTAATGAGGAAGGAAGGCTTGGAGAATCTGATACTCAGAGGAGAGACAGGGGAAAGAAACGCGTGGCATACTTGATGAGCTTCAACAAATGGATGACAGAGCAGGGTTTGGAAGGGGTAACAAGAGAAAAGTTGTTCAGAGTAATAGAGATATGTGGAAATCCATGATCACATACGTTCTGAAGAGATATAGAAGAAGAAATTCTGTTTATTGGAGATGGAAGAGACGTTTAAGTTTTTCAATTTGCTTTTCTTTTTTTATTTTATTTTACAGATAAAAATGAGGATCATTCATGTCGCAAAAAGCATTCATGGATAAGCTACTGTGAATAGTTTAATATGTCAAGAGTGTTATTTACACAATTTACTATGTTCTGACTGTTGTCCTCATCTTTGTTGCCATATTCACAACATGTCCTGAGTATGGCAATAAACTGTATCCGGCAGCAAGGCCTCTGATTGGGAGTTCGGGAGGAGCATGCGACGTATTAGTTGCTGTTGTTCCCGGGTCCACTCTGACTCAAGAAGTAGCACTTGTTAGGGTCCCATCTATGGGCAAATAGTTAACCCCCGCCAATAAAAAACTTGGGTCAAAACAGTATGAGAGTATAAAAATAGACTTTTACACTAAAAACACCACAAATACAACTTTGAAGAAAAAATATTACCAGCAATATATTTTTGAAGGAGTACATTTTTCAAAAAAATACATCCAAGCAATAATTTTTTGGAAAAAAACATGCAAACAATTCATCTGACTCTCAACAAAACCCACATTACAAAAATACAAGAAGACCTGATCTCCAAACTTATTTCTTAAAAAGAATATATATTCTATTCATACAAATTTATTGTAAAAATGTTGTCAGGATTAAATAACCCATTGAGTTTGTTATACCGTAAACCAAACCATATTCACAACGTTTCGGCCGTCGTACACTCCAACCTTCTTCAGGTGAATATGGCAACAAAGATGAGAACAATTGTCTGAACAATGTAAATAATTATAATACTTCATCTCAAAAGTATAAACAAATATGTAAAGAGGGTTTTGCAAAAATGACATCGTAAATATTTCTCACTTAATCCTGCTTCAGACAAGTAAACAAGATTAAGATGATGACAATCAAATCAAGACATTTCTTGAGAATAATCAATATTCGACGACACAGGAGGCAGACAATATAATCAAAATATCCAAAATCAAGAATTGAAAATCACACAACTTTATATTAGTCCTGCTATGTCTGGTATATCTCGCAATTTCAGTATTCGATATGTGGTATACTGTTACGCGTGACGTAATGGCCTCCAACCCGTTAGCGGCTTAGCACTTAAATGCAACTCAGCTCATTTGCATAATTACCGATGGTTAGCCTACCACATATTATTTAAATCTGCGATTAGAATTTAGACAAGACCCCAGAAATGAAATAACAACACCAATCGTAACCAAAATAGACATGTATTAACAAATATACAATAGTTTGAGAAAGCATGCATTTAACTGTGAATAAGTGTGAGAAACAGTTTTCTCCCATAGACTAATTAATGAATTTTGTTTTTTTTTTGGAGAAGGTTGATTGAAATAAAATTTTGAAAGGATAATATTCTATATATTAGTGGTTGTCTTTCGGTTCCCAATGAAGTTGTATGTGTGTATGCATACATGTATGTGTGAGAGATTATTCCGTGCAATGCCGACTGCTGCCTGCAATCGGGAATGTATGTGTGAGTGAGAATTATATGTATGCCCTCAGCTGCATCAGCAGCTCGGGCCCTCACTGAAGATGTATGTGTGAGTGCGCTGCTTAAATAGTAGCCTCTTGGATGCGCGGAAAAACTGGATTTACACGTGCAAACAACATGATCGGCTAATGATAAACCAATCACTGTTTGACAACGTGATGAGAACTGCGAATGTAAGAAAATGTGTAAGTGGGAATGATAATTGGACACTATAATACGACAAATCCCTTTGATGTGTAACCTACGTATAGGTTAACAGGAAAATGCATGGGTCTGATTTTGAGTATGGATTAACACTTACTTTTAATAAATAAACTCTTTAGATAATCCAATAAGCTTAATCTATCCTAATCTATCCTATACTCTCTCATCTGTTTAATCTTGAATTTCAATTTCTTTTGTTTCATTTTCTTGTCAAAGGACCAAAATAAATAGCCGAAGTTAATTGTGGCTTTAATTTGTTTTTAATCATCTCACCCCGAAAAAGGCATTCTACTGCTACTGTTGCGCGGGAGGTTACATAGGGGAAAGTGATGAGAAAGTGGGGTTAGATATAGGAAATGTCAGGAGGAGGGTAATAGAAGGATGAGGATACCGAGAATGTGGGTGGAGTAGATGGGGAAAAAGCTTGTGAGAACGGATGCGAGTTAGTGTGATAGATGTCTATTGACCTTACATTTAAATTCCTGGAGATTGTAGCTGTCGGGGAGGCAAGTATATGGAAGGGAATTCCACAAGTGGCAAGTCCGTGAAAAGAGGCTGTTAGAGTAGAAATTACGATTACACTTTATCGGTTTCACGGTAAAAGGAGGGACCTAGTTGCTAATCTAGTAGCTCGTGTAAATTCACACCTAGGAGGCACCAGTGATCTAAGTTCATCGGAGCGGAAGCCGTGAAAGTATTTATAGAAGAGGCACAGGGAAACCACGTCACGCCGGTGAGAGAGCGACTGCAGCCGAGCTGCTAAGTCGGTATCGATCACATTGCAGATTCTTCGTTGGATTTTGTTAAGAACCTCGAGGTGAATAGCAGGGGCAACAGACCAGATGTGGCAGCAGTATTCAATACACGGGCGGATGGTAGATTTAAGTATTTTCTACACTGCAAATCGAAAGTTTCAGGTGACCCTCTGGATTTAATACTTAGTAAATTTCATACAATCCTTGGTTTAATTACCGTATTTCTATAAACATAATACGCCTTCATCCATAATAAGCACCCCTAAAATTGTACTGAAAATTTGGGAAAATGCTTCTAATCATGCATAATACGGATCTCTTCTTTGAAGGTTTTGCTGGTACAATTTTTTCTTTTTTTTTTTTCTTCATAATCTTATATTTGCTTCATTTATACCGTATTTTGTTCCTGCTGCACAATTTCTCTGCCATAGCAATAACTTTTCTCTTGAATTCACTGGGGTCATTTGTTCTTCTTGAATTCATTTTTAATTAGGTCAGTCAGTCAGTTAAGTGCCATACGTGATACACGCTTGGGCGATCATGTCTCGAAAGAGACATGACTGACTGGGCAGAAGATTATCCCGCAGTAGGTTGCCATTGCTTTCTGCGGTAGACTGGTTGCCGACCAAGGCTATAGAACCCAATCTGTCCTGCTATTTAACCCATAACTGGAAGGAAGAGACGGATTAATACCTTTCCCAAGGGTATTTGCGCGTAAGTGAATACAATGGATTCAACTGGAATTCGAACTCGGCTACCCGGTTTCTCGTTCCGAGCCGATATCCACTGTACCACCACTAATTAGGTACCTCCATTAAATCACTGAAAAATTGCATAGTCCGAAGAAAAAAGGTTCAAACTTATTAAAAACAATTTTTTCCATCAAAATGTTAGTTATTATGAAGAGGAATTATTTTCTAAACTTTTTAATCAATTCTGGCAAGTTTGAAATTTTGGAAAAATATCTTGTTTTTATTTTCTTTATCGGGTAGCCAAATCGTTACGAGAGCTTACAATGGAAAACGTAATATTACATAACTCAGGTTTTTCCGATGACAAACACATTAATTTGGAAATTCTTGCAAATATCAAATAATTCTCGGATTTTAACGAAACTTTCAGGACTTAGTCACAAATGAATGAAATTATTTTTGAAATCCTTATTTTTTTACACCTTTTCACACCTGTTACCCACCTCCATGTAAATTCATTAACTTTTAAGAAATTAAATTTTGTAGGCCAAATTGGTTTTATTAGTTAAACGCGGGACTCATTGGGGAACGTACATCATCTATTATTTTTCCCAATCATTTGGCTCTTTTTTCCGAAAATCTGCTCCCAATTGTTTTAATAAATAATGTAAATTAAGGACATTATAGTTTGAAGAGTTTTTTTTTTACTTAATAATGAAATTTTAAAAGAAATGTGTTCATTTTTTATTATATTAATTTATAACATTTCAAAAATATCTTTAAAATATTTCAAAGACTTGTAGACGTTAGGCTTTTCGTTATTAAGTGAAGACTATATTTACTAATCGAATATTGAAAAGTTTAATACAAATCATCGAGCCATCATATTTTTTAAATAATTTTGAATATTTTTGTGTATTTGAAGTGTTTTTATGGTAATTTCTGTGTGTACATTAAAAGGTCATGTGTTTCACGGTTTCTTCCCCTTACAGGAAAAAAAATTAGATAATTTTATCAATTCTGGTTGCCATACACTTATCTCGCATCTATCGAACAATTCATCAACGTGTCAAATACGGTGGGAAGGTCAGAAAGTTCAACACTGTGCTTAAGAAATAGCTTTATTCTAAATTTCATGCTATAAATAAGTTATACTTGTGTAAATCAGATTAATTCAACATTAAATTTGCTAATTTTCCAAAATAACATGTCCCAGATGTTTTTAGCAATCACTAAAAAAGGACCTAAAAATTGAAAAAAAAAATCAAGATTTTAGATTCCAATCAATATAATTTCTGTTTGAAATACAGCAGAGTATTTTGCTTACTGAAAATAGTAAATTTAATCCTTTTAAAAACTAAAATAAAAGTTTCAAGAAAACTTTTTAATTTTAAAAATTCAGTTTAAAAGTTCGTTATAAAAAATGAGTGGAGGTACCTATTTTTAACCAGGGGTGTTGTACATTAAGAATGAGAGTAGGTAAATATAAGATCTGGCCTCCTCTAAGAATGTTGCGAACTGCTGATCGTTTAGCTGATACGCACACGTTTTACCGATATTCGTTTCCACCAAAATAAACTTCTTTCGGTGGTCATGACCAATCAGAACGCATCATTCAGAAGCAACATGGCGGCGCCCATAGTTCGTAGCATAGCTGTAAGTTTTTCACAAAAAACGGTTTTAAACAGAATATTATTCTTGTTTTATTTTACATTTGTAAGTATTGATAGGTACATATGATTGTATTTGACATCCTTATAGAGTCGCAAGAGCCAAATGTTAGGGTCAAATTGTATGTTTCTGGTGAGTAATCATTTTGCAACTGAAATTGACCTCTGATATTGCATTTACTTTTTATTTTTATTTTGGAGCTGTGCACCCCTAATTTTGTTTTGCTTATTATTTTTTTAGAAAAACTGCTTATTATATATATATATATATATATATATATAAGAGACGGATTAATACCTTTTCAAAGAGTATTTGTGCATAAGTGAATGATGCAAGGAATTCAACTGGAGTTTGAACTTGGCCTCTCGAATTGTCGTTCCGAGTCGATATCCACTGTACCACAAGGCACAGGATGCTAACATTTTAGCCTAAAATATATATATATATTGTTACATAGGTTTCACCTTATACAATACCCGTGGGCCACAATGCAGTGGGTAATGTTAAGAGGCAGTTTATAAGGATAGACCGGAAAGATAACGGTTAACTCTAGACTCGAATAGGTTTAGATGGTAATGATCGGAGAAATAACCTCTTGGGAGTCGGTTCCATAGAGCAGGGGTTCACGGAAGAAGCTCTTTGAGTGAAATGTACTTCTCCCTCATGTTATACGGAGGGAATGTTAGTGGTTTGCTATAATTTAAGTGGCATGGCAGGTTCTGGCGGAACCAAGGAATGTAATTCGTCCGAACACTTTCCTTCGAAGTAGTGATAGATCAGTGAGAGGTTTAACACATTTCGCCTGTGAAAGAGAGTTTGGAGAGAGGAAAATAATTTGTCACCCACAAAGACTTGAAAACGTTTTTGAATTCGAGACTGAAAAGTGAGGACTGAGCAGCTCCTGCCTAAATATAGCCATCATTATGTGGTGATACCGAGCAAGCGAAGGACCGGATGTTTGACCTCAGAGGTCCAGATAGCAAATGACCAAAACTGGTCTTTGTGCATCTGGTCCCCACGCAGATGTTCCGGTGGAAAACCAAAAATAAATAAATAAATATCAAATTCCTTTTACGGACCCTTTTCGCGTGCCGACGTGAATTTTGTTTATCGTCCAATGGGAAGCCCAGAATTAAATCCAGGTGTGAATTCCCAAATGACTTGTTCGGAGCCCCGAAGACGAAATAAAAAGACGACACAGGAAACAATCGCCAGTTGAGACAATACGAGCATAATTAACACGTCCCTTAACATACGTCAACCGATCGTATTATGTTGCCTCTTCTTTCTCTCTCATCTTCTTTTTCACTGTTCACTGAGCCACTTCATGACTGACCGGTACCCGAAGAACTGAGCAGAGACTTCAAAGACACTCCTAACAAACAAGCGCACACACATACGTACGCACAAACTCTTTTCGGCAATTAATGCTATGAACATATTAACGACCTGTGTACCAACCAAAAGACATTATTTTTGTTTGTAAAAAAAACCTTAATTTATATATATATATATATATATATATATATATATATATATATATACACACACAATTTGATTTTCTTGTTTTATACCCCTCTTATAGTGGGCTATCTACTAACAAGGCCAAATTCTGTTAATCTGTTTCACCACACAAATACACTTCACTATAACGGATAACCCACTATAAGTACTCCATATTCAGCCTGATCTGGCTCTTGTAAATGTAGAAGATAGCATGAGGAGTCAGGTACTTACTGGACCGGTATATGGAGGTAGCCATTTTACCTGCATCTATTTAATCAATTTGTACATAGCATTCGATATTTTAGGGAGGGGAGTACATAAAATTTAAAGTCTGCCACCCCTAAGATAACTGTATGCCAGTAAAGTAGATTAGGCAACAAAGCCTCTTCCCAAAATCAATTGCATGTGCAACAACAAACATAAAATGATGACTGGAAAGTGTCCCTAGATCACCTGCAGTGTAAGTATTAACTTTGTCACATTCAATAATTTTGCACTATAGAGGTGAGATTAGCTGTTTCCATACAAAAAGCATTTGTCATTGTCAGCAGTTTATAAAAGTTTCGCTTGAAATGATTTTTCAAGAAAACCTTTTTTTACGTGATGTGACGTTTCAGGACGTAGGCGATCATGTACTTTCACTTGCCTTTATTCCTTGTTACTCTGAACATTTTTCCTCTTGGTGACATTCCTAAATCCTGCTCCAGCACCCACTTGCTTAAGCCCATCAAGTATGTTTTGTGCGGGTTTCTCTGTCTCTTTTGCCCCTCTATCCGTCCTGTGGGTATTGGATTATCCAAGCCCTCTTTTCTCATTACGTGTCCCACAAACTTCAGTTGTCTCTTTCTGATACTGAGTATGTTTCGTTTTTACTTGCTCCCTCTCCATAACCTCATTGCTGCTCACATGTTCAGTTCATGATATCCTCAGCATCCTTCTGTAGAACCACATTTCTGTTGCTTGCAGTTTTTTAATCTTTGAGGAAACTGTCCAGCATTCACTGCCATATAGAACAGAAATCACATAACAGTCCATTACTTTTTTCTTTCTTTCAAACAAAATCTTCCTCTCTCTCAACACTTAGCTTCTGAAATGTATCCTTATAAGTTTTTAAAATCCACTAGCTTGTATTACGTTTAAGGTAATGTAGAACATCAACATCTTGATTATATAAATATTTTCCCTTCTAATTACACGTGCTACTCCATTTTTGTTGTTGTTGCTGCTGCTGCTGCTGCTGCTGCTGCTGCTGCTGCTGCTGCTACTACTGAAAGTTTTCAAGTTATGTGGTATTTGTTATTTGTTAATGCTCTTTATGAATCTGTAGTGACAATCTTTATGATCTGATGAATAAGTCCAGACCTTTTTTTTTCTCTGGATTGACTGGTCATGGTTAAATGTAAAATAAATGACAGCACTGTCTAACAAAAAGGAACTGCCCAAGTTTGCAATAAACAAGAAGAAAATAACAGGAAAAAAATTATATAAAACAAGCAAACAAGGCAAAATAAAAGTAATACGGCAAAAAGTTCACAAACTATGAATTGGGGTTGACACACAAGAGCTAGTTTGGATAAGCAAACATAGCATACTGACTTCAAGACAGACCAGGACTGAGTCATATGAGACCAAAAACTGTGGTGAACGTGGTCCTAGACAAAGCAAGAAGTTAAGGGTTGCCTGTGTCTTTTGTAACTGCAGAATGAGTACTAGACAAGGCAAGCAACATGGCAGCAAAGCCTGGAATAACTGTGCTCATGCACGGGAGAATCGGAAAGGAGGCTCACACAAATTGTGGTCAGCCCAAGAGAGATAAGTGGAGCCCAAATTTGACATTCAACAATTGTACTTTCAGTTGTTGAAGGAGACAGATCGTTAGCACATTAAGAAGAAGTAAAAAAAAAAGAGGAAATAAAGAAGGAAAGAAAGAAAGAAAGAAAGAAAGAACTTTGTTTCTACACATATCAATCTACAAAAACAGAACTGACCTGTTTTATTAGGAAGAAATCTCAGCATGCATTTGTGTGCTTCTGCTTAAAAATTGGGGAGGGGAAAATGTTTCCTTTAATATGATATCTTGAGTTCTAGAGGTTTATATTCATAAACTATG
The DNA here is from genome assembly GCA_037127315.1 of Ascarosepion bandense. Lineage (NCBI taxonomy): Eukaryota > Metazoa > Mollusca > Cephalopoda > Sepiida > Sepiidae > Ascarosepion > Ascarosepion bandense. Next base: position 4,080,608 of record JBBBDQ010000423.1, on the reverse strand, counting down.
TTTGCAATAATATTTACTAATGATATGAAAACATCTTTTTGCAAATTGTTAAAATAAAGCAGAGTGTGTGTACAACATTGCAGTGAGCTTTGTAGGATGTCTGCATTGATTTCATAGGCTTGAGAAGTGTGGCCATCATCAGTAATTTCCAAGTATGTATTTTTTTTTTTTTTTTTTTAATCATTTCACCCCGAGCAAGGCAGAAACGCCACTGATGTGCAGGGGGTTACATAAATGTAAAGAGATTAATTACAAAAGAGTGAGGAGTACAAGCTAGTTAGAAAGGAACAATAGAAAGCTGAGAAAGCAGGTGCAATGACAGGTACATGGGCGGAGAGAAAGGGAAGGTTATACAGGGGAGGGGAGAGAGCTAGAGTCCAGTGGTTAGTAGGTGAGTATTAACTTTGCTTTTAAATTTCTGGAGGTCGTAGCCGTCAGGAAAGCAAGAATACGGGAGTGAGTTCCACAGCCGGGAAGTGCGAGAGAGGAAGCTGCAGGAGTAGAATTGTCGTCTGCGTTTGGCTAACCTGACTGTGAATGGGTGGGACCCAGTTGCCAGTCTGGTTGAACGGGTAAACACCTGTTGAGGAGGCATCAGTGACTTAAGCTCATCCGAGCAGAAGCCATGAAAGTATTTGTAGAAGAGACAAAGGGAGGCCACATTTCGACGATGGGAAAGTGGCTGCAGTCGAGTCGCCAGATCAGTACCTATCACATTACAGACTCTCCTTTGGAGCTTGTCAAGAACACTGAGGAGAACGGCGGGGGCACCTGACCATAAATGGCAGCAGTACTCCATGCACGGACGGATGGTTGACTTGTATATATGCAGGATGGATTCAGGTGGAAAAAACATCCTGGATCGACATAGTGACCCAATCTTCTTAGCAGTAGATTTTGCTATGGATTCAATATAGTGCTTCCATTTGAGGTCACATAGGAAGGATTTGATGATTATAAGGATTCTTCCAGAGAGTTCATAGCCGGAGTATTTGTGTGGCAATCTCACATGGGGAATCATTATTTTTCACTTTGGTTTCAGTCAGTATTGCAATTTTAATGATGCTCAACGCCTTCTTTCAATACCTGTTGATTCTATGATGTCAAGATGATATATTTCAAATCTAAATCATTTGTCTATTAAAAGTATTATATTTATTAGAAAATATATTGAATTTAAATACAGGAGCATGACTTCAAAGGGTTATGCATTTCAGCTCATGCTTTTCTTGTTATGCAGGGGTTGTTGCCAGAAAAAATTAAAATTAAACCTTGTGGCACAGATGCCTATTTGAATTTCATGCAAATTATGTTTGTGTGTACATTTGAATGTATATTTTAATTTAATCACAGGCTTAAAGATATTTTGACAATTTTTTTAAAAAATGTTATTAGCAAAGAACTCAATAGAATCTTAATGATATTATTGCTCAGCACAGGGTAGGGGTTGTCTAGACTGAGTGGGAAGGCAATGTAGTATTGCCCCTGTCTTTTTTCAAACTCAGTCAAAAAAAAAAAAATATATATATATATATATTTTTATTCTTGACTGAGTTTGAAAAAAGGGGCCCACACACACGCCAAATTCAAAACACCGTCGAAGCTATAAAAAACAACTAAATGACTGATTAAAAGATAAAAAAGATAAAGCACAGCTGTGACAAAAAAAATGCTTCAAATTGAGATAAACAGTTGACTCTTTCATCTATTTATTTATCTGTTTATCCATTTAGACACATGTTGATGTGGAAACAGACCATTCAACATGCCAGCATTTAATTTATGTTATTTTGATTTATTTTATTTTATCTAATTTTATCTTACTTTATTTTGTTTTACTGATTTTATTTATTTTCCTATATTCTTCCTATTAACTTTATCAAACAACAAACTTGCGACCAGATATTCGAAGAAACTCAAACGTAAAAGCCACAAATTTATTTGCCTGAAGAGAGTCAATTTTAGACTCAAAACACATGCAGCGTCATGGACAATTAATGTTTCATAACATGTATAATTACAAAAACAATAAATATACACTTTAAAGAAAACGTTCACAGCTTCTTACACTTTTTATTCTATACTAATTTCTCTCATTGGAACAACCCTATTTCTTTATTTGATATATATAATAACAATATAGAAATTGTTGTATATAAAAAATATTGGAGAAAAATGCATGACAAAGTGGAAAAAGTTTTCATGTGTACAGGCATGCAGATGCTTCCTTGTGCATTAAATAGCATAAGAACATGAAAGACATATGCACAATGTAGATGCAAAGATACATGTTACAGTGTGTAATGGACAAAAAATCAGTGTTCCTTTTATAATATAGATTTTAATTATATAAAATAGTACTCATTACTACGGTGAACATTTTATTTTTTGTAGGTTCATTAGTTTCATTTGGGATCTGTTATTTTAAACAATAAACATAATGCCAACCAGTCAAGAAGTATTTACTAATAAAATATATTTTCCCCAACAGGAATCAAACCTCTAATTTTTTTTTCTGTCAAGGAAACCACTCCTTAAATCAAAGTCTACTCTACCAATTAGGCTATGGGAAACTATAAGACAAACTTTCATTACTTACTTGAATAATGCACATGTATTGGTAGGACCTTTTGTTAGCTTTATTTTTTAAATTAAAATGTAAAAAAAAAATATTTTTCTAAATAATCCTGTGATATTCATTCTCCTAAGGCATAAGGTATGCAGATGATACAGTCCTGATAACAGGCACAGAAAGGAAACTACAAGACCTCCTACAGAAGTTAGCTGAAGAGAGTGACAAGAAAGGACTACAAATAAACTGCAAGAAAAACGAATGCATGGTCATCAGCAAAAAAGGCAACCCAAAATGCCAAATACAGGTGGAGGATACTAAAATCAAGCAGGTACAAAAATTTAAATACCTGGGAAGTGTTCTAACAGAAGATGGAAAGTGTAACACAGAGATCCAAAGGCGAACTGACATGGTGAAGGAAGCATTCCAAAAGATGAGTAAAGTATTAAGAAACAGGACAATGTTGCTAGAAACAAGGAAGGAGGAAAGAAATGGATTAATACCTTTCCCAAGGGTATTTGCGCATAAGTGAATGCAGAGAATTCAACTGGAATTTGAACTCAGCTCCCCGATTTCTCTTTTCAAGCTTATATCCACTGCACCAAGTGCACATCCTCCTTTCATATACAGATTTTAAATTTGGTGACAATATTTAATGTTTACTTTAGATTACAGAAGCTTAAACAGTTTTGTTGTTTCTTATGAGTTTTTATCATTATAAGAACCTGAAAATGGTTAAAATACCCAAATACAGAATGATTCTCTTCAATTTGAAAGCTTCTCATTTTCAAAGTATGTCAAGTACAGCCTCTAATTTAGTTTGCCTGTCATTTATAACCAAATAAATTCTATTTTTTTATTTTTTTTATATAATCGTGTGGCCCTAAGCAAAGCATTTTACTGCCACTGTTGAGTAAGGGGTTACATAGGAGATAAGTTATGAGAAAGAGTGACAGATTACAGGGGGTGTCAGGAAGAGGGTAGGAGAGGGATGTGAATACTGATGAGAGTGGAGTGGATGAAGAAAGAAGTATGAGAGAGAAAGAGAGGAAGCAAGTTAGTGAGATAATAGATGAATATTGACTTTACATTTGAATTCTTGCAGATTGTAACTGTCGGGAAAGCAAGTAAATGGAAAAAAATTCCACAGACGAGAAGTGCGAGAAAAAAAGCTGCTGGAGTAGAATTTGTGTTTCCAATTTATTGGTTTCACAGTAAAAGGGTGGAACCTAGTTGCTAATCTTGTGGCTCAAACAAATCTATGTATGGGGGTACCAGTGAGCTAAGTTTATCTGAGCAGAAGCCATGAAAGTATTTGTAGAAGAGACAGAGGGAAGCTACATCCCACCAATGAGAAAGTGGTTGGAGTCGAGCTACCAGGTCAGGACCAATCACATTACAGATTCTCCTTTGGAGCCTGTCGAGAACATTGAGATAAACAGCAAGGGTGCCTGACCAGTTATAACAACCAGCATAGGTTTGATAGGCCACATAAAATAAATGATTGAATGAATCAATTCAGTCTGTCAGTTAAATGCCATACATGATACACACTTTGGGCAATCATGTCTCGAAAGAGACATGACTGACTGGGTAGAAGATTATCCCACAGTACGTTGACATTGCTTTCTGTGGTAAACTGGTTGCTAACCAAGGCTATAGAACCCAATCTATCCTATTATTTAACCCATAACTGGGGGGAAGAGACAGATTAATACCTTTCCCAAGGGTCTTTGTGCATAAATAAATGAAAGGAATTCAACTGGAATTTGAACTCTGCTCCCTGATTTGTCCTTCTGAGCCAATATCCACTGCACCATAACGCACATCCTAATCAATTAGCATTCTTAAAATTGCCTATTTTCATGACATCAGCAGACTTGTTAAGAGTTTTAAAAAAAATTTATATTTTTACTATATATTCTTACATGTCTGAAGATCATGTGACAGAAGTTTTGTTGAAAACTTTTCATCTAAGATGAAAACATTTTCCTAGAATAATATACATAGAAATCAGGGTTTTATCAATTTTGACAACTTTTGAATTTGTTACTTAAGAAAATATTAAGCTGGCAGTTGGTATCCCTGTAAGTTTGTTATGCAAATAAACAATGTCTGGTTTTATTTCACTTCTGTTGTAAAGAGTTTAGATGCTATGGGCACTTGAAAATCAATTTCACACAAAGAAAGTGTCATGGACCTGGTTAAAAAGTCCATCAAGAAATAATGTAACAACAACCAAAATAGGAAATAATGATATATATATATATATATATATATATATATATATATATATTAAACACAGCAAAATACAAATAATTGGAACTTTGTTAGTAGAATGATAAATACGGTTAGTGAGTAAGACTGTAATTCGACCCTCGAACTGGGACTCATATGGTCGTTACGCTATCAGTGTTCGTAGACAAGTCTCGGCTATGTTCAGGCTATCTACTGGCTACTCCCAGACTACTCACTCTATCTCTTCTATCACCTCTTGTGAGGGGAAGTATATGTAATAGTTGGAAGAGTTAATTCCATTGAATGGGTGATGTTGCCATGACAGAAACTAAACCTTGAACGTTAAGGATTCCACAGAATATCAATGAGATAATGAAAATGCATTACAATTTGTGCATACCGTGTAAGAATTTTTCCTGGTCGTGCTGAGCAGAGAAAGTGGAATGAACAAAAATCAAAATTTATTTCTGTTTGAAAGAGAATGCAATATTGTATTTTGTGGGGAAAAATAGTGGGGTTTCGCTGTTAACAGAGTTCTTGAGTAGGTGTTTTGTCAAGAGATTTCTCTGCTAGTTCCCTCAAGAGAAACAAGAAATTTGAGTGAAATGGCTAGGACAAGCCTTGTCTTCTGCAAAAATATCTGTGTGTAGCATTTTAGACTAGGCTTGAAGGTTGCAAAGACTGTAAACAAAAAGTAAGAAAGAGCCAGCCTTGAAAGTAGAGGCCACTGAAAAGAAGTAAAAAAAAAAAAAAGGTAGAATAAGATTTTGTAGTATTTTTCCTGTTGTATCCTGGTAATTACTTCTTTTGCTGCTACTAATGAATCAAGCAAAATAAGGAAGATTTCTAGTGCCACAATATTCAACTAGTGAAATAGTGAAAATGCATTACAATTTGTGTATGTTGTGTAGGAAATTTTCCCTGGTTGTGTGTATGTTTGTGCTTGGCAGTAAGAGTGGAAATGAACAAAACCCAAAGTTAGAAACTTATTTCTAGTTGAAAGAGTTCAAAATCATATTTTGTGAGGAAAAATAATGGGGTTTTCCTGATAAGTTATTGTGTAGATGTTCTGTCAAAAGAGATTTTTTTTGATAGCTCCCTTGAGAGGAAGAACAAATCTGAGTGCGAAACTGCTAGGAGAGATAGAAAGACTTGTATGTAGTTTTTTCCCTTTTTTGTTTTAAAGTATCTCGACTGGAGATTTCTCCACCTGTCTCCTTGGAAGGAATGCAAAATCTGCCATAACAGGCTTTGTCTTCTGCAGTAGTAGCCCATCAAGCTAGACTTGAATGTTGCTGACACTGTAAAAGAAAAATAGAAAAAAGCAAGCCTTGAAGGTAAAAGGCCCTGAAATGGAAAAGTAATATATATTTACAGTATTAGAGGGAGATAACTCCTGACTATCAAAAGCGGCACTACTATGCAAGAAATGAAGAGCATATACCCCAGAGATTGTAATAAAGGGTTCAGTTTAAAATTCCTAGCACCTGAAGAAGGCCAGAGTGTACAATGATTGAAACGTTGTACAAATGGCATCAAAGATGAGAACAATAGTCCAAATAATGTAAAAACTATGTTAGAAATATAGAGAAATACTAATATTTTTTTTGCAAATACAAAAATGTGGCACAAGGTCAAAAGGAGAGGGGGGAAGGAGGGTCTTCAATATTTGATCTTATCTTAAAAGCCAAAATTAATGGCTCCAACATACCACAATGTTCCTTACAACAAAGCGACACATTCTTACTGCAATTATTATAATGCCTAAAATCTCTATGAACTTTTAACTAGTTCTCATTTGTACAATTTTTTTTTTGGGGGGGGGGGGGAATAAAAATAGCAACTTCTAGAAATTAAGCCTTAATGAATATTTACGATGATTACAAATTTATATAGCAGAAACTAAACAAAATAGTGTTGGTGGGAAAGAGGCCAAATAGGGATCGGTCAACCTTTTTTGCGGTTCTGAGGCTTTCAGTTTTAACCTTGCTGATTAGTTTCATTACTACTACTTCTGAATCAAGTAAAGTAAGGAATCCCCCACATGCCACTATAGCCGACAAGTGAGGTAGTTTCCATAATTAAAAAACTTTATTGATAGACCAAAACAAGCACAACTCTGGATCATTAGTAAGCAATTATAAAGTAGTTTTTAGAGATTTTTCTGAGTTGGTCACTTGTGGTCAGTGATTGATTTAAGATGTAATGACCGCTTACATTATTTTTTAATTTCTTTTTTTTTTCATTTCACCCCCAGCAAGGCAGAAATGCCACTGATGTGCGGGGGGGGGGGGGGCTACATGACTGTAAGAGAGATTAATTAGAAGAGAGTGAGGAGTACAAACCAGTTAGAAAGGAGCGATAGATAGATAGATGAGAATGCAGGTGTGATGACATGTACATAGGTGGAGAGAAAGAGAAGGATATACGGGGTGGGGAGAGAGCTAGAGTCCAGTGGTTAATAGATGAGTATTGACATTGCATTTAAATTCTTGGGGGTTGTAGCCATCAGGAAAGCAAGAATATGGGAGTGAGTTCCACAGGCGGGAAGTGCGAGAGAAGAAGCTGCAGGAGTAGAATTATCGTCTGTATTTGGCTAACCTGAATGTGAATGGGTGGGACCCAGTTGCCAGTCTGGTTGCACGAGTAAACACCTGTTGAGGAGGCACCAGTGACTTAAGTTCGTCCGAGCAGAAGCCATGAAAGTATTTATAGAACAGACAAAGGGAGGCCACATTTCGTCAGTGGGGAAGTGGCTGTAGTCGAGTCGCCAGATCAGTACCTATTATATTACAGACTCTCCTTTGGAGCCTGTCAAGAACACTGAGGAGAACGGCAGGGGCGCCTGACCATAAATAGCAGCAGTACTCCATGCACAGACGTATGGTTGACTTGTATATATGCAGGATGGATTCAGGCAAAAAAACATCCTGGATCGACATAATGACCCCACCTTCTTAGCAGTGGATTTAGCTATGGATTCGATATAGTGGTTCCATTACTATAAATTCTATTTTAAATTATTATCTAATAGTAATATATTATGAAATAATGTTGACAGGGAAATATATGACAATGAAATTGTTAAAAGGCAATTAAAAATTATTGAAAATGTCAAAATTCTGTCAAGGGTCAGATTTTGTTGAAAAGTAAACATTTTCCTATGATTTGGTTATTTTAAAGGTCACTGGGTTTTAATAAATTTGGGTTTGAAATTCAAAACACATGTTTTTATTTTTTTTTTAGTTGGTATCCGTATTGAAGGGTCACTGTGAGGTAATGAGTTCTAAGGCTGTCAAAATTCACAGTACCTGCATAATTTGCATTTGACCTACTTAGAGCATCTTGTTTGTCTTCAGACTTGAAGGTCAAATGCTAGGTGCAATCAAATAGGGGATTTGGTTTTATCTAAATAATGATTTATTGACCAATAAGAATGAAATAAATAAAAGCAGTGCCAAATCAGGGATATAAAGGGAGTTTTCCCACTCTACATCTGTAAACTATTACCCAAACTATGGTAGATTGACCAATGAGAATATGACATGAAACTGCCTGTAATTGGATAACCACTCAGAAGCCTTTTTGGTCTGAAAAATTTGTCCAATAAATGCTGAAGCACTGAATTCTACAAGTAAAATGGACACAAAAAATCAAAACGTATATCTTCCACCAGATTCTCTTTCTCCTCAGACACTAGAAGTTTTGTCTGAATTGTTTCATCTACAATCTGTGGATCTTTCAAGCACAGCATGAGCACAGAAGTTAGCAGAACAACTAGTCGGTGATTCAGGAGCTAAGACCACATCTAGTGCTGTGACTAGCATAGGTTGGTTGGTTGGTTGGTTGTTTTTATGCCAACTAAACTTTATTTATTTATTGCTGGTAATATCTTTTTCTTTCAACAATTTATTGTTGTTTTTATATAAGTTTTGTGTCTAGTAATACATTTTTCTTTTCAAGTATAAAGATTCATTGGGATTTGTTTTTAAGGGCAGGGTCCCCAAGTCCTACCCTTGTTATTTAACCCATAACTGGAGGGAAGGGACGGATTAATACCTTTCCCAAGGGTACCAGTGCTTAAGTGAATGCAGGGTATTCAACTGGAATTTGAACTCATCTCACCGATTTCTCTTTCCGAGCCGATATCCACTGCACCACAACGCACATCCTCACTATACGCTTACAGCACCTGGTATTCCCAAGCGGTCACCCATCTAAGTACTGACTAGGTTCAACGTTGCTTAACTTTGGTGATCGAGTGAGAACCATTGTATTCAACGTGATAGGCTGTAAGCCATGTGACTAGCATAGGATCATACATAGTTTTTTATAATGATTTTGTTATAGAAACAGTGAAACAGACTGAACTTCATGTAAAAAAAAAGATTGTCAGTGGATAAGAATTAATGTAATGGTAAGTAACAAGGCTATATAATCAATAAACACATTATAGAGACGTACTGTGGGAGAGGGTGAGTCTTCAGTGATGCATTCTTGTTTCATTGGGAGTTTCATGTTGTAAATATCATCCTTACTCTTCATTTAACCTGACCTGTTTCCAAAGATAACACACTGTCACCTCAGTTGTGACACAACATTATCAAGATATACACAATGTAACAGTTAACTGGAACAGTTATACTGCACTTCATTAAACAGTCAAAACACATTATGCATATTTATTCATTGTTATATTAACAATGATTGTCGTCATGGTTTTCAAAGGTTTGTCCATGTCTCCTCTTGAGATTTAATGTGCATGTGTATGTAATATACAAGCAGTCTAGATAGGGAGAGTTACAAAATTCTGTTAATGATATAAAATGGACATATGAAAATTGTATAAAAAAAACAAATGGGGATGAGTAAGAGAACAAAGATAGTAACATAATGACAATAAAGCAATGAATCGAAACAACAAAAATAAACAAGAGGCTAATCGGCTTTTGATTCCTGCTCTTCAGAGCCAATTGAAGACAAGTGTAAACTGTGTGCACAACATTAAGAAACAATAAATTGAGAACCTCCAGGAAATCAGCAGAGAAACTAAAAAAATAAATACATAATCCCACTTGGATTACATTAAGATGAAACAGCCATTCTGTCTGCTTTCAGAGGGGAAACTGCCAAAGCCTAATATTAATTTACCCATTCTTAATGTTTGTTTGTATAGCATTAACATATACTTGGGCAGTATTCTTTCTTTTTTTTAAAACTAGTTTTCTTAAAAATGATCAACAAAGAAGATTTTATTAATGTTTTTCTGTATTGCTTTTAGTATCTAAATTTATTTATAAATGGAACTTTGTGTGTGTCCGTTACCTATAGACTCCAAAATGGCTGAACCGATTTTCTTGAAAATTTACACAGTTGTACTATAAGCATCTGCAAGTGTTCTTAGCTAGGTTTTGTGTCGAGGTACCCCGATATATATCAAAAATCAATAATTGTAAAAATCAAGTTATAGAAGGAGTGGTCCGATTTTAATCAAATTTGATACACTCATAGACAAAGACATAAGAAACGATATTCAGAAGTTTCAAGGTTGCAGTTCTTACAATAGTGCAGAAAATCAATAATATATATATATATATATATATATATATAAGGCAAGATGTTTGTGTGTATGTCTGTTTATCTTCCTGTATGTCTATATTTTTTTCAGCCCTTTTATTTTAGTTTTTGCTTCAGGTTTGGCTCTAAGTAGGTATAATTGTAGTTCTTAGTCTCAGCCATGATACCATTTACTCAGAGGACTTATTTAGCCTTAAAAATTCAGTTTACGACGAAAAAAACTTATTTGATATCGATACCAGGAAATCAAAATTTGGCTTACATACATTCATTTTTCTTTCAGTGTACAGTTTCACTTTAACTCGAAACAAATATTGCTTTTTAGTCATTTGTGCCAATGTCCAACTGAGCTCCACGACCATGGATTAGTTTGAAAGCTTTCATTACACCCGAGCAATGCTGAGCTATACTGCTGTTCTTACATGTTTCCTTTTTCTTGGAGACAAACAATGTAAAAATGTTTTTGTAATTAACTTTACAGAATACAAGAAAATGCACAAGGAAATAAGGAGAAAATGCAGACAGGCTAAAGAATGATGGCTCAGTGACAAATGTGCCAAAGTAGAGAGACTGAGAACAACAATGAATGTTGATATGAATAAAAAAATAAAGTAATTAACAGGACAAAAACCTGCTCAGCAACAGGACGTATAAAAGTAACGATTCGTACACTCATAATAGAAAAAAAATACTTTAGTGATGGGATGAGTATATTCCTGATCTCTTCCATGACAAGAGATAGCAACCAACAATACACAAAAATATAGATGGACCAAAAATATTAAAAACCAAAGTGGACTCAGCAATGGTCAAATTGAACAGAAATAAAGCAGCAGGACTTGATGGGATTGTAATAAAGATGTTGACAACCTTTAGAAGACTTTGGCATAGACAGGCTCACAGAAATAATAAACAAAATCTACAACAGCGGCAATACACTGGAGGACCTGAGCAGATCAATTTTCATAGCACTTCCTAAGAAGCCAGATGCAAAGGAATGTAAACTCCACCAAACAGTCAGCTTAGTAAGCCACATAACAAAACTCATCATCTGGATTCTGATGAATAGAGCGCACAGCCGAATCAAGCCAGAGATAAGTCAAGAATAGTGTGGCTTTGTTAAAGATATCGGAACAAGGAATGTGATATTCAGGCCCAGAATAGAAATGCAGAAGAAACTCTATTTGGTCTTTATAAACAACGCAAAGGCATTTGACAAAGTACGGCACAAAGAATTGATAGAGATGCTCAACAACTTCAACATTTTTGAAAAAGACGTTTGGATAATCAAGAATATATATTGGCAGCAAACAGCTTGCGTATGGATAGAAAGTGAATTCAGCAGGTATACAAAAATAGAAAGGGGCATAAGACAAGGATGTGTTTTCTCACTGGATCTCTTCAAATTATACAGCAAAATAATTCTGAGAGAAATAAAACCTTTGCCAGGATTTTTCATTGGTGGCCACAATCTCAACAATGTAAGATAGGCAGATGACACAGTGTTGATAGCAGACACAGAAAGAAGAATGCAGGACCTCTTACAGAAGGTAGCAAGAGAAATTGAGAACAAAGGACTAAGCATAAACTTCAAGAAAACAGAATGTATGGTCATCAGCAAAAAGAACCCAAAATGCCAACTACAGGTCGGAGAAACTAAAATAAATCAAGTAAAAAAATTTAAATACCTGGAAAGCGTTCTGGTAGAGGATGGAAAGTGCAATGTTCAGATTCAAAGATGCATTGGCATGGCCAAGGAAACACATCAAAAGCTAACTGGAATACTGAGAGACAGGAAGATCTCATTGGAAACAAAGAAAAGAGTGCTGGATATCTGACTAACAACGAGGTGATGGAGAGGATGGAAACAAGGAGAAAACTTAACATAAGGAAGAGACAGATGAGGTTTCTGGGGCATGTAATGAGAAAGGAGGGCCTGGAGAATTTAATACTCACAGGACAGATATAGGGAAAGATTGACAGGGAAAAGCATGAGACCTACTTGATAGACCCGAGCAAATGGATGGCAGAGCGAGGTTTGGGAGAGATACCAAGAGGAAAAATTTTGAAAACGATAAGTTACAGAGCCAAGTAGAAGTCCATGATTGCCTACATCCTGAAAGGAACAGCACATGAAGAAGAAGAAGAATTAACTTTCAAAGTGCTTTCAGCCATTTCACTGGCCATTCTCAAGGATGTTATGTTTCTGATGTTATTTTATCCTCATGTTTTGACTCTAATGTAATTTATTTTGTGTTTTTTGAACAGGAGCGTTCTTTAAAAGCTATCACGTGATACACACAACTGGACCTCACCTGAGCATCTGTCTATTCTTAAAAAAAACTTTCAAATCTCCATTTCCTCTGTTAAATAATATAATAGTGAGAGAAAGTTTTTTGATATATCAGTCAGTCAGTTAAGCCCCATACGGTATACATGCTTGGGCAATTATGTCTCAAAAAAGACACAACTGACTGAGAGTGCTGAATTCAAATTCTAGTTGAATTCATTGCATTCATTTTTTCACAAATACACTTTGGAAAGTTATTAATCCGTCTATCCTTCCTCCATCTATGTATTAAACAGCAGGGCAGATTGGAGTCTATAGCCTTGGTTGGCAACCAGTCTACCACAGAAAGTAATGAGAACATACTGCTGGAAAATCTTCTGCCTTGTAAGTAATGTCTTGTTTGAGGCATGATTGCTCAAGCATGTGGCAATACAGTATTTTAGGGAATACAGTGTATACATCAAAGGTGACAGGATCTAGAGAAGGGTAACCTAAATATAAAATTAGGTTAAAATTAGGTTGACACTTTGACCTCTAAGGATGAAGGAAGAAAGCATGTTTTCCTTAAAAATAGAAACTACTTGTCAAATTTTAAAGTGAATTTCTATTCTGATTATTTAAATCTGAACACACCCATAAATTTTATGTCTTCCCACATCTATAAATAACAAATGTATTGTTTCTTGTATTCAAATGAAAATCATTTTCACATCTAACATTGCCTGATGACAAGATAGAAATCGCAAAACATAGAAATTTCTGTGTCGCAATGTATTTTTAATTGTATAACAAATTTAATTATATATATATCCTAGCAGTATAGCCTGGCGTTCTTCGAGTGTAATGAAAGCTTTAAAACTAATCCATGGTCCTGGAGCTCAGACTCTTTGGACGTTGGCACGAAAGACTAAAAAGCAATAGTTGTTTCCAGATAAAGAGAAACGAATATATATATATATATATATATATATATATATATATATCCAGGTAAAGAACATTTTTAGCACAAGAATGTATACATTAAAGGTAGCAGGATCTAAAAATAGAAACTAATTGTCAAATTTTAAAGTGAATCTGTATTCTGATTAGTTAAATGGAACACACATAAATTTTATATCTTTCCACATCTATAAATAACAAACTGTTATGTCGCCAAGTATAAATGAATAACTCAACAACAGAATCAGAATATAAGTTGTATTCCACAGAAAAGACAATTAGTATGTACAGAAGTGATTAGTAATATTTACAATAGGAAGATACAAGAGTCCAATCCGTCGTAAGACGTGTGTATACATGATTACTTCCGGTACGCCACCGGAAGTGTGACTAACTCTTCACTGACTCGCACTGACTCTTCAGTAACTCATTAGAGACTCTCAAGTGACTCTCTACGACTCTCCCGTAGAGAATCCACCATTGCTATATATAGCAATGGGAACAATCCATTTGTAGTCAAATAGGAGCGGTGCCCTAACACAAACATATTGTTTCTTGCATTTAAATGAAAATCATTTTCACAACTAACATCTAACATTGCCTGATGAGAACTTAGAAATCTTGAAATATAGAAATTTCAGTGTCACAATGTATTTTAATTTTTAATTGTATAACAAATTTAATAATATAACTATATTAAGCTCTACAATATTTATTGTATTGAGCACTGTTTTAAAAAAATGTAAATGCCAGGGAACTCAAAATCGTAAAACCTTGGATCCTCTTTACCTGGATATATATATATATGTATATTGTAATTTTTTTATTACAATGTTTTATAAAAGCATATCACTACACAAAAATGTTCATGTTTCAGAACAAAACTGTTCCTCTTCAATGATATTTTAAAATAAATGAAAACGATTTATTTTTGAAAATATCAGATGAATTTAGTAACCAGAAATTCATCTTATATTTTCAAAAACAAACGTTTTCACTTTATTTATTTTAAAATATGTCTGAAGAAGAGGAACTGTTTCAGATGCAAAATTTGTGTAGTGTCTTATAAACCATTATGGCAACACAATTACAATATTAAACTCTCTGTATCAAGCACTCTTTATAAGGAAGTAGTTGCTTGAACAGTGGGTTTTAATCTACATGTTCTTCCACTTTCTTGTAATATATATATATATATATATATATATATATATATATTAAGCTCTACTCTGTATCAAGCACTCTTTATAAAAGTAAATGCTTGAAGAGTGTGTTTTTAATCTACATGTTCTTTCACATTTTTGTAATATATATATATATATATATATATATATATATATATAGGTAGCATGGGGGTTTCAAGCTTTGAATGACAACCTTTCTAGAAATGTTATCTGAATAAAAATTCCTAAAAGTTCATAACTGCTTAGTTTCATGTCTGAAACATAAACAAAGTTAATATCTACAGAAAGAACCAATTTCTTGGATGACTGTGAGTTTAAATTGGGCATTAGGAAAAGCATCTGACCTTGTAAAGCTTCTTCTTAAAACATTATGATAAATAATTTAATATTTGTCTATATTTCTGACATGAGGTATTTATATTGTTTACATTGTTTTGGACACTTTTCCTCATATTTATAATCATATTCACAATATTTTGGCCACTGAATGCTCTGACCTCCTTCAGTTGATTGGAATTTTGAACAAAACCTTTTATTTCAATCACTAGGGTAGATTATTCTCATTCCAAGACTCATGCCACTTCTGGATGTTTTAGTTATCATGAAATTAGAACAATTTCCCCATATTGTGGAGTAGTTTTTCGCACTGAAGGTTATAATCATGCTATGTTGGTTGGTAATTGAAACTTTAACAAATTTACCCAAAATTGTGAGGAACTTGGTAATCTTCCACTGAAAGCTGACTCCTTACTATTCCGCTTACAACCAACTAATATCAACTGCCTAGTAGTTCTACTGAACTCAAATATAAGTTTAAAGAACTTCTATGAACTTCCCAAGTACCCCCTGTTAACTCTTATTAATATAGGAGGGAGAGTCCATTATCTGAGAAATAGGTGTGTTTCCCCATAACACCCAGTGATGGAAATAAATGGTTCGGTTCAAAATTACAATCACCTGATAAAGGTTCAAACATCCAACAGTTGAAACGTCATGAATAGGACAATGAAGATGACAACAGTCTGAACAATGTAAATAACTCATCTCAAAAACATAGAAAAACTACTTTGTGTGAGATTGATCCCAGTTCTCTATCAACAAAAAAAAAACAAAAAAAAACCTGGCTACATATACAGTACTGTACAAAAGTATTAGGACAAGAACTATCTTATCTTTTATGAGGCATATTGACAGAAAATAAACAATTTAATTAATTTTATTTGATTTACTCAACAAATGCTTTAACAAGAAAAAAAATACTTGTTATAAAATAAATTTAATATTTAGTATGACAGCCTTTCGCTTTGAAATAATAAAATAATTTTCCAATCGCACCTAGTATATATATATATATATATATATATAGTACTGTGCAAAAGATATTAGGACAAGAACTATTTTATCTTTTATGACACATATTGATAGAAAATAAACAATTAAAGTAATTTGATTTGATTTACTCAACAAATGCTTTAACAAGAAAAAAATACTTGTTACAAAATAAATTTAATATTTAGTATAATAGCCTTTTGTTTGATCACAGCCTTCATTCTGTCAGGCATTGACATCACAAGCTTCTTCAATGTATCTAATGGTATCTCCTGCCAAGCCGCTTGTATTTACTTCCAAAGTGTGTCTTGCAAAGTAACATTACATTTATCAATTTTTTTTATCCAAAATATCCCATAGATGTTCAATAGAGTAGTATCAAAATAACTTGTTTAATAGAAAATAGGAAAAATTAAATATAACTTCTTTTAATACATTTCCTTTACACCTAGTTTTAAATAATTAATATTTATTAGCAATTTACTTAGCTTTTCACCCTGTATTTGAATTTCAGTTAGGTTTTTAGGAAAATCACCCCTGTCCTAATACTTTTGCATACTACCAGTAGTGTGCATTAGGACAGGGGTGATTTTAAACTTTATTTTGATGCCTTGTAAAAGATTAAATAGTTCCTGTCCTAATACTTTTGCATAGTACTGTATATGCTTAAAAAAATAAATGGTCATATCATGCTTTCCAATGATAGTTCTGTATTCAATAAGCAAAGAAGATAACTAAGAAGAAAAATAAAACTAAGTTAGACATAATGCCACTATGACATAAAGGGCTTTTAAAAATGGAAAAGAATGAAAAGACTTCAATGAGAATAAAAAAGAACAGGTTTTGGGAAGACAGAAAATGGTGATTGGCATTGCATTTAAATTTTTGAAAATTGTAGGTGGAAGGAAAGCAAGAAAACAGAAGAGTTCCACAAGCAAAAGACAAAAAAAACACTATCAGAATAGAACTAAGGGTTATATCTAACATTTAACAGTAAAACAATGAGACCTAACAGCCAATCTAGTAGCATGCTTAAATTCACATGGTTGCAATACAAAGAAGAAGAGCTCATTAGAACAAAAGCCATGAAAATATTTATAGAAAAGAAAGAGAGACGGCATATCATTATATTGAGAAAGACTTTAGTGAGGAAAAAGGACAGTAAAAAACAAAAAAAAAAACAAAAACAGTTCCAGAAAGACAGAAGATTACAACTGAGGTTGTATTTAAATTTTTGAAGATTGTAGGTGGCAGGGAGGCCAGAAAGCAGAAAAGAGTTCCACGGGCAAGAAGTGTGAGAAAAACTATTAGAATAAAACTTATGGTTACATCTAGCGATTTCAACAATAAAATGATGAGACCTAGCTGCCAATCTAGTCCTGCACTTAAATTCATATGGTTGAGGTACCAATGAGGAAAGCTCATCAAAACAATTGGCATGAAAATATTTTTAGAAAAGACAGAGGGAAGGTAACTGAAGTTGAGATACCAGGTCCAGACTGATAAAATTACAGACTCTTCTTTGGATTTTGTCAAGAATTATGAGATATATAGCGAGAGCTTTAAACCAGATATGGCAGCAATATTCAAAGCATGAAAGAATGGCAGATCTATAAATGTGCAAGATGAATTCTGAATTTTTTCAATGGGATCGAAAATATTTAGAGAAATTTACAATTGACATCTGTCTATATAAAGATGTTTGAGTTTTTTAATGGTGCATATTGCTGATCTATATTTTGGGGGCCAAAAGTTTATTGGGGTACCAAGATATAAGTAGCTAATCATTGTTAGTTTGTTGGTTGAATTTGTTAAGTAACATATCAACCTCTTTGGGTTATTTAATACTTAAATCTAAATATTTTAAATGCAATTTTATGCCTTCAACTACAGATATTTTGTACATAATTTCATAATTTCTAGGCAAATGTATGATTTTTTAATATATACCATTTGAGGATGATAAAATGTATTGTTTATAATTGTTTTCTAAAAATGTATTGCTAGTAATTTGACGACAAAAATGTGTTTTTATACTTTTAATGCTGTATTATTGATCATTTTGCTCGAAAATGTATTACTGGTCATTTTACTATAAAAATATATTGATGTATTGTTGGTGATCCTCTCTATTATAACAAATCCCCTGTGTATTTGTGTGTGTGTGTTTTTTTGTACATATCTATATATATATATATATATACATATATATATATATAGAGAGAGAGAGAGATAATGACCAAGTGTAACCATACCAACAAATACCTATTGCAATCATACAAACATGACTGAAAATTTTCAAATTTTGAAAATTGTGCGTTCATAAAAATAACTGTTACATGAGCGTTCTTAACAGTAAAATCAATTATTGTAAATCCTGAAAACACCAGAAGGTAGAAACTGTAGTTGTGTAATAACTCATTTATAAATGAAAAATATTTAAAAGTTCTACAGTATAATTGCATTGAACACATTTTAATACAACTGTGTACTGGTCTAATTTAATTATGACCAAAAACTAACTAATTAACTGATATATATGTGTGCATGTGTCATTCCTGTCATACTCATGGAGAGAGAGAGAGAGACAGTAGTGAGGCAGCATTGGCTAAGTTCATTCTCTTTACTACCAGTTATTAAACTTTATTACCACTTATGAAAGCTGTTGTCACTTGTTTGCTCTTTAAGTGTCTTATTTCATTTTTTTGCAATAATTGTTTTCAAGTAGTAAAGTATATATATATATATATATATATATATATATATATCCTTTCTATTAAAATAAAAACCATTGTGTATATATGTATACACAAGTGGGCCTATGACAGAAAAATTAATTAATTAAATATTAATATATTAATTAACTAATATATATGTGTGCATGTGTCATTCCTGTCATACTCATGGAGAGAGAGAGAGACAGTAGTGAGGCAGCGTTGGCTAAGTTCATTCTCTTTACTACCAGTTATTAAACTTTATTACCACTTATGAAAGCTGTTGTCACTTGTTTGCTCTTTAAGTGTCTTATTTCATTTTTTTGCAATAATTATTTTCAAGTAGTAAAGTATATATATATATATATATATATATATCCTTTCTATTAAAATAAAAGCCATTGTGTATATATACATACATGAGTGGGCCCATGACAGCAAAATATTTATATCGATATGATGCCAGCATATATTTGGATGTAACTACTATCGAGTATCTTACATTAAAATGTATGAAAAAAAAATAGTCCGAACCCCCTGAGAATGATAGGAAAGAAATATATATACTCAACAGTATTTATTAAAATAAAGTGGAGATATATATATATATCAGATTCCATGCGCCTATGACTTGGGGGTAGTGACTACAACTGACACTAAATCAGTTGAGTTTTGATGCCGGCCAGAAGCAAGCGGATGTGTCTAGCCACACTGATGAGCTGTGATACAGCGAAACAGGCTTGGATGTGGATGACTAATATATGATGCTCTCATTACCATTGAGCTCTCTAGAGAAAAAAATTTTAAAAACAGTTTCCACTTCTATGATATATGCATTACTCTTTAGAAATGAATTGAGTTCTTTTGGTGACTGGCATGTATATACACTGCTTATATACAACACGTTAAAATTTCCCTTCCCAGATTCCATGTGCCTATGGCTTAGAGGGTAGCGACTCTGACTGACACCAAATTGGTTGAGTTTCAATCCCAGTCAGAAGCAAGTGGATGTGCTTAGCCACACTGATGAGCTGTGATACAGTGAAACAGGCTTGTATGTGGATGACTAATATATATATATTTATCATCCTGTCATGCTCATGAGGCAATAACCTGTGAAGAAACAGCTAATAATCCTCTCAAATATTTTGCTGTCATTTTTGATGGCAGGGATATATACATTCTACTATAAAATGTATTGCTGATCATTTTGTTTTAAAATATATTACTAGTCATTTTTATATAAAAATGTATTACTTTTTTTCTTTTCATTTTTGTTTTTTTTCTCCTACAGACCAAAGTTGATTTTGAGCTGACCTACAATGCTCCTGATGGCTCAGTAGGATTATGGCAGAAGGGAGGCTTTGAGGATGTACAAAATGAAGATGAAATCACAGATTTCACGGATGATGACAAAAGCTTGATAGACAAAAGGAAAAGGCACTCATTACCTTCAAGCCCCCTGAAATCTCGGTTCAGCAGTGTTACAGGCAGGGGCTCACTAGGAGTTTCTCCAACTGGGTAAGCCACAATTATTTATAAATCACTTTATAAAATATGATGAATTTTTTTTTCATAAACACCCATCTTCTAGCCATAGTAGAAAAGTCAGTTGCTCCTCTAGAACTCCAGAAATTCATTTTGGTTTCCTTTGAAAGTTCATAACATTAAGAGCATCTCCCAAATAGAATGTTTTCTTGTCACTTCCTATCCATCAACTGGTCCTGAGCATGACGGTAAACTGCATCTGGCAGCAAGACCTCTGATTGGGAGGTTGTGAGGAGCATGGAACCACCTCTTAATTGCTGTTGTTCCTAGGTCCACCCTGACCCGGAGTGGTAGCACCTGTTAGGGTCCAAGCTATGGGCAAATAGTCAATCCCCAAACTGGAGTCAAAACACTATGAAAGTATAAAAATAGACTTTTATAGAAATATATACATAAAAATAGACTTTTACAGAAAAATATGTATTTTTGAAGGAAAAATATTACTAACACTACATAAAGAAAAATTATTACTAAAACACTTTTTTGAAGGAAAAATTATTCTCTGCAAAACAGAAGACATTTTTAGTTTTCTAAAATAAAAGAGAATAAAAATAATAAATTCTCATCAAAATCTGACTAAATCAACCTTCTCACTATAACGTTAAACAAAAATACCTTAAAACCCTACCTTTTTGGCATTAAATAACCCACAGAGGTTGATTTGTCATTAAATAAAACTTAAACCCAATCCATCAACATTTTATTGTTGTCCAATTTTACTGATGGTTTTGGCAGATAAATCCAGATACGCCAAGTCAAGCCAAGATCTAGGCTGTCAACCCATTATCATTATGTTATATAATCATTATATAATCATTATATTATATTATCATTATATTATATTATATATCATTATGCTTGTGGAAAAAGACAGTAGTGAGCAAAGATATTTTTTTTTTTTTAATCATTTCACCCCGAGCAAGGCGGAAACGCCACTGATGTGCAGGGGGTTACATAAATGTAAAAAGATTAATTAGAAAAGAGTGAGGAGTACAAACTAGTTAGAAAGGAGCAATAGAAAGCAGGTGCGATGACAGATACATAGGTGGAGAGAAAGGGAAGGTTATACAGGGGTGGGGAGAGAGCTAGAGTCCAGTGGTTAGTAGATGAGTATTGACTTTGCATTTAAATTTCTGGAGGTTGTAGCTGTCAGGAAAGCAAGAATACGGGAGCGAGTTCCACAGGCGGGAAGTGCGAGAGAAGAAGCTGTAGGAGTAGAATTGTCGTCTACATTTGGCTAACCTGACTGTGAATGGGTGGGACCCAGTTGCCAGTCTGGTTGCATGAGTAAACACCTGTTGAGGAGGCACCAGTGACTTAAGTTCGTCCGAGCAGAAGCCATGAAAGTATTGAAGTTGAGTTTTGAGATGACTAGTAACCTTTTTTAACCTACTTTTGATAATTTCTACAGCATGTTCAGCTAGTTTTGTTTCATGATGGGTGATAGGATGAACATCAAACATGCTTAAAGTCATTCAAGATGCAGATTTTGGAAAATTCTCCACTAAGAAAGCTGTGGTCATTGTCCAACACAATCTGTTGCAAAAAGAGGAAAAAAATATGTGTTTATAAAAAGCAACCACAGGAAAGTATTCCAAACAGGCACACCAAATTCCCACGTCTTGTCTTAATCTCCTAAACGCTATTCTTGAAGAGCAATGACCCCCCCCCTCAAAATGAGCATACCACATTTTATGCACTCGACTTGGCTACCACTCAGCCAATGAGTGCTCAGCACAGTAAATATAAATGGCTACAAGCGATGCCAATTCTGTTTAACACGAAGTGCTGTCTGGTTCTCCATCTGACCAACACTCGCCAATTCGCCATTGTCATGCTCCCTTACAAAACATACACCTGACTCTGGCCCGTTTGGGTCACCAAGGCAAGTCACTGCTATACAATTACATGAGGCCTCACATGTTGAGCAAAGGTGCACCACAAGATCTGTTCTGTCCCTTCTACTGATGGTGATTAGAAGACACATCTGTATATTTACAATAAGCATCTACTATCACAAGAATTAACTTATCATTAATCGGGCCTACATAATCTATATACATTCAAAACCATGCCCTTTCTAGTCATTCTCATTAGTGTAACACACTCATCTGAGACATATTAGTCTTATCTTGGAACATAACACAACTCCTTACACACAGTTCAATGTCTGAATCCAAATTAGTCTACCAGATGAGACAACAAGCAAGGAACTTCATCTGTGAAATACCTTCATGACTTTCATGTAATGCTTTAAGTTAAGCAAGGTATCTCAACATTTTGTGGGCATAACCACTCATGATTACTATAAAACGTAACCCAGTTGTACTGATAACTCCTCCTTACTGCTAGTGCATGGACAAAAATCCTGAGATTCATTGTATGCACATCTCTGTATGATCCACTTAAGCACTTGAGATAACACGGGATCCCTAAACATATTCAAAGCAACAGTTTTCACCATGACAATAGTTGAAATCTAAAACTGCCATTGATAGTACTGCTTTCTCCGGACAAGATTATTATATAAAATTTTCTTCCACCAGTAGTCGACTTGGTCGATCTGCATTGGAAACCCTTGAACTGGTTTTGTATACTATCTGATCATGGTACTTTAAGAGTATCAATGCGCAACCTGTACTCCAGCACTTAATGTATGTGATATTGTTTGGTACTCTTATGATCAGTAATGATTGTAAACCACCCCCCATCTGTAAATGTATTTATGGAATCTGCTCACTCCAAAAATTACTGTTAATCTTTCATGATCTATCTTTGCATAATTATGTTCTGTGTTTGATAATATCCACAAAGTAAAGTAAATTAGTTTTTTTCCTTTCATTCCCTATAAAACATAACAAAACTACACCAATAGAAATTATAAGTTTCAATTCAGGGTTGTAATAAATTAAAACATCAGCTGACATTAAACTTTTCAATTGCAAATTTTTTGTCTATATTTCTGAGATGAGGTAGTATTTAAAGTATTCAGACATCTACAAAGTATTCCACATCTTTGTTGCCATTTATATGACATTTCATCCATTGTACACCCCAGCCTTCTTCAGGTGCTAGAAATTTCAAACCAAAACCTTTATTAGAATTACTGGGGTATATGAACTTCATTCCTTGTGTAATAGTGCCTCTTCTGGTAGTCATGAGTTATCTCTCTCTAACCCTGTAAGTTCACCACTGCTGTAGTCTGCTTTGAACTGACAACTCTTTTGGTCAAGTCACAGGAACTAACCAATGTCTTACCTTAAGGACATATGACCTAGTGGATATAGACCCAAAAAGGCACTACTACGCAAGGAATGGAGTTCATAAACCCTTTATTACAATTACTTGGGTATATGAACTTCATTCCTTGCATAATAGTGCCTTTTCTGACAGTCATTAGTTATCTCCTTCTAACACTGTAAGTTACTTGTTCACCACTGGTATTGAACTAATAACTCTTTGGATCAAGTCACAGGAACAAATCAATGTCTTACCTTAAGGACACATGGCCCAGTGGATATAGACCCAAAAAGGCACTACTACACAAGGAATGGAGTTAATACACTCCAATGATTGGAATAAAGAGTTTGGTAGAAATTTTCAAGCACCTGAAGAAGGTTGGAGTGTACAACAGCCGAAATGTCGTAAAAATGCCAACAAAGATGAAGACAATAGCCTGAATAATATCAGTCAGTTAAGTGCCATACGTGATACACGCTTGGGCGATCATGTCACGAAAGAGACATGACTGACTGGGCAGAAGATTATCCTGCAGTAGGTTGCCATTGTTTTGTGCGGTAGACTGGTTGCCGACCAAGGCTATAGAACCCAATCTGTCCTGTTATTTAACCCATAACTGGAAGGAATAGACAGATTAATATCTTTTCCAAGGGTATTTGCATGTAAGTGAATGCAATGAATTCAGAATTCACTTAATTAAACACTGCAAATTTTTTTCCCCATTTTCAGGGGACTACTTTTTGTAAGAACGCATACAGTAGAGTTAGATCAGTGCTAGTGTTATATAAATACAGGCAGTAATGATTAACATAATTTAGATAACTGCACACTTCTGATATATTTTTTGGTGTAGATGCTCTTTGAATAACATTAACCTTATCTTAGGTTTGATGAATTTCTTTTGGAACCAATCCTGTGATCCAAATAAGCTACTGACAACTCCCTAAACTGACATTTCTCACCTCTAAGATGGAGGCTTGCATCTCATACTGTTTTTAATATTAAACACAGATTTTGGTTATGTGCTTCCATATTTTTACCTGAGATTAAAATGTCGTCAATATAAGCATCAGTCATACCTGCAATTAACTGATCTATAGTGCGTTGAAGAAACAATTCTAAAAGAAGGTTTAGTGTTCCTGAAAAGACCTTTATGAGGGTTTATAGGAGTTCGTTCTTCCTGTAAATATGCTTCACCCAAATCCAATCTTGTAAAACAATATCCTACTGAGACTTTGGAATACAAGTCATCTATATTTGAAACTAGCAGTATAGCCTGGCATTGCTTGGGTGTAATGAAAGTTTTAAAACTAATCCATGGTCCTGGAGCTCAGACTCTTTGAACGTTGGCACAAAAGACTAAAAAGCAATACTTGTTTCCAGTTAAAGCGAAACCGTAGACTGAAAGAAAAATGAATGAATGTAAGCCAAATTTTGATTTCCTGGTATCAATATCAAATAAGTTTTTTTCGTCGTAAACTGAATTTTGAAGGCTAAATAAGAACAGCAGTATAGCTCGGCATTGCTTGAGTGTAATGAAAGCTTTCAAACTAATCCATGGTCCTGGAGCTCAGACTCAGCCAAAAGAATATTTGTGTGAAGTTTGGTGAGAATCGGATAAGAATTGTGGATTTGTATAAAGGACATGCAGACAGATAAACAGACACACACACACACAAACATCTTGCCTTTTATATATATATATATTATTGATTTGCTGCACTATTGTAAGAACTGCAACCTTGAAACTTTTGAATATCGTTTTTTATGTCTTTATCTATGAGTGTATCAAATTTGATTAAAATCAGATCACTCCTTCTATAACCCGATTTTTTTAAATTATCGATTTTCGATATTTATCGGGGGTACCTCGACACAAGACCTAGCTAAGAACATTGGCAAACACTTATAGTACAACTGTGTAAATTTTTGAGAAAATTGATTCAGCTGTTTTGAAGTCTGTAGGTAATGGACATACACACACACTGACACACACATGCAAATACAGACAAAGTTCCATTCATAAATAAGTTATATATATATATATATGTGCGTTGTGGTCCAGTGGATATTGACTCAGAACAAGAAATTGGAGAGCAGAATTTGAATTCCAGTTGAATTTGTTGCAATCATATACGCGCAAATACCCTTGGGAAAGGTATTAATCCGTCTCTTCCTCCAGCTATGGGTCAAATAACAGGACAGATTGGGTTCTATAACCTTGGTTGGCAACCAGTCTACCACAGAAAGCAGTGGCAACCTCCTGCGGGATCTCTTCTGCCCAGTCAGTCATGTCTCTTTCGAGACATGATCGCCCAAGCATGTATCACATATGGCACTTAACTGACTGACATATATATATATTCAAGATGTTTGTGTGTGTGTCTGTTTTATCTGCCTGTATGTCTGTATTTTTTCAGCCCTTTTATTTTAGTTTTTGTTTTGGGTTTGGCTCTAAATAGGTATAATTGTAGTTCTTAGTCTCAGCAAGATTTGACTTACATCCATTCATTTTCTTTCAGTCTACAGTTTTGCTTTAACTGGAAACAACAATTGCTTTTTATTCTTTTGTGCCAACATCCAAAGAGTCTGAGCTCCAGAAACATGGATTAGTTTTAAAGCTTTCATTACACCCAAGCAACGCCGGGCTATACTGCTAGTTAGATATATAAATGAAACACTGTTGTCACTGGGTGTTCACGTTTATGTCCACTTATATATATATATATATATATATATATATATATATATATTGTAATTTTGTTATTACAATGGTTTATAAAAGCATTATACCACTACACAAAAATTTTCATGTCTCAGAACAATGCTGTTTTTTCTGCAGGTGATACGTTAAAACAGAAATTTTTGTGTCTTGATATAATGCCTTTATAAACTATTGTAATAACAAAACTACAATACTAAGCTCTACTTTGTATTGGATATCCTTTATAAAAGTAAATGCTTGAACAGTGGGTTTTAATCTAAGTGTTCTTTCCCTTTCTCATAATATATACACACGCACACACAAATATTTTTCTGGTGTTAATAAAACAGTGCTCAGTGTAATATAACAGTTACTTAGTTCATAATATACACCTGATGATTGCATAATGCATGAAACTCCAAGACATACTATAAACATAAGATATATATATTTATAACTTTAAGGCTTATTTTTAGTGAGTACACATGTTTGAATTGCTATCCCAGCCTTGTATTTCTTTAAACAGTGAAATTAATAACTGTCCAAAAAAACATTTTTAGTAATTAAGAAATAATGTTGTATAAAAAATAAATATTTTCTATATATATGTCTCAGTGCATTAAAAATTGATATAAGGAAAAAAAAAAAAAATATATATATATATATATATATATATATACTGTCGAGATAATTGAAATTGGTATGCAAATCACAAATCAATGAAGGAAAGAAGAATCAATTCTGAGATAAGAGATCACTTCCAAAGTCCTGATCGATTTAAGAGATCAATGAAAAGCCAGGAATCATTAAGATTTTTTTTTTGAGAATATTCAGACAAAAAGGTCAAGGATCAATACAGAAATAACAAAAAAAATCAATTGTGATCAATGAAGGGATGACAGAGCCATGTACAACCCAGAGATTAGGGATCAACACTATAAATATAGTTGAATGTTTGAAAAACGATCATTAAAAAAGTGAAAAACTAATCAATACTGAGTTTATTGTCAAATTCATGCTGAGAGAAGTGACCAATGATGCCAATAGAGATCGATGCATTGATTAGTATAAAAATCTCTTTGAATTCCACCAGTTAATGATGCAATTAAAGATGAATCATGACATTATGAATCAATAGAGATCAGGAATATTATAGAGATGATCCATGCTGAAAGGCATTGTAAATGGAGCAAGGGTGAGATTAATGAGCCAATGAAAGTCAAATGAAGAGCTTAGGATAAAAATCAATAAATTTTATATTTGGCATTTAACTGGGCTGAGTCATACTGACTTCCTAGTTTTCTGAAGACATCATAATGGTGTCTTCACAAAACTTCAAAGTCAGCCTGACTCTTCTCAGTTAAGTGTCAAACTTTTCTACATCAATCATATTAACACACTATCTCTACTCTGATATCTAGCACTTCACAACAAAAACCTGCATGTCAAAATCTCTTTCCATAAGTAAACCATTGAAAAACCAATCCAGGCACTAAGCATTATCACAATTCAATACTGTATGTGGATATATATATATAGTGTATCAAGGCTCTAGATAATTTTCTAAACATATATTGTTAAATATAACAGACAATGAATATCTATTATGTTTAATCATGAGCCGTTCTAAACATTGTATTTTGGCTTTAATTTCAGGTGAAAATAAAGACAAAAATTGTCCATATTTGGATATTTTTTTATTATGCTGGTTGTAATTATGCTGTAACCTCTCTGAAGATGGTTCATGTGAGCCAAAAGCTTAAAGCCAGCATAATAAAAAAATATCCAAATGCTGGACAATTTTTGTCTTTATTTACACGTAAAATTAAAGCCAAAATATGATGTCTAGAATGGTTCATTGTTAAACATAATAGACATTCATTGTCTGTTATATTTAACAGTATGGCTTCTGCTCGGATGAGCTTAAGTCACTGATGCCTCCTCAACAGGTGTTTACCCGTTCAACCAGACTGGCAACTGGGTCCCACCCATTCACAGTCAGGTTAGCCAAACGCAGACAACAATTCTACTCCTGCAGCTTCCTCTCTCGCACTTCCCGCCTGTGGAACTCACTCCCGTATTCTTGCTTTCCTGACGGCTACGACCTCCAGAAATTTAAAAACAAAGTTAATACTCACCTACTAACCACTGGCCTCTAGCTCTCTCCTCTCCCCTGTATAACCTTCCCTTTCTCTCCGCCCATGTACCTGTCATTGCACCTGCTTTCTCAGCTTTCTATTGTTCCTTTCTAACTAGCTTGTACTCCTCACTCTTTTCTAATTAATCTTTCTACATTTATGTAACCCCCTGCACATCAGTGGCGTTTCTGCCTTGCTCGGGGTGAAATGATTAAAAAAAAAAAAAAAAAAATATATATATATATATATGTATGGGTAGGTTTTGAAGGCTATCACAATGTGTTTAGTAAAATAAAGGAAGGTAAAGAATGGTAAGAGAGCTTGTTTTCATGTCCACTCATGGACCATGACTTACAACAGATTTCATCCTTTGCTGCTACTGCTGTCATTAATTGTAGTGTGTGTACCTGTAAGTGTGTTTGAGCATGTGTGTGTGTGTTTATGGTTTATATATGTGTGTGTTGACCAATAGTAGGATTTGGCTTTTTCCAATCTTTGTTAAAGTGATAGTGGGCACCCTTTTTTTTACAATCTGATGATATCTGTCTGCTTTAATTTATGGTTCATATATGTTTATATATGTTGACCTACAGCATGATTTGGCATTTTAGCACCTCTCTCAGAGTGGTAGTGGGTGTTGTTTTATGACTTGGTGTTATATCTATCTGCTTTAATTAGAGGCATGTTTATTGCTACATTTTTTGCCATATATATAATATTGAATATATGGATTAAAATTCAACAAGATAATTAAATAAGGAACAAAGTAGGAAATCTGTCTTAATCTGACATGTTTCATTTTTTTTTAAAGATTCTTCAGAGATCTTTTTAAAAACAAGAGATATAGAATTTTTAAACAAAATAGACAGTATACTCTCATAGCCAGCCTTAAGTGGAATGACTATATTGAATCAATTGCTACAGCTACTGCTAGGAAGGTTGGGTCACTGTGTCAGGCCAGGAAGTTTTTCTTGTCAGAATCCATCTTGCACAAATGCAAAGCTACCATTTGTCTGTGTATTGAATACTGTTTCCATATCTGGTTGGGCACTCCTGCTATTCATCTTGGGGTGCTAAACAAAATTCAAAGGATCTGCAATGCAATTAACCCTGACT
Source organism: Ascarosepion bandense (assembly GCA_037127315.1). NCBI lineage: Eukaryota > Metazoa > Mollusca > Cephalopoda > Sepiida > Sepiidae > Ascarosepion > Ascarosepion bandense. The sequence continues at coordinate 4,051,019 of JBBBDQ010000423.1, read as the reverse complement.
TGGCAACTTGACTTCAGTCAAATATGGCTTCTGCTCTGATGAGCTTATCTCCCTGGTGCCTTCTCTACACAAATTTACTTGTGCTACTAGACTGGCAACTGGGTCCCACCTTTTCACTGTGAAACCAGTCAAATTTTTGATACACCATGTGTATGTTTGCATATATATATACATATAAGAACTCGATAAGTAAAGCCACAAGTTTGTTCACCTGAAGAGAGTCAATTTTGGACTCAAAACATGTGTAGCATCACAAATACCATTATGGACACTTAATGTATCATAACATGTATAATAACAAAAACAATAAATATACACTTTAAAGAAAACGTTCATGGCTTCTCACACTTTTTATTCTATATATATATATTCAACATCTTTGAATTAATCCTTTTTTAATATATATTTGCTCTGTAATATTTTATTACATGGAGCTCTCTTCCTGTATCATTTTTTAATATTAAAATAAAATTTTTAATATTAATTAGGATCGGGTTTTTGGAATTTACCTTCCTGCTTTTTTCCCTTGGATTGAAGTATCTGAATTAAAATATATATATATATATATATATATATATATATATATATATATATATATTCAAATGAATGAGGAATGATGAAAATATTTGCAATGATTAAAACATTAATTTAAAAGAGTGCTGGTTTCTCATTTTCCCTACCCCATCCACCTCGTACACAAAAGATTTTTGCCAGTATAAGGAAGTGAATTTCTATCACTTTTCAAAAATAATGTTTACTACCTGATGAGACATTGTGCTTTCTCATGTCAAAAGAAAATGTACAATTTTGTAGTAGATTGTACTTTGAATATGTTCTAAAGAATAATTTATAATAAATATATATATATATATATATATACATATATGTAAATTTATAAATATATAAATATGTAAATAATAAGTAATTTAGACTACAAATTTTCTTTTAGACATCTCAGATTAAATAAATTGCAAACATTGTACTTTCAAACTACTTCTGAGATCATCTTCAGGGGAGTGAGTTTTGGTAACAAAAAATAACCGCAAAACAGTGTTGCTAAAAATTACTGTAAATTTTCTTCTTGCTTCAAATATAATGGTTGACAAATTGCTTAGTGTTCATTAGAACATGAAAATTATCCAAAATGGAATTTTTTTTATGTTGTAATGAACAATCATCTAGCAAAGTTATGGCTCATTTCTTACATCTTTCAATTATAATGCACAAAAGATTGTCTATGAGTATGAACAGATTTTATTAAAAATAAGCAGATACAATGTTTGCAATTTATTTAATCTGACACACACACACACACACACACATATATATAGCATGGTAGAAAGCAATTATCTAAACATATTTATAAATGGAACTTTGTCTATGTCTGTCTGTCTGTGTGTTTGTGTGTGTGTGTGTGTCTGTTGCCTATAGAATCCAAAACGGTTGAACTGATTTTCTTGAAAACTTACACAGTTGTACTATAAACATCTGCGAGTGTTCTTATTCTTGGTTTTGTGTCGAGGTACCCCAGATAAATATCGAAAATTGATAATCGAAAAAATCGGGTTATAGAAGGCGTGGTCTGATTTTAATCAAATTTGATACACTCATAGACAAAGACATAAGAAATGATATTCAGAAGTTTCAAGGTTGCAGTTCTTACAATAGTGTAGAAAATTGATAATATATATATATATATATATATATATATAAGGCAAGATGTTTGTGTGTGTGTCTGTTTATCTGCCTGTATGTCTGAATTTTTTTCAGCCCTTTTATTTTAGTTTTTGCTTTGGATTTAGCTCTAAGTAGGTATAATTGTAGTACTTAGTCTCAGCTATGATACCATTTACTCAGAGGACTTATTTAGCCTTCAAAATTCAGTTTACGACAAAAACTCCTGAAGACAGATGTGTATAGATGTTGAAAAGCGGTGCCTGTATATGTGTGTATCATATTTCAAGCTGGTCTTGCGAAAGTTGGTAGTGTTGGTACTCAAGTTTATTGGCACATTTTATACATGATAAAATAAAGAAAAAATAGAAAATCTTTATTATCAAAAATCTTTAAGAATTAAATCTCCTCGAAGCCACCAAATCTGAATGATCAGATCTTGAGATTCTTCTTCTTCTTCTATGTGTCCTATCCTTTCAGGACGTAAGCAATCATGGCTTTCCACGTCTCCCTATCCTTGGTGGCTCGTAATATGTTTTCTTCTGTTACTCCACGCAACCCCCATTCCATCATCACCTGATCAGGCGCTTCAAATATTTTATCCACTGCCTTCCTCTGTCTCTTTTTCCTTCTATCTGGCCTGTCAGTATCAGGTTCTCCAAGCCCTCCTTCCTCATTGAATGCCCCAGGAACTTCAGTTGTCTCTTCTTGATGCTCACTGTTAGTTTTTTTTTCAATGCCATTCTTTCCAAAACCTCATCATTGCTCACATGTTCAGTCCATGATATCCACAGAATCCTTCTGTAAAACCACATAAAACTCACATAAAAATATTCTCTGGTGTCTTTGAACTGATCTCACACAAATAATAATGTCATTATCTGTACAGAGTCTATCATCAGTGGTAACACCTTTGCAGTTAAGAAGTTAACCCTTCTTTACTCGGGTGAATTAGGATGTAGAACTCTATAGGCTCACAGTGACATCTAAATCTCACAGATGGCTCCAAGAAGTTGCATGGAGGCTGCTACAGCCTTCTTTCCTGCTATTAAACCCTAGAGGAAGATGAGACGGATTCTTGTCTTTCGAAAAGCCATTGAACAAATGATATCAATAATCAGATAATTCTGAATTTCCTGTTAGATGAAACCTTATCAATTATTAATTTGTGATTTCTATTCCTTCTGCCATTTCTTTTTATGGATTACTTGTGAAGCCTTGCATGCACAACAGACATGGCTGAGTGCTTAGCTTGCAAATTCTCTTCTAACACCACACAGCCAGAAGTGCCCACACCCAACCTCCCACCTAGGACTGAGTCTCAACTGGGTCATATATATATATAACCCTGTCTTGGGTCTCTAAGCCTGACTTCCATAAAGCAAGCAGAAATGATGGTATTCCTGCGATCATCTTAAAGAAATGAGCCCCTGAACTCTCCCCTGTTCTCTCCAAACTCTACAACTACAGCATCCTAGCTTTCAGTTTTCCTGCTTGTCCTACTCTTTAGTTCCTGTTTATAAAAAACTTTGGGCATCTCTCTAACTCATCTAATTATTACCCTATCAGCTTCTAACTGCTTTTTGGCAAAATGCTCAACTCTATTATCAAAGCTGAAATGGATCATCGTCTCACATCCAACAATTTATTTTTCTGACAATAAGTATGGCTTCTGATTCATCATGTCTTCTGCTGATGTGCTGACAGCCATCACTGAATATATATACCAGGCTCTTGATAAAAATGGCAAAGTTTAATATGTTACCCCGGATATATCAAAAACATTTGAAAAGGTTTGGCATGCTGGCCTCTTGTGCAAGCTACAGGACTACAGTATCTTTGAACGGCAGAGATGATTGCATTAAATTGAAAAATCTAATCGTGAACTGAAGCTCATTTGGAATGGGCATGCTTCCAGATCCTTTCATACAAATGTGGGCATCTCCCGAAGGCTCTATCCTAGGTCCTAGGCTTTTCCTGATCATCATCAATGATCTTCCTCATGTAATCAGTTTCCAAGTAGGCATTTATACAGATGACACCACCATTTGCTCCCATCTCAGTAAGAAATCTGCCAAGGCTGACAATGTAAACCTTGTTGAATGGACCTCTAATCTGTGTTGGATTGAAGTAAGGAATCGCTCATAAATTTTAATGCTTCCAAAATTAAGCTACTCTTCATTAACCATCACACAAACCTTTCCCGCCTTCTATCAGTATGGATAACACTCGTCTCCTGAAAAGCAACACATTGTGCCTCCTGGCTTCACTCTCTGAACTGACTTCAAGTGGAATGACTACATCAAATCAATAGTTACATCTACCACTAAGAACGTTGGTTCATTGTCTTGGACCAGAAAGTTTTTCTTGTCAGAATCTATTTTGCATATTTCTAAATCTACCAACTAGTCAGGTACTCCTGCTATTCCTCTAGGGATTCTTAGCAAAAATCCAAAGAAGGATCTGCAATATAATTAATCAAGATTAGGCAGCTTGACTTCACTCACTTTCTCAATGTTGGGATATGGCTTCCCTCTGTCTTTTCTACAATTATTTTCATGGCTTCTGCTCTGATGAGATTCTTTCCCTGTTGCCCCAACCACATGAATTTACTTGTGCTACAAGACTGGCTTCTAGGTCCAACATTTTTAACAACAATCATAATTACCACTTCCACTCCATCAGCTTCTTTTCTCACACTTCTTACCTATGGAACTCTCTTTCACATACTTGTTTCTTCTAAAGTTCAAATGCAATGTCAACAGCCATTTTTTATATTCTTGATTCCCATCTTTCTCTCATTTTTTGTTCAACATATTCTCTATCTTGTTTTTTTTTGTTTATTTTTACTTTTCTCTCACTGTAACACCCTGCACACCAGTGGTGGCCCCACCTTGTTTGGGATGAAACAATCATAAAAAAAAAAAAAGAATAAAATCAATTGTCTGAATTACTCTTTGAATTGATAAATGATTTCATTTTTGACTAGCAGTATAGCCCGGTGTTGCTCAGATGTAATGAAAGCTTTCAAACTAATCCATGGTCCTGGAGCTCAGCCTCTTTGGACGTTGACACGAAAGACTAAAAAGCAATAGTTGTTTCCAGTTAAAGCGAAACCGTAGACTGAAAGAAAAATGAATGGATGTAAGTCAAATTTTGATCTCCTGGTATCGATATCAAATAAGTTTTTTTCATCGTAAACTGAATTTTGAAGGCTAAATAAGTCCTCTGAGTAAATGGCATTATAGCTGAGACTAAGAACTACAATTATACCTACTTAGAGCTAAATCCAAAGCAAAAACTAAAATAAAAGGGCTGAAAAAAATCCAGACATACAGGCAGATAAACACACACACACACACACACACACAAACATCTTGCCTTATATATATATATATATATATATATATATATATTATCAATTTTCTGCACTATTTTAAGAACTGCAACCTTGAAACTTCTGAATCATTTCTTATGTCTTTGTCTATGAGTGTATCAAATTTGATTAAAATTGGACCACTCCTTCTATAACTCAATTTTTTCGATTATCAATTTTCGATATTTATTGGGGGTACCTAGACACAGAACCTAGCTAAAAACACTCACAGACATTTATAGTACAACTGTGTACATTTTCAAGAAAATCGGTTCAGCCATTTCGGAGTCTATAGGTAATGGACACACACACACAGACACAGACACAGACACAGACACACAGACAAAGTTCCATTTATAAATAAGTTTAGATTAGATAGATTTAGATACTGCCTCTGCTGCTGGGAAACAACAATTATCTTGACACACTACTAAATTATATGTATGTGTAAAAATAGAAACCTATATTTTTTATTCTTCATCAGTGATGGTTGTGTCGTGTGGTAATCAGAGAGAATCATGCACATGCAAAAGAGTTATCAGGAGTCATCAACTTGCGGGAGTTATATTTTCCTCTTCTCTCTTTGCATTCTCTCAATGTTTTGTTCTTGGCCAGAAAAAACTGTACTTAAATAACCTGAAATTTCCACACATTTTTGCCTTCTTGGTTTTTTTTGCTTAATTGTGTCATCTATGGCCAGGTACATCTGTCAATCATCTTTGTTGGCCACCTTCTCTCAAGGCTACCTTTGATGTCAATCACACTGTTTGTATTTTCTGCCTTTGATGTTGATCATACTTTTGTAAGTCACTGCTTTTGATGTCAGTCATATTTCTGTCAGGTCACAGAAATGTTACATTTGTTCCTCATTCTATCATTGTCAGATTCTAACCCATATTTGATTACAATTCAAATATATATTGTAGTTTTATTACAATGGTTTATAAAGGCATAATATCACAACACAAAAATTTTTTTTCAGAACAAAACATCAAGCACTCATAATAAAAGTAAATGCTTGAACAGTAGGTTTTTAATCTACGTGTTCTTTCGCTTTTTGTAACATATATATGTATATATATTCTTCACAGCACTCACTGTTTCTACAAAATTCACTAATTCTACTTACTCTGATCATGATTTAGGAAAATCAAAAGGTTAGACCATACTTCTTGAAATCTTTTGGTTTTAAATTAAAATTATCCTACAGGAACCCTTGATGTGATATACAAATTTGAGGGTACTTTTTAAAGTCATTTTTAAGAGTAGTTCCCAAGCAAAATAAACCATTTAATTAATCAGTTCCTTTACTCCTACATTTCTTAGATTGCAGTTCTATTTGTTCAAGCTTTTCATGTGAGACACTAAAACATCTTTGCCTATTAAGTGATTCAACTTAGTCTTGAAAGTCTTTGTCATTCTGTTACTAATATTTTAATTATAATATAAATACATAGACTGTAATTCACATTTGATTCAAATTTATATATATAGATATATATATATATATAGTACTGTGCAAGAGTATTAGGACAAGAACTATTTTATTTTTTATGAGACATATTGACAGAAAACAAACAATTTAATTGAAGTAATTTTATTTGATCTACTCAACAAATGCTTTAACAAGAAAAAATACTTATCACAAAATAAATTTGATATTTAGTATAATAGCTTTTTGCTTTGATCACAGCCTTCATTTTTAATGTATCTAATGGTATCTCCTGCCAAGCAGCTTGGATTTTTTCCCAAAGTATGTTATGCCAAGTAACATTAGATTTGTTAATTTTTTTTATCTAAAATATCCCTTAGATGTTTAATAGAATTGAGATCAGGGCTTTGTGGGGGCGAATTTAAATTCTGAAGCCTTCCTTCCTTTTTTTAGTTAAATAATTCTTACAAAGGTTTGGCTTTTCACCCTGTACTTGAATTTCAGTAAGTTTTTTAGGAAAATCACCCCTGTCTTAATACTTTTTCACACTACCGGTAGTGTGCAAAAGTATTAGGACAGGGGTAATTTTTAAACTATTTTGATGCCTCATAAAAGATAAAATAGTTCTTGTCCTAATACTTTTGCACACTACTGTATATATATATATATATATATATATATATATATATATATATATATACACACACACACATCACAACACTCTACAGAACCCACTAATCCATTTTACCTATCCTGGTGATGACTTAAAGTCAAAATGTTGGACCATATTTCTTGAAGTAATAGATTACAAATAAAAATTACAATATTTAACAGCATAAAAGACATATTTGTACATTTTTGATTCTGGTATTCTTTATTTGTAATCTATTTATTTCTATACTGAATGCTGCAAGACAGTGCTCTGTCTTTATTGATTTTAAAATAAATCTATATCAATGCCTTTTGAAATGGTCTTGATGATTTCTTAAAAAAAATTGCCCGGTCTTATATATCTTCAGATTGATTGAGTGTGTTGCCATCAATAGCTTACCTTTTGAATAGTATTTTGCTCAATGGTGGACATTGCTATAACTTATTTCTATTATCATATGTGTTATTCTCCCTGCATTACGTCAAAATAAACCACACCCATTCTTTCACCCTTGGCCTCCTGATGGCATTTCTCTGGTTTTATTTATTGTTCTTTGCTAAACAAGTTGATTATTGACATTATGAAAAGCTTAGGAGTTATGATGCTTCCAGCATTTCTGGGTCGGCTTGTCTATCTTGAATATTCAATGTCCTTGAATACTTGAATGATCACAGTTAGGGGAAGCTAATTTCCTTCTGCTATAAAAGGACTGTAACTCCAAAAAACAATTGAGTTTTCTTCCCTTGTCTGGGAAGATGAGCATGTTGCTTCTGAATTAAACATGGCAACAAGCTGACACGTATGTGGAATTCATTGTTTCAATCCAGGCGATCCTTTCTGTTCGCAGGCAGTGAATGAATAAAGGTTGTTTATTTATGCCTTAGAATACACTTGTCTTTAATTTTCATTTGTTTTTGTTTATTCCAACAGCCTGGTAACAATCATGATCATGGATCTCTCAAAAGGCCCTGCATATAGTGCAGCTGTAGCAACTATGGTGTGTTTCGGATAAGATAGCCTCACAGAGCTTAACCCTACCCAGGCTGGTTTGAATTCAGTTTTCTTTCTCTTAGATTGGTTGTCACACAAGGCCAGTCTGATCTGCTATTTAATATTGGGATAGCAAGACATTTCCTCTCTTGTTTATGGTCAAATGTCAAGAGAACGTAACCTCTCAAATGATTAATGGAGAGAAGTTTAATTTTGGAGGTATTAAGTGACAAGCCTTCTTTTTCCCCAGTTAACAAGGGTTTTGAGGTCATTTTGGATTTCAGCTTCCATGTTGACTTTGTCAGACGGATCAGCCTTACTAATGAGGAAGAAGTAAATGGTTGTGTCTTCAGCATAGATGCCAAGTTGAAAGCTGATGTCATCATTAATAAAAATTAAAAATGGTGTAGGACCAAGTATGGTGATCATGAAAGTATCTAGATGAATGGCCATTCAGGATAACTTTCATTTCACAATTTGATAGAAAAAAAGTGGATCAGTTCAAAAAGGTGTTTGGAGATACTGTAACTTTTCAGTTTCAGTTTCAGTTTTTGGAGAAGACATGTATGCCAACCCCTTTCAAATACTTTTGTGATACCAATGCTAAAACCCAGGCCTCACTTTTTATCTAGAGCAGGATAACTGTGGAATTATTGTTAGTACATTAGCAGTTGATGTGGAGAAATGAAAACTGTATTGCTTGTCTGAGAAAAGTACTGGCAATGAGAGATGAATGAATTCAGTAGATTAGGCTTCTAGGAGTTTACATGATTCACAGATTAGCTTGTCAGCTTTGGATCTCTCTTTCTCATCACTTTGGCTTTTCCATCACTTTTGTGTAGAATAATCTTGGTTACATCAATTCATAAAACATTCTTTCAGAATTTTTGTCACTCATGTCTGTACTTCCTTGCAAATTTCAATCTGGTCTCCTATTTCTTACTGATGATGAGTGGTTCACATCTTGTGGTAAGGCCTGTATATTTCTGCTCTCAAAATTTTCTTTGAATGGGGAATTGTAAAACCTTCAACCCTGTACCGTGTAGGTTGTTGGTGATGTTACTGACTGTCGCTTTGGGGTTTTTCCTCACATCTCTGACAATGTTTCTGTTGTCAACTGTTGTTTCTTTCCTTTACAATACATTCTAGATTTTTGTGTTTGCTATGCCCAATGTTTTTCCAATGGCTCTGATCAATTTTATTTCTTTTATCAATTACAAAATGCCTTGCTCATCAGGTGAGACATTGTTCTTTCAATGCTGAAACAAAAGGTACAATTTTATAGTAGATTGGTAGGTTGTACATGTTCTAAAGTATAATTTGTAGTAAATATTCATTGCTCTTTGTCTACATTAAGGACTGTTTTAAATTAATGTTTTGAACATTGCAAATATTTTCATTGTTCCTTATTCATTTGGAGATATATATATATATATATATATATATATATATATATATGTGTGTGTGTGTGAAATGTGTATGTATATATATATATATATATATATATATATATATATATATATGCAATTTGTTGTATATATTATATTATTTATATATTATATATGTGCGGTACTTATTTGAAAGCACTCAATATCAGTGATAAAGTTAAAATATTCAGTTAGATTGGTGTGAGTTTGTGACCCTGGGTTTCACACTTTTGTCTGATGATTGCAAAAGTGTGAAACCCAGGGTCACAAACTCACACCAATCTAACTGAATGAATATATATATATATATATATATATATATATAAGAAAATAGATTAAATCTGACATAACATTTAAACAAATTATATATAATTATAGTGTATGTAAATGTACATTTATCTATGTACATGTATTTACATTTTTCTATGAATACAACAGCAAACATGTTGATATGTAGATAGATATAACTAAATTTTCATATGAATGCCTTTGTATGAATATATACTCTTATATGAATGTATACGCTACATTTCTGTATGCATTTCTGTATGCACATATGTTATTCTCTCATGTTAGTAGCCACTTGCATTCTCTTGTGTGCTGTACAGGAATTGTCTTCTAAGGATTCTTTCTTTACATTATTAAGCTGCAAATCTTAAAACTAAATTTAGTTTAATTTTGAATAACATGTTGTCAGAAGCAGAATGCACCACATTAGCAAAGACAAGAATTATTTGCGGTATTCATTGATTGAATTATGTGTAACTCTGTCATATGTTTTTTCTACCCACAATCCTTTTTTTTCTCAGACTTAGCTGCATATCTAGAAGTTGCATTCTTAGGATTCAACAGTGTGCTTTGCTCTGACACATGATAAATACTTGGGAATATGTGTTTGTTTTCTCAATTTTTTAGGAATTCAAGCCATTTAAAATATTTTTTAAATTTAGGAGGTTTAATTTTGATGAAACAAGAAAAATAGATTTATTTTATCTGAGAAAACACTTTATTTCATTAAAAACATATATATATTCCTTCAGGAAGAGCACATGCTGTAGTAGTTATGTGTGTGGAATTTAAAACCAGTGCACCTGAGTTCAAATTCAAACCAAGTTTGTTACATTCACTTTACAGTTTTCTTTTATGAGCCATTTCCTTTCAGGACGTTGATCATGGCCCTCCACATCATCCTATCTCTTGTAGCTTTTAACAAACCTTCTCCTGTTATCCCATTCAAACCCCGCTTTGCCATCCATCTACTCAAATCCATCATGAATGTCATTGTCATGCATTGATTTCCCTTGTCTTTCCTTTCCTCTGCCACATGAGCATCAGATTCTCCAAGCCCTTTTTTCTTACTACATGTTCAAGAAACTTCAGATGTCTTTTCCTGATGTTAAGTATCAGTTTCCTTTTTGTTTACATCTTCTCCAAAACTGCACTGTTGCTCACATATTCAGACCATAGTATCCTCAACATCCTTCTGTAGAACCACATTGTCATTTCTCAATTACTTGTTTATCTGGACATTTTGTGACAATGGTTAGAAAATATGTTCAGATTATTTAAAATTCTTGCTAACTGAGGACTTACCAAAAAAGCTTATTTTTATATTATCATATTTTTTTAAGTGATTTAACCAAATAACATTTTCAAACACATTACTCAAGGTTTTTTACAGTTTATTTTTTTATAATAAAATTCATTGAAATATATATGAATCTTTATATACCAGAACATTTTTAGAAAAACTAACAACAAAGTGAAAAACAAAATTGGATTGCCAATGGAATCCCCTCTAAGTATGGTGCTGACATGTTTATCCTTAATATTTCTTGAATCTGATTCTTTCCAAAAGATGTTACATTGTAGGTGATGAGAAAGTTTAAATGTCAGAGAAGATGATACACAAATTTTTATATACCAGAACAGTGTTAAGAAAACTAATGACAAAGTGGAAAAACTTTTCATGCGAAACATTTCATCTTTTAGAACTTTATCAAACTATGCATCCCAAAACGGGTCACAGAAAAAAAAAAAGTTATCTTTTCATCAGTTTTTCTAACATTTTTTGAATGAAAATGAGAACGAAAGTAACCAGAATTAATTGAACTGATTTTATCAGAATTTTTATCAAATGCTGAGTATGGTTTTCTAAATTCTTAGAATGCTTTCTTTTCTCAGTTAAAGTATCAAAATGGGTTTATTTTTGTAACCTCCAGAAAAATGACTTTTTGTGCTAACATTCTCAGTAGATATGAAGTGGAAGGATTTTACTGAATACGTTGCTAGGTCAACTGCAAAGAAAATAAGTTCACTGTGCCATGCTAGAAAATTTTTCTCTCCGGAATATATTTTAGTGTATCAAGGCAGTAAATAATTTTCTAAATTATTACTGTTAAATACTGTTCTTTTTCAGGTGATGATTTAAAAAAAAAATTTAAAATTACTTTAATCTTTCCTTTTAATAATAAACATTTTGATGGAAAAAGTTCATTTTTATTAAGTTTAGGGTCTTTTTTATTCATACTATGCTGATTTTCAGCGATTTAGTGGAGGTACCTAGTTTTTACTACTTCTAATATATATATATATATATATATATATATATATATATATATATATAATATAACTGTAAATTTATCTTTAAGCACATCTCAAAAAACCCGAGTATAAATGCGGAGGGGAAAAAGGAAACAAAAAAAAGAAACAAACTAAGCACTTGAACATTAGTCAAAGTACTAGTCAAAAGAAAAAAACCCGAGACGAGGAACCTAACACGTAAAGCGCTCGATACAATAGCAGAGCAATTGAATAAGTAAGTAGCTAACCTAGAGCCAACGGATCTACCTAGGTTTCACCTAATGGATCAACAGGGCAAGTTGGCTGATGATCCATTAGGTGAAACCTAGGTAGGCTCTAGGTTAGCTACTTACTTATATATGTATATATATATATTTTTCTAAATATATACTGTTAAATATAAGAAACAATGAATGTTTATTCTGTTTAATCATGAGCTGCTCTAAATGTCGTATTTTGGCTTTAATTTCAGTTGAAAATAAAGACAAAAATTCTCCAACATTTGGATAATTTTTTATTAATTTGGTTCTAAGCTTTTGGCTCACATGAGCCATCTTCAGAGAGGTCACCAAGATGGTAACACAATAACATCCACCATCACCGACGATTTTATTTTGTATTGACATAAAACCACATTGCAAATTTGCGAACTGCGTTTGTTATTTTTGGTAACTATTGCCGTTGCCTAGCGGAGTTTTAAGTCAACACAAAATAAAATCGTCGGTAATGGTGGATGTTATTGTATTACCATCTTGGTGACCTCTCTGAAGATGGTTTTTGTCTTTATTTTCAACTGAAATTAAAGCCAAAATACAACGTTTAGAATGGCTCATGATTAAATATACTAGACCTTCATTGTCTCTTATATTTAACAGTATATGTTTAGAATATATTTTATATATCTTTGAGTCTTCCATGCTTAGAATATTGCTGAAACATATGTTCTAATGCTTATGCTATATATTTAAAGATTCTTGATAAAATCCAAAGAAGACTCAGCAATGTTATTGGTCCTGACATGGCATCTTGGCTACAGTCCCACTGCTGTAATATAGCTTCCCTGTGCCTTTTTCTGTAAATAATTTCAGGGAAAAATTTTATGGTGAACTCTCCTCTATTGTATCTAAACTATTCAAGTGCATTACATGATTAGTGGCAAGGTCTTGTCATGATACGGTTGAATTGGCTAGGTGTAACTAAGTTCAATGACAAAATTTTTTTCTCACATTTCTCACTTGTGGATCCCTCTTCTTGATTTCCAGTCAAGTTTGATCTTCAAAAATTTGAATGCAGTGTCAGTCGTTCTCTCTTGTCTTCTTAGTTCCTGTTCTTATGGCTATATAACAAATATATATTAAACCTAATGGCGTGAAAGGGGGTTGCTCCCAAAGAGAGCAATTCCTTGCCTTGTAAGGACCGATATGGGCAACAGGTGTCACTTGACTGTCATCCAGCGACTGTTAGCAACAACGGCGTAAAGGGGACAGTTTTTCCCAAAATATGTCTCTCGCTCGGGAAGGAACGACATGAGCAACAGGTGTCTCTGGACCATTACCCTGCGACTGTGCACAACAAAGAAAGGATCACCTTGGAGACATGGAATGTCAAGATGTTAAACAACTGTGGACAAATAGAGAATGTCAAGCAGGAAATGAACAGACTAAAAATCAATATTCTGGGAATATGCGAAACCAGATGGCCAAATAATGGCGACTTCAACAGCGACAATCATAGGATAATATATGCTGGAGGCAAAAATAATGAAAAAGGAGTCGGCTTAATACAGGACAAATAAATGAAGAAATGTGTTTTGGGATACTGCCAGTTCTCCAAAAGAGTTCTCCTGGTCAAATTGAAAGGGAGACTGTTCAACATAGCAATTGTAGTCATATATGCACCAACAACACTAAGCACCAAGGAAGAAATAGAATCTTTTTTACTCCACACTAGAGAAGGCCAAAGCTCAATGTAAAAGCCAAGAAATCAGGATCATCATGGGAGACTTGAATACCAAAGTAGGCAAGGAGAGGGAAGGTATGACAACTGGAAACTTTGGTTTAGGAATCCACAACGAACGAGAAAAATGGGTGCAATGGTGCATGGCAAATGACCAAGTAATAACTAACACCTGGTTTCAAGAACACCTACGATGTCTATGGACATGGAAAAGCCCAGGAGGTGACACAAAAAACCAGATAGACTACATAACCATTAACAGTAGATTCAGAAATGCAGTGGTTCAAAGCAAAGTCTATCCAGGTGCTGACTGTGGAAGCGACCACATCCCAATCATCTGCAAATTAAAAGTGAAACTCCAGAGATTAAAGAAGCCTAATGCAGCACCAAAACTGATATACAACGCACTTGTGGATGACCTCAGACTACAGAAAGAATACACTAACAGCGTGAAAACCACATACAAAGAACAAACTAGGAAAGGACACTCAAAATGTGACTCGCTAAAGGAAGCAATACTGACATCAGCAAACAACATTGCCCCAAAGGAAAATAGGTGCAGAAAGAAAAACAAGTGGATGACAGAAGAGATTCTGGAAATGCAAAGGAGGCAGAAAATGATATCAAGACATGGAATGGAGTACAGGGAACTACACAAGGAAATAAGAAGAAAATTAAGACAGGCTAAAGAGAAATGGCTCAACGACAAATGTGCAGAAGTAGAGAGATTGAGAAAGAATAATAAAGCAGATATGCATAAGGAAATAAAAGGACTGACAGGACAAAAAGACCTGCTCTTCAACAGGATGTCTAAAATCTAAGAATGGAACAATCATTTTGGAGAAAGAGGAAATACTTCAACAATGGGAAGAATATATAAAAGATATTTTCCACGACAAGAGAGAACAACCAATAATACGCAAAGATGAAGACGGACCGGAAATATTAAAGTCTGAAGTGGAATCTGCAGTAGCCAAACTGAATAGAAACAAAGCAGCTGGACCAGACGGCATAGTCATAGAGCTGCTGATAGCCCTGGAAGAATTTGATATAGAAAAAATTACTGAAATAATAAATGAAATTTATAATAGTGGGGTTATACCAGATGATCTCAGCAAGTCTATCTTCATAGCACTACCTAAGAAGCCAGGAGCAAACAAGTGCAAACTCCACAGAACCATCAGTTTAATGAGCCATATAGCAAAACTGATCATCCGAATCCTGACGAACAGAGCGAGAAGCAGAATCAGGCCAGAGATAGGTCAAGAACTGTGTGGTTTCATTAAAGACACGGGAACAAGTAATGCCATATTTATGATTAGGATGCTCTCCGAAAGGGCAATACAAATGAAGAAGGACTTATACCTGTGCTTCATTGATTATCCGAAGGTGTTTGACAAAATACGCCATAAAGAACTGATGGAGATGCTTGACAGCCTGGACATATTTGGGAAAGACTTGAGAGTAATCAAGAATCTTTACTGGCAGCAAACCGCTTGTAAACGGACAGGTAATGAATTGAGTAGATATACAAAGATAGAAAGGGGCATAAGACAGGGATGTGTCTTTTCACTGGATCTGTTCAACTTGGTGTAACAGAAGGCATGCTCAGAGACACCAGGGATAGGGAAAAGTGGAAGGCCATGATTGCCTACGTCCCTTCCAGCTTCATGCTTTCCAGTCAACTTCATTCTTTAAAAGTTTAAATTCAATGTCAATGTCTATCATCTGTCCTCCTGTTTCCTCTTTTCCCTTTCTTCTCATTATTAATGTTTTTGTTCCTAATTCTTCCATACCCTGTAACCCCCTTGCGTTTTAGTGGCTTTAATGCCTTCAAAGGTGATCATGAATAAAAAGAAAAGAAGTTAGGGTATCCACTGGTAACACTGGGTACTGTAAGCAACCTTCAATTATACAAAATATGTTATGGCTTTAAATAACTCTGAAAGAGTTGAGTATCTGTAAAAAAATAAAAATTAAAAAAAACTAATCAATCAGTTTAGATTATTTAAATTTTTCTTTTCATTTGACACCTAGATAATCAAAGTAGGGAAAATTTAGGTTAAATGTTTTGAGGAAGTATTGTTATACAAAAACTTCTTTCTAGTCTTAGTTGCCAACCAATCAAGATAAAAGCCAACTCTGAATTTAGAATCAGTTGTGTGTGTGGCTGGATCCTCAGACTTATTTGTTGCAGATATCACACTAGTATTTTCTTGTGTGGTGAGGCTGTGGCTCTTTATTCCAAAAGGGAGTCTACATGCTTGGCAAAACCTCATGTGGTGAGGCAGTGACCATATACTCTGCAAAGCTGTTTACAGGCTCAGCAACACCACATGTAGTAAGGCAGTGACCCTATACTCCACAAGTATGTCTTGAATCTCAGCAACACTATGTGCAGTGAGGCTAAGGCGAGGGGTTCTACAGGCTCAAAAACGCCTCATGTGGTGAGACTTTGGCCCTGTACTCCACAAAAGTTTACAGGGTCAGCAACACCATGAGTTGTGAGTCTGTGGACCTGTACTCCACGAAGGGTTCTACAGGCTCAACAACACCTCATGTGGTGAGACTTTGGCCCTGTACTCCACAAAAGTTTACAGGGTCAGCAACACCATGAGTTGTGAGTCTGTGGACCTGTACTCCACGAAGGGTTCTACAGGCTCAACAACACCTCATGTGGTGAGACTTTGGCCCTGTACACCGCAAAGGACTTTACATGTTCTGCAACATCTTGCATGGTGAAACTGGAGCCCTGTACTCCGCAAGAGGTTCTAAAGGGTCAGCAACACCTTTTGTTGAAAAATTGAGGCCCTGTACTCCACAAGGAACTCTACAGATTCAGCAACACCTTGTGTAGTGAGACTGGGGCTCTGTACTCCACAAGAGACACTAAGGGCTCAGCAACACCTTGTGTGGTGAAACTGGGGCCCTATATTCCACAAGGGACTCTGCAGGTTCAGCAACACCTTGTGTAGTGAGACTGGGGCTCTGTACTCCACAAGAGACACTAAGGGCTCAGCAACACCTTGTGTGGTGAAACTGGGGCCCTATATTCCACAAGGGACTCTGCAGGTTCAGCAACACCTTGTGTGATAATGCTATGTCACTGAGAAGGAGGAGGCAATATTTCTTAAATAATTTCTAGTGAAACAAATAAAAGGAGAATCCTTTAATTAAAAAAATAAATCCTTACATATTGGCTGCATGTGCATAAATACATTAGAAATAAGTGAAAAAGAAAATCAATGAAAATTAGCCTAACAACAAAATATTTATTAATATTTCAATCTAATATAGATATCAGCAGCAGCAAAACTGAGCAACATGAACACCAGTTAAAATAAAAATACAAAAATGTCATATAATATAAATGCACTTTTAACAATGAAATCAATAAAATGGTGAATAATTTATTTTGCACGAGTCCTTAAAGAACCATAAGCTGTGATGAAAACACTGCTGCTCAGAGAATTAACGTTGATGAAATAATAAACATAGGTTGTCAGGCAAAACGGCAAGAAGATGGATAAGTGTGGGTATTTGGTATCTGGTTTTTTGTGGGAAATTTGTTTTCTCAACAAGAGGCTTAGTGACATAGCTACACAAAGAGATAGATTCATCATGGCTGTACTTTCTCTTTTTTTTTTTTTTTGTTTTTTGGTAGACCTCTAAATCAGATTTGTTGGGAATTGTTCTGGAGAGGAGAAGCTGAAAACCATTATAAAGATAGCTGATATGATTGAGATAATGGATGATGGGGTGAAGTTAATGATAGTTGTTTTGCCACAAAATTGCATAGTTTATTGACCATAATAACTGTAACAGCAAAAAAACACAAGAACATTTCATTAGAAACAAAGGAAAGAAGGCTGAAACACTATGCTATATATTTCCTTTGATATGGTAGTAAATACTTTCTTTTCTTTTTTTGTCTCAAACAAGGTAATAATGCCACTCCAAAGAGAAAAAGAACAAGGCCGGGAATACCCACTATAAAATGACCATGTGTCACATCTGGCCTTACGTGGGAAGGTTAGTAAATACGAGAAAAAGAACAAGGAGACTAGTAATCAAAAACAATAGAAGAACAGAATTTCTCTATATTTCTGAGATGAAGTAGTATTTACACTATTTACTTTATTTGGACTATTGTCCTCATCTAGGTTGCCAATTGTACAATGTTTTGGCCATTGTATGCCTTATCCTTCATCAGGTGCTAAGAATTTTGAATTTAATCCTTTATTACAATCACTGGGGTATATCATTCTCATCCCTTTTGCAAAGCCTCTTTTTATAGTCATGAGTTATCTTTTTCGAAACTGACTAAGTTACTTGTTCACCACTGCTGTAGCCTGGTATTGAACTCACAACTCTTCGGGTCAATTCACTATAACCAACCAATGTCAACATCCACTGTGCCACATTCACTTAAGAACACAGGGCCCAGTGGATGTAGATGGTTGTTTCTATTGACTTGACCCAAAGAGTTATGAGTTCAATACCAGGCAGTGGTGAACAAGTAACTTAAAGAGTCAGCTTAGAGAAAGATAACTCAGGACTATGAAAATTGGCTTCGCACAAGGGATGAGAATGATATTCCCCAGTGATCGTAATAAAGCATTCGGTTCAAAATTCTTAGCGCCTGAAGAAGGCCAAGGTGTACAATGACTGAAACATCATACAAATGGCAACCAAAATGAGAACAATAGTCCAAATAATGCAGAAAAAAGCACAGAATTCTGGAAAACAAGATGGTGACTGGTGTTGCATTTAAATTTTTGAAGATTGTGGGTGACAGGGAGCCAAGAAACCGGAAGAGAGTTACACAGACGTGAAGTGTCAGAAAAGAAACAATAAAAATAGAATTTACAGCTACATATATTTCAACATGGATGTGCATTGTGGTGCAGTGGATATCGGCTCGGAATGAGAAATTGGGGATCTGAGTTCGAATTGCAGTTGAATTCCTTGCATTCACTTACACACAAATACCATTGGAAAAGGTATTAATCCATCTCTTCCTTCCAGTTATGGGTTAAATAACAGGACAGATTGGGTTCTATAGCCTTGGTCGGCAACCAGTCTACCGCAGAAAGCAATGGCAACCTACTGCGGGATAATCTTCTGCCCAGTCAGTCATGTCTCTTTCGCGACATGATCGCCCAAGTGTGTATCACGTATGGCACTTAACTGACTGATATTTCAACAGTGAGGCCTAGTTGCTAATCTAGTCTTCTTCTTCTATGTGCGTTGTCTTTTCAGAACGTAGGTGATCATGGCCTTCCACGTCTCACTATCCCTGGTGGCTCTTAGCACACTTTTTTTCTTATATAATCGTTTCACCTCGAGCAAGGCATTTCACTGCCACTATTGCGCAGGGGGTTACATAGAGTGGTGAGAAAGGATGGTTAGATATAGGAAAAGTCAGAAGGAGGGTGATAGACGGATTAGGATACCGAGAATGAGGGTTGGGTAGGTGGTGAGAGTGTTAGGAGAAAAGATGCAAGTTAGTGCAATAGGAGGTGTCTATTGACCTTACATTTAAACTCCTGGAGATTGTAGCCATCGGGAAAGCAGACATGTGAAAGGGAATTCCACAGGTGGGAAGTGCGAGAAAAGAAGCTGTTGGAGTAGAAAATACGGTTACATCTTATCTGTTTTACTGTAAAAGGGTGGGATCTAGTTGCAAATCTAGTATTTTGTGTAAATTTATACCTAGGAAGCACCATTGCTCTAAGTTCATCGGAGCAGAAGCCATCTTTCTCCTGTTACACCACACAACCCTCATTCCGTCATCCACCTACTCAAGCCTTTAAAATATGTTATCCACTGTTTTGCTCTGTCTTTTTCCTTCTATCTGTTCTGTTAGTATCAGATTCTGTAAGCCCTCCTTCCTCATTACATGTCCCAGGAACTTCAGTTGTCTCTTCCTGATGCTCAATATTAATTTCCTTTTCATTTCCATTCTTTCTAACACCTCATAATTGCTCACATGCTCAGTCCACAATATCCGCAGCATCCTTCTGTAGAACCACATTTCAGCTGCTTCAAATTTTCCCTTCATCTTTGTTGGTATTGTCCAACATACACTGCCATATTGAAGAACTGACATCACATAGCAATCCAGTACTCTCTTCTTTGTTTTTAGTGAAAGTTTTCTGTGTCTTAATAATTTATTCAGCTTCTGGAACACATCCTTTGCAATGCCAATTTGCCTTTGAATCTCTGTATCGCACTTTCTGTCTTCAGCTAGAACACTTCCCAGATATTAAAATTTTTGTACCTGCTTGATTTTAGCATCCTCCACCTGTATTTGGCACTTTGAGCTGCTCTTTTTGCTGATGACCATGCATTCAGTTTTCTTGCAGTTTATTTGTAGTCCTTTCTTGTCACTCTCTTCAGCTACCATCTTTAGAAGGTCTTGTAGTTTCCTTTCCATTGTCTGCAATCAACACTGTGTCATCTGCATATCTTATGTTGTTCAGATTGTGGCTTCTGATGACAAATCCTGGCATAACATCTAGGGTCCTCAAAATATTTTCACTGTTCAAGTTAAATAGATCTGATGAAAATACACATCCCTGTCTTACGCCACTTTCTATCTTTGTATATATGCTGAATTCGTTACCTGTCCATATGCAGGCAGTTTGCTGCCAGTAGAGAGTCCTAATTACCCTAATGTCTTTCCCAATATGTTGACTTCTTAAACCTTGACATAGGTAATATGAAAATTCCATATACAGATTTTAAATCATTAATTAACAAGTTCATTATAAAAAAATGGCAAGAGACGTGGAACATTTGCCAAAATAATAAACTGTTTAAGATGAAGCCGATACTTAAAGAATGGACACCGAGAGTCAGAAGAAGTGGTTATATCCTGCATTCATATAGGACACACATACTTGACCCATTCCTTCCTGTTGGAAGGAGAGGACCCTCCAGTGTGTGGCATACTACTGTGAAGCACTTTCAACTGGATTGTGGTGATCTTTCCCATATCCACCAGACTTACTACAATGCCAACAGTCTGAAAGAACTATTTTCAAAAACGAGCCCCAATACTATTATAGCCTTTCTGAAAAAAGTAAATCTATACAAGAAAATATAACACTAACCAAACCCAAAGATATATATGATGCAAATAGCAAGACTTAATGCAATGAATGTTTTAAAGTAACTTGACCCCAACCAATGGATAATTTAAGAAAAATTGATTTGATCCAACAAATGTTTAAAAGAAATAATCTTGGGATAATGGACCAAAAAAGATGTGATACAACAAATGATTTGGCATTAAATGACCCACAGAGGTTGATATGCGATAAAGCCCAACCAACCAACCAAATATGTCGAGGGCTAATATAGTAGTAAACTTAAATTCATGCATTCAAGGCACCAAGGAGGAAAGCTCACCAGAACAATTAGCATGACAATATTTATAGAAAAGACAAAGAGAAGCCGTAGTCACAGCATCAGAAGAGTCATGGTGGAATAATGGATAACAGCTTAGACTGAGGAATCAGAGTCTAGTTTGGATTCCAGTCATATGCAAGTACCCTTGGAAAAGGTATGAATTTATCTCTTCTCCCCCCAGCTATGGGTTGAATAACAAGAAAGACTGAGTTCTATAGCCTTGGTTGGCAACCAGTATATGGCAGTAAGAATTAGCAATTTACTGCAGGAAAATTTCCACACATGTGGTTGAGGACTACTTGTGGTGCCTAAAATGTTCCATGAAACTTCTAGGGAAGAAGCCAGCTCAACCTACCCAGGATGAATGCTGCTACAGACAGACACATTGCAATAGTGTCTGAAGTCAAGATGCCAGGTTAAGACCAGTTATATTACTGGCCCTTCTTTGACTGGGAATCTTAAGATATATTTCAGAAGCACTATATCAAAGATGATATAAATATTGAATGTATGGGCAAATACCGGTAACAGCTACAGAGATGTGGTTCTACAAAAAGATGCTAAGAATACCATAAGCTGAATATGTGAGTAACATAGAAGTTCTAAAGAAAATAGGGACTAAAAGGACATATAAAATCAGGAGACTGTTGAAATTCTAAGTGCACATTATGAGGAAGCTTGCCATGGAAAAATTAACACTTAAATGATATTTTGAAGGAAGAAGGGCAAAAGGAAATGGAAATTAACTTTCCTAATGAGTAAATGGGTGAGAGTCAAATATTGCTTTGAATGACATAGAACAGGATGTTGTGGAGAGCCATAAATGGGATGACACATAAAGAAGAAACAGCAAACATAATAATGGTGATGTCTATGTGATCTTAGCAATAATGGTAGCGATATATTTGAGATGGTGTTCATTATGACTTTGAAGGTGACGGTACCATTGTTTTAACTAAGATAATAATTTTGATGGTATCTTAGGTAATAGAAACGTTTTTAAGATGATACTTCTTTTTTTTATACTATTGTTCACCCAAGAGCTACTCAAGGTAGAGAATTAATGAATGAGGTTAGTGTAAGGGCATACAAGGAAGGAGTAAGAGGCGCATGTAATGAAGATATGAAGGATAGATAAGTTTACTCTAGACTTGAGGTGGTTAAGATTGTAATGATTGGGAAAGCATCCTCTCGGGAGCGTATTCCACAATGTAACAGTTTTGAGGAAGCAGCTGTCTGAGTGGAACCTTTTTCTTACTTGTTTACATTATTTTCAAGCAGAATATTATCCCTATTTTTTTTTGTTGCTATCAAATTTTTACTGTTTGGATAACAGCCTTCATCAGTACCAACAGCTGAAATCTTGTGATAACAACATTCAAAGATGAGGACAATAGTCCACATGTAAATAATGTAAATATAACTTCTTATGCCAGGAATCCAAACAGAAATTCCTCCTTACTAATGGTATAGAGATGGTATGAAAATGAGATTTGTAAGTGTATATGGCAGGGTTGTTCATAGATGTAAAAATCTGAACTGAGTAGCAAGAGGTTAGTAATATTTCTTCTGTTGCGGGGAAACAGGCTGTAGAATGGGAAATAATTCATCTCCCAGAATGACGTGTAAATTATTTTGAACTATCCATAAAGTTCATGTGCACTTTAAAAAATTTATAACTTTATTTGTATTTGTGACAGAAATTATTTGTAAAAAATGTTATAAAGTTTAATGTACTGAGTTTTAAGTATAGTTATTGAATAATTCTTTACCACAAAATTTGCAACAATTTTTAGATAAGTAAAACATTTTCTTTTTTCAGAATCAATTTAATCCATGGCTTCAACTGACATGTGAAAACAATTGTGTATGCAACCAAACCTAGTTTATTAGAAGATTTGAAAGCTAAAATAACTAATGTGACTTCAGGCATTACTGTAAATTAGTTGGCAAATGTTTTCCGTGAACTGTGAACCTTTGTCTTATTAATGATAGAGGACATGTAGAAACTTAAATAAAATTTCAATAAAACCTTAAAAATATAGATTTACTTCTTTCTAATCTTTTTTACAAATTATTTTTATCGCAAATACAAATAGTTATAAATTTTTTAAAGCGCGCACGAACTTTACGGACACCCTATATATCCCAAAAAGAAAGTAGCTTTAACCTGAAAGCATAAAATTATGTACAAAATATGTGCATTTTAGCATAAAATAACCCAAAGAGGTAGAAAGGCTGCTAAACAAAATCAACCAAACCAATCAGATTCAGAGACTTGTAACTCTTCAGAGGAACTTCTCCCTGATTAGCCATGTCTTCAGGTGTATAGCCATACTCATGGTGCTTAGCCAATTGTGCATTGGTAAGGCTATTTAATTCACAATTAGAGGTTTTGCATTCAGAGTTGTCCTTTTCCTAGACCAGTTTTCACATAAGGCTTTAAGACATAGTCTGACCTACTAATTAATCCTTAGCTAGTGGGAGAAGAGATGGATTCATGCCTTTTGGAACAGTATTTGCACGTAAGTGAATGTAACCAACTTTATTTGGAAATCAAACTCGGCCCTCTGATTCCTCTATTCGAGTTTGCTATTCATTACTCCACCGTGCCTTCATTCTTTTTCATGTTCAGTGTTCCTTCAGGACATAGGCGATCATGGACTTCCACTTGGCTCTCTCTTGTCGCTCTCAATAATTTTTCTCTTGGTATGTTTTTTAAGCCCTACTCTGTCAACTATTTGCTCAGATCTAACAAGTACGTCTCGTGCTGCTTTCCCCATCTCTTCTCCATTTATCTGACCTGTGAGTATCAAGTTCTCCAGTCCTTCCTTCCTCATTACGTGTCCCAGAAACCTCATTTGTCTCTTCCTGGTATTTACTATCAGTTTTCTTCTCGTTTACATCCTTTCCAGCACCTCATTGTTGCACACATGCTCTGTCCATATCCTCAGTATCCTTCTGTAAAACCTCATTTCTGCTGTCTCAAGCCTCTACTTCATCTTTGATGAGATCGTCCAGCATTCATTTCCATCCATCTATGGCATCCTTAGCATCCTTCTGTAAACCACATTTCTGCTGCCTCAAGCCTCTCCTTCATCTTTGATGAGATTGTCCAGCACTCACTTCCATCCGTCTATGGTATCCTTAGCATCCTTCTGTAAACCACGTTTCTGCTGCCTCAAGCCTCTCCTTCATCCTTGATGAGATTGTCCAGCACTCACTTCCATCCGTCTATGGTATCCTTAGCATCCTTCTGTAAAACCACATTTCTGCTACCTCAAGCCTCTACTTCATCTTTGATGAGATTGTCCAGCATTCATTTCCATACAGCACAGATATCACATAACAATCCAGCACTTTTTTCTTTGTTTCTATTGAGATTTAGCGTATCTTAGATATGGCACAAGGTTGAAAGTATGAGATACCTAGTGAGGACTGAACTCACAACTCGGTTGTTATAGGTTCTAGTAAGACAAACTTGCTAAATGTTGAGGTGCCTCCTACAAAAAAAATGGTGAAGTATTAGGATGTGGGAGATTCTAAAGTGATTTCTTTACAAGAAACTAAAGCGTTATT
Source organism: Ascarosepion bandense (assembly GCA_037127315.1). Lineage (NCBI taxonomy): Eukaryota > Metazoa > Mollusca > Cephalopoda > Sepiida > Sepiidae > Ascarosepion > Ascarosepion bandense. The sequence goes on along the minus strand of JBBBDQ010000423.1, from coordinate 4,025,934 downwards.
ACCCTTGGTACTGCTTCCTTTTACTTTTTTATTTGTTTTATATTAATAATATAATATAATATTATATTAATATTGTTACATATTGTTTTATATTAATATTTATATTAATTTGTTACATTCACACTTATGGCTGGATAATTTCTGAATAGGTACCATCCAAGGAATCAAAGGAAAGTGGTTTTGAAATAATGGCATTCGTTCACAATGAAATGTTGGTTGTAATTGTTAAAACACAATCTAAGATAAAATCCTACGAAAGACATTCAGGAATTCCCATTGTTAAAACTAAATACATATGAGAACAAAATGAATCATAATAAATTTGTCAAAAATATGAATCAAAAGATATACTTGGATTATATTACTAGACACAGAAATACATTACAGAAGATAAAGCAAACAGGAAATGTGCGGAAGGTCTTTTTACCCATAATGCATTATTAGTACTTTTTTTTAATTCCTTTCTTTTTCTCTTATTTTCCCATTTTCAGTTCAATAATCTCTATCACTGTATTTATTTGGCTTGCCTTGATTAATGAGGCAGAAATACATCCCACTTAAATTATAAGACATTAGCTAAATTAAGGCACCATTGCCACTAATATTTTACCGTTATGTGAAAAGTATTTCTAAGAAATATATTGGGGTAGACATGGTTCTAGAAAAAGCAAAAAGCTTAGGGTTGCCTGTGTCTTTTGTAACCGCAGAACGAGTGCTAGACAAGACAAGGAATGATAGTGCATGTGCACAGAAGAACCAAAAAGGAGGCTTACAAGTATGCAAATTGTAGTCAGCTCCAGAGAGATAAATGGAGCCTCAATTTGACATTTGGCCATTTTTTGCTTCCAGCCTTTGAAGAAGATAGATTGTTAGTGCATTTAGAAAAAGGAGAAAGAAAGAAAGAAAAGAACTTTGTTCCAACATATATATATATATATATATATATACCAATCCACAAATGCATATATGTAAGAGTCATTTTTGCCACCCCTTGTATAATATTTATCATATCACAAGTCCTGTAATCCATTTATTTCATTGGGATAGCATAAAACATTTAGCCATAACAGTAGTGGGTGTGTCTAGGACAATTTTAGCCCGACACTTTTCAGGCTAGTTTTAAAGTCAAGTTTTTCTTTTCCTAGGTTGACCTACTAAGTCAAAATAACTCCATCTACCCAACTATTTAACCCATTTGTATTGTTAGGGCATGAAATTGATAAAATGCAGCCGTAACTTCTACTCCAACAGTTTCTTTCCTCGCACTTCCCGACTGTGGAATTCTCTTCCAAACGATTGCTTCCCCGACGGCTACAATCTCCAGGAGTTTAAATGTAAGGTCAATAGACACCTCCTAACACACTAAACTGCTCCCATTCTATCAAACACTCTTCCCATCTGCCCGACACTCATCCTCGCTATCCTTACTCATCTATCACCTTTCTCCTGACATTCCCTATGTCTATCCACTCCTTCTCTTTACCTTCCCCTATGTAGCCCCATGCGCAATAGTGGCAGTGGAATGCCTTGCTTGGGGTGAGATGATTAAAAAAAAAAAAAAAAAAAAAAAAAAAATGAAATAATACCACTCAGTTAAGTGACAAGTTTCTCCACATTAATTCTATTAATGTTTTATCCTTAACTTGATATCAACCACTTTATGACAAAAGAAAAAAAAATCTGCTTGCCTAAAATGCTTTTCCACCATTAAACTACTGAAAACAGCAATTTTGGCGCTAAACACAATTTAACACTATACCTTCACTTTTTTTTTTCATTTTCAGTGCTGCCAAATTCAGTTCCTTGGTAAAGAATGTTATGAAGCAACGGCCAGATGATGACAACAGGAATGTGGGGGATGAGATTGACACAGGTGAGAGAAAGACTTTTTAGACATGACATCTGATCCCATGCTTGAATTTTTCTTCAATATCTATTGCTTTTGATTTCTTTTTTCTTTCTTTCTTCAGTGATAATTGCAATTTAATGTTTAATTCAATTGTGTTATTTTGAGCCCATTCAGGTCACCCAAGTTTAGCCAAGAGAAATAGTGCAGCTTGGATTCATATCTGTGAATTCAATTAAGCATACATTGTTTGAAAAACATCTAAATAGATTTTAGAATAACAGAAACATTCTTGGACACGCAGACACACATGTCAGTGATTTAAAGCTAGATTGCATGATTTTAACCTCTTTAAAAAAAATGATCTATGTATAGTGTAACTCCCTTAGTTTTGAACTAAAAACTGATAAAAAATTGCACTATATGTCAGTATATGTAGGACTTCTGGCTCTGCACTTACTTAAATGAAACTGTTTATTTACAATCCCCTCTATTATAATGAAGACTGTTGTTTGTTTATATATATATATATATATATAGTAAAAACTACTAAAGAGTTGTAAGTTTAAAAATGTATTTTTTTTGACAGTATTTGTTTATTTCTATTATATTTAATATTTCAGACCATCCTCGGTCCTTCATCAAAAACAAATGATTTTAAAATTTAAATTAGAAACGTATTTTGCGAGAGCATTCATGGAGAAAGATTGTTTACATCACGTGATGCAGAAAGCAACAGATATTTTTTAAATATTTGTAAACATAAACCTATCTTTAATAATACTTATAAATTTTGTTTTAGAGAAATTTTTTTTAATTGTATCTAAAAAATGTTTAGCTATTGAAATATTTATAAAGATATATATATATATATAATTTCCTCCTGGCATGCTCATGGAGAGAGTGACAATTCCGATGCAGCTTCAGCTCGAATCATTCTCTTTACAATTAGTTATTAAACTTTACTACCAGTTATGAAAGCTCTCTTTTGTTTCTTTTTTTTTTAATCATTTCACCCCAAGCAAGGCAGTACTGGCACTGATGTGCAGGGAGCTACATAAGAGAGTGAAAGTTTTAGGTAGGACAAGAGTGAAGAGAAAGACAAACCAGCTACAGTGGGTGAAAGAAAAAGGGCAAGAGAAGGATGTGAACACAGGAGTGAAGACGGTTGTGAAGGTAGAGAGAAAGGAAAAGAACAAGATACATGGGGTAATATAGAAAGAGCTAGAGTCAAGTGGATAAGAGATTGGAATTGATATTGCATTTAAATTCCTGGAGGTTGTAGCAGTCAGGAAAGCAAGTATATGGAAGGGAATTCCACAGGCAGAAAGTGCAAGAAAAGAGGCTGCTAAATCCTCTCTCTTATAATAAAGACCATTATGTATTTATTTGTGTGTGTATATATATATATATATATATATATATATATAAATATATATATCTTCTATCATGCTCAGGGTTGGGTTTTGGATTATACTTTTATGTCTTAATGTAAGAAAGTCAATAGTAGGTACACGCATATATATAGCCATCATTTTGGACGGCATATTAATAAAAATATTTTGATGGCAAAGGATTCACATGTGTGTGTGTGTGTGTATATATATATGTATATATATGTGTATGTTCCCTCCTGTCATGCCCAGGGGCATCGAGAGAGCTGCATGAGATTAGAGTCGAAAGGAAGAACATGATACAAGGTTTTGTCATGGAAAGGATGTGAGTCAAGAAGATAAGAGATGGCAACCTGTGAAGAAAAAATTAATAATCCTCTCAAATATTTTGCTGCCATTTTTGACAGCAGGGGTACACTCATTAACAATATTAATGCTGCAAAACCCACAGTAGCCACACCCAGCATAAAATTCCAATCCTATAGTCTGCAAGGGCAACTAATTTGCACTAAGGTAGAAGAAGATTGTATAGCTATATTTACTTTTATTCTAATAAATCAAATATATTTATAAGTGTTTGTGCATCTTAATAAAATGGAGTAGAATACCCAAATGACAGGAATATTGCATATTAGATCTTTTATGGTTTATCAACCCTTTGTGCGTTATTTAGAGTCTAAACATTATTTGATGTATATGACAAATGTAAAACCGTTTCATTTAAATAAAAGAAATAAAATCAAAGGGAAAACCTGTTAAAAGAAGAATTTCTGAAGCATTTCTTCTATGCCAGTGAAGAATATTAGCCCAAGAAATCAAAAGTCAATCTTGTTGTGGTTAGCATCAGCCATACTGTTGGAAAGCAGAGAGGAGTATCTCAGATGCTTAATAAAAAGCATTTCTTAAAATATTTTCATGGTAACTTTTCTGATTAGCATTTTTTCTTTCTACCTTGACTACATGAGTTCCAGTGTATAACTAGATTGGCAACTAGGTCTTGCCATTTTACTGTTGAAATAGCTAGATGCAACTGTCACATCTATTCTAACAGTTTTTGGTACTTACCGCTTGTAGAACTCCCTTCCAATTTCTTGCTTCCTCAGTCAGTCAGTTATGTACCGTACGTGATACCCGCTAGGTTGATCATGTCTCTTTTGATTCATGCCTGATGGTTTTAGCATCATCCATAACTTCAACTGCAGGATCAAGTTTCGGCAGGAAATTACAGATGTATGATTCCTTGAAATTTTGTCATTCATTTTAATGATAGCCAAGAATATGAATAAAATAATTTTCATACAAGTGATCAAATTATTTTGTGCATTGAATTGATATTATTGAGGTCAATTTCAGTATTTATAATGATAATGGTGATATTTTTTTTATAATCTTTTCATCCCAAGCAAAGCAGAACTGCCACTGCTGTGCAGGGGGTTACATAAGAAGTGAGTGATAAGAAAGAGGAACAAATTACAAGGGAGTCAGAGAATGAGTAAAAAAAGGATGGTAATACAGTTGTCGAGAGGGCTGCATGAGATTAGAGTGGAAAGGAAGAAGAACATGATACGAGGCTTGTCAGGGAAAAGATGCGAGTCAAGAAGAAATTGACTTTGCATTTAAATTCTTGGAGATTGTAGCTTTCAGGAACGCGAGTATAAGGAAGAGAATTCCACAGGCCTGAAGTGTGAGCAAAGAAGCTGTTGAGTAGAAGTTGCAGTTACATTTGATTGGTTTCACTGTAAAAGGGTGGGACCTAGTTGATAGTCTAGTAGCTCAAGTAAACTCATGCAGAGGGGGCACTTGGGATCTAAGCTCATCAAAGCAGAAGCTGTGAAAGTATTTCTAGAAGAGAAAGAGGGAAGTCACAGTACGTCTGTGAGAAAGTGACTGGAGTTGAGCTACCAGGTCGGGATCAATTACATTACAGATTCTTCATTTTGTCAAGAACACCAAGATAAATAGCCGGGGCACCCCATCAGATGTGACAGCAGTATTCAATGTATAGGTGAATGGTAGATTTATATATGTAGGAGCAGTTGTCTATGGTGTTTAGCAGCTTCGTTTTGGAAGCATTCAAATTTAGTGTTTTCTTGATGGCTCTGTAATTGAACCATCATGAAATATTCAAGTGAGTTTTACAGCTTTATGCCCTTACTGACACCAACCAGTTCAGAAAACTGGAAATTCAGTGCTTTTATCAAGACACCATCTTTAAGAAGATTATCTACCAAGGTCAATGAGTTCAGCTTACTCTATTCTACGCAGTAGATGTAGAGGTTTTTATATCAGAGATTTCCTTCTTTTAGATAAGTTGCTATCCTAAGCTAATCACTCTTACCCAGCCTTTTTCTCTTAAATGACCCCAGTTTAGAGGTTAACTATTTACCATATCTGGAACCCTAACAGGTGCTACCACCCCAGGTCGGGATGGACCTGGGAATAACAGCATTTAATAAGTGGTTCCACGCTTCTCTAAACCTTTAATCTCCCAATCAGTGGCCTTGCTGCCAGGTATAGTATATCATCATACCCAGGGTTTTCTCTTAAAACACTTTTTCTGGAAAATAGGTTTCTCAAGTTCAGTAGCTGTTATTATTCTTTCCAGTATTGGAGATTTCCTTCCTAACCTTTTGTTTGAAGTAGTGTGGAATGTCAGCATCTTGGTTATGTTCTTATTCTCTGTGTTACATGTGCTATCCATTTTAGTTGTTGCTGATGTTGAAAGTTCTCAAGTGATGTGGTTTCTGTTATTTGACACAGTTCTTAGATGTTCCAATGCTAGTTCATGAGATTTAAAGAAGGATTGTTTTCACTATTTACATTATTCAGACTATTGTCTTCATCTTGGTTGCCATTTATACAACATTTTGGCTGTCGTACACTTTGGCCTTCTTCAGGTTTTAGGAATTTTAAACTGAAACCTTTATTACGAATAAACCCTTTATTCGTAATAATGGGTTCAAAATTCCTAAGAATACAACAGAGCATACAACAGCCAAAACGCTGTACACATGGCAACCAAGATGAGGACAATAGTCTGAATAATATAAATGGTGTAAATACTACCTCATTTCAGAAATATAGATATATACAGGATGATCCACTTGGAGACTTACACACTGAAAGTGCTCAAAGTTATTCTTAACCATTGATCTTAGAAAGTGGTTTTATACAACTGATGTTTTAGATATTTCTGAATAAGTTTCACACAATGCATAGCATCCAGATGAAAGTCTCAATCTGCTGAGATTATTTAAGAATGTGATTAGAGTTTTTAGGTTAATTTTTTTGTTTTGTAGCAATTTGCAATATTAGGTAAAACTATCCCATATCCTATTTTATAAATAATTTTTTATCTCTTATACAAGATTTTTATGCCTCGACCAATGTATTTGAAGTTTTGATAATTTGCTAAACACTATGCTGTATTTTTGGGAAGAATTCAGGATCTGTCCCATGACTGCTTCCATTCAAAGTCCAGATCTTTGTTTCTGTTTTGTAAAAGGTTTATTATGAGACTTTCTTCTTGGAATACTTGGTAAGGGATACTGACTTTTGGTACAAGATCATTATTGTCCCAGCTACCCCTCCTATCACACTAACTCCCAACTATTCTCACAACACTCTCATCTACCCAACCCTCATTCTCGGTATCCTCACTCGCCTATCACCCACCCTCTGTTATTTCCTATATTTAATCAGCCTTTCTCCACTCTACGTAGCCCCCTACACAGTAGTGGCAGTGACATGCCTTGCTCGGGGTGAAATGCTTATAAAAAATTTAAAAAAAATAAAAAATCCATGCCAATCTCTTTGCATCTATGCTTGTATATGCACAGAGCATAATCTCATTTCCTCCTTACTGGACTCCAGATGAGGTTTCATATGTTTTGGTATTGGGGTCTTCATCAGATATGTATGACTTTGTAGACCAATATAGCTCTTTTATCAGAACTAGACATTCAGTAGATTCAGAGCCTGAAAGGTAATTTCTAATGGATGAGGAAAAGGAAGTCTCTGTTGATGTGATTGTATGCTGCCATGAGGTGAATTTAAGTGTTGGTTTGTGAATTTGTTTACATAGTAATTGTGAAACTACCTTCCTTATAGTTGCTACTCTGATAGCTACAATCTTCAAAAATTTAAATGCAACATCAATTGCCATCTATCTTCTTGAATCCTGTTCATCTTTTATCCATTCTTCAATACCTATTGTACCCAGTCTTTTCCCTCCTTGCACACTAGAGGCAGTCCTATCTTGCTTGGAGTGAAATGATGAAAACAAATTTTTAAATTAAAAAAAATTTATTGGTTTCCATTTTTGTCTTTTGACACCAACTACATTTGAACTGAGTTTGAAGAGGTAAAGTTTTTTTCATTTATCAGTGCCCACTGACTTTAACATTACTCCAACACTCATCCACTTATTGCAAAAAGAATGAATAAAACTAACAAATTATAATACGGTGGCAAGTGATGAATTTGATAATAAAATCTTGACTTTAGCAATTTTTTTTTTACCTAAAATTGTTTCGACAAATTTGGACACTTAGTTCATATTATGCTCATTGAAAATCAGGAAGAAACGGATTCATAGGAAATATGAGGCCATTTAACTCCAACTCGGATATGGCAGCAATAAACTGTTTCCCACTTAATCTGAAATTGTTACTTATAGAAGAGATTGAAGGTAAGAGAGACAGAGGAATGCAACAAATAACCTAGCTGATGAGCTTTATAGAAAGGATGGCGGACTATGGTTTGGCAAAAAGGTAAAATTTATTAAGAGCTACAAAGACAGTGTCTTGATCGCCAATGTCCTGAAGGGAAAAACCATTCACCCAATATAATCTCGAGAGCCACTCAAGGTAGAGGATTAAATTGGTGATGGTGATTTTCCAAGTGTATCTTAGATATGGCACAAAGCCAAAAGTATGTGGGTACTGTGTGAGGATCAAACTCCCTACCCAGTCATAATTGCTCTAGCAAGACAAACTTTCTAGCCCTCACAACATGTCAAAATACCCAAATTGGGGATAAGGAATGAAGTGTGTAATATGAATGGAAGATATGGTGGTAGGAAGTTAACATGAGGTGGGTAGATAATGATTGACCCTTGACCTAAAGTGATTAAAATCACTTCCCTGAAGTACTACAAGAAAGTTTGCTTTAGAAAGTAGCAGTAGAACTTTCTTCTTACCTTTGGAACATGGGAGTAATGTGAGTGATTCAACTCCTTGAAAGAAGCATGGTGCATTCTAGCTATAAAAGCTTGAACTTGTGAGACTAAAAAAATAGAGCTTGTCCAAACATTTGCCATGGAAATAGCAATAGAGTAGAAATAGAACTTGTGCTGATTTATCTGTGAGATGGAAGCTGAAAAGAGGAGAGTGAGACTTTGCCCATAAGATGGCATAAATGATTTTGATCTCTCTCACAGTGATAAAGTAAAACTTGAGCAGGGTTAAGAGCTTGGATATGGCAGTCATATTACATTTTGGCTCTTGTTAAGATAAACCATGGCAGGAGGACTTAGATTCTTACTGGAACAATAAAATGAGCTGACCATTTTTACCAGAATCTTTAGCAATAGATCATATATAAGAGTTTCACTCAAAGTCTGAAGTGAACTTGAAACAACACAGTGCGATGAATAAATAATCATGTAAATTATGCAAAATTGAAAATAACTGATATCTTATTTTAACAGATATATTTACCAAAATTACACAAAAATATCTTTAAATAAATACTAAAGAGTAAATACCAAGCAGTATAGCATGCTGTTTCCAAATATCTGGTGGGTTAAATTGTGTCACAGTGCCCAACTGACCCTACTATACTGTGCAGTAAAAAAAATGCATGCACAAAATATGAAATAGCAACAATTTACCCATTGTGCCCTGTATTCTAAGAATAGAACCTTATTAATAGTAAAGCTATTCATTGTGACTGGTAAGAACTCCTTGTCTAAACAGTATTAATAAAATGATACCAGCTTGGTTTTTTTGTGGTTACAAAAATTACAAGCCAGTTTTTAACCCATTGAACTGTTAGAGCTCGGTCAGAGAAGAGATCAGCTGCAAAGCTCCAGTCATATTGATTCTTTAAATGCATACTGAACAAATGTGGTTCTAAAAGGTTTACATTCTTGTTGTATGACAGAGTTTGTAGCAAATGATACACTAAAACAGAGAAAGACAGACTCCTACTTTGTAGCAGGTAGTTGTTCTATTTAATTATTTGGTGGTTGGAGGATGGGATCAACCTGTCCCTAGTTCTGGGTATGACAATAAACTACATCCAGCAGCAACACCTCTGATTAGGAGGTTGTGAGGAGCATCAAACCACCTTTTACTTGCTGTTGTTCCCCAGTCCACCCTGACCTTGGATGGTAGCACCTGTTAGGGTCCCAGCTATGGGCAAATAGTTAACCCCAAATTGAGATCAAAACACTATGAAAGTATAAAAGTACACTTTTATAGAAATATATACATAAAAATAGATTTTTTATAGAAGAATATACATTTTGGAAGGAAAAATATGATTACCAGCAATACATTTTTGAATACAAAACTGGAAGACATCTTCAGTTTTCTAAAATTAAAATAAAAAATTTTTTTTTATCAAAATCTGACTAAATGAACCTTCTCACTATAACCAAACACTAAAAAAATCGGCGGACCTGAAGGAGACTACCACCACCTTTAAATTTGTTGTGCAATCTTATTGATTACACCCTAAACTTTCCGATTGACAAAAAAAATTTGGAAAAATTTCAGTATTTCAACAATTTTAGTGGGGGCTCAGTTTCTCATACAATTATAGTAAATCGATTCACCATTTTGGAACCACTCGCTGGTACGAAATTACCATCACCTCTAAATTGGTTGATTATCATTTGTTTTTTTACTATTTTCATTGCAATCTTATCGATTAAACCCTAAACTTTCTGATTGACAAAAGAATTTGCAAAAATTTCAACATTTAAACAATTTTAGCAGGGGAGGGGCACAGTTTTTCATACAATCTTATAGTAAATCGATCCTGTGTAATTAACTTTTTTGCTTGCACATATTCAAATACTGAATCCTTTGTGAAATTTTTTAATAAAGCCATTCTTGGAATTTCCGAAGATGTCATTGTAAGAACTAAAAAAAACTTGAAAATGACAAAAACAAGAGCAACAACTCATTCCAAAAAAACAAAACAAATCAACCCCAATGCGAGTGGTCCCAGAATGGAGGATCACTTTACTATAATGTTGTATGAGAAACTGCACCCCCCCCACTAAAATTGTTTAAATATTGAAATTTTTTCAAATTTTGTTTTTTGATAATTGGAAATTTTATGTAATAACCGATAAGACTGCACTGAAAAAAGTAAAAACAAAATGAAAAACCACAAATTTAAAGGTGGTAGTAGTCTCCCTCAGGTCTGCCGAAAGAATATCTTATAACCTTACCTTTTTGGCATTAAATAACACACAGAGGCTGATACACCATTAAACCAAACTCAACCTGTCCCACTTTCTGGCAAAAGAGTAAAGAGAACTGGCCTCAAATCTTTCTTTTCTTGGGTTTATACTCAAGTCAAGATTGTAAATGCCAAATTTTTTAAGATGAAGAATTGTCAAAATACTATGTCTTAAAATAACATTTTTATGCAAATAGCAACAATACAACAAAATACAAAATATACATGTGTACACAGACAGCTAAAAAGTAAGAAAAACCATAAGGTATTGCTGTTAGGAAGTGTGTGTGTGTGTGTGTGTGTGTGTGTGTGTGTGTGTGTGTGTGTGTGTGTGTGTGTGTGTGTGTGTTAAAATCTAAAGAAATTAAATTTTCTCTGGTGGTGACAAGGGATGCTGCTATATTTTTGGGTTAAAAAACGAGGAGAAGGATTTATTGTTTTGTTCTTTTATAGTCCTGAATCACCTACCCAGCATCTTGAGAGACATTGTAGCTCAGATTAGAACAGAGAGAAAGAGATTATAGCTGGCAATACATTGAAACAAAGAGAGTGAGAAACTCTTCCATCTTTAGTAAACAGTTTTCCAGTTGTTCTGAATAGTTCTTTGGTGTTGGTGAAGCAAACCAGACTGTCCTGCTTTCTGGTGAAATGACAGAGAGAACTGACATCAAAGTTCTCTTTTTATAGGTTTATACTGATGCCAATAAGTGGTTGGGGATAGAGGTGAATATGAGTAGAATTGTATTTTGTTTTGATTCAGAGTCTTTGATCTTTTGTTTTATTTCTACAAGTATCTAGTTTCAGAAACAAATTTGAGATGTCCTTAAGAATGCTAAGTGTTATGGTTAATGAGGTGTTAAGGAGATAAGTAGGTGATACTTTTCAGAGTTTTTAATAAATATTTTTATTTCATTTTATTCATCAAACTTTGCCTACTAATACACCTTAAAAATTTCAAAGAGATAAGATCAAGGAGAAAGTTCTGGGGGACACTGGCATTGATCTGATGGGTTTCTAATGGAAATTAGTCATTCACAATTAATTTTATCCCATTATCTATATTGTTCAGACTGTTGTTCCCATCTTTGTTATATTTGTAGTAATATGTCTCTTGTAATTTTTCAAGTTCTTCACTGCCAAGTCTTTGTCCTTGAATCTCACAGCTGACTTGTTGAAACTTATTCCTTGCCACCCAGTAATCCTCATTTTTCCACACACCTTGAGCGAAGTCTTCTAAAATCTTCTTAAAGACAAAATCTGCTCACTTTTATGTGTGCCTCATTCAGTTATAGAGTTTCTTTACTCACACCTGGTATTTAATTAGTCCTAAGGCACTGATTAATCTACATGACCATGTATGGCACAGGTGTTTTTGTGCTTCTTTTGTTGGGGAAATAGGCCTTGCCCATGACAATATTTCTAACGCTTCAAATATTGTACCTTCAACCTTCTTCCAGTGACTGGAATTTTTAAACTGAATCCTTTATTTCAATCACTGGGGTAAATTGTTCTCATTCTATGAGTAATGCTACTTCCAGATGTCTCAGTTATCTCAATCTAACTCAACTAACCCAGTAATCAAAATAAAGGTTTTCGTTAAAAATTCCAGTCACCTGAAGTGTACAATGGCCAAAAAGTTGTGAATATGTATGGCACAGGTGATTTTGTACCTCTTTTGTTGGAGAGATAGGCTATGCCTAATACAATATTCTTGATGTTTCAGCCATTGTATGCTCTAACCTTCTTCAGGTGACTAGAATTTTTGAACTGAACCCTTTATTTTGATCACTGGCGTAGGCTGTATTCATTTTTTGAGTAATGCTACTTACAGATGTCTTTGTTATCTCAATCTAACTCAGCTACCCTAGTGATCAAAATAAAAGGTTTGATTTAAAATTCCAGTCACCTGAAGAAGATCAGAGCATACAATGGCCGAAACTTTGTGAATATAACAATAAAGATGAGGACAACAGTCCAAACAATGTAAATATTTCATCTCAGAAATATAGGCAAATATATTTGTTGAAAATAATAAGTTGCTTTTATTTCTTAGAAAATGAGATCAGTTAAAATCAAAAACTATTGTTTGGATTCTTTTTCTTTGTTCAATTTCCTGGTGCTTCCTTTGGGCTCTTGTAACCAATTTAGATTGTTTCTTCTTGAATTCTTTTTTTTACTCGTCTATTATCCAGCAACCATTTTCTGGTACTGCATACTGATTGACATTACCACGTCATCCCTTCTGTGACGTCAGAAAGGTTAAGTCTGTTTTGATTTATTATTCATCTTACCTGTTTGATATTTCAGGATCTCGATCCCTAGCGGGAAAGAGTGCTAAAATGGCATCTTCTATATTGTCAGCATTCGGCACTGAATCCAGCTGCACAGATGATGACCAACACAGTGAGAGCCAAGGATCGACCATTATGACGCCAACGCGAGCACGAAGGTTAGTTGCTTTTTTTTTCCTGTTCAGTTTTTATCATCTTAAGTTAAATTTTTAACAAGTAATATATTTCAAAAATGGTTTTGATGCAGCTTTATATATTAAAATGACAACTGTAAAGCTCTATTTAAGAATTACTCAGTTACATACAATATTTGCCATTGACGATCGTTTTTGTCTTTTAATTTATTGTATCCTGGGTCAGTCAGTCAGTTAAGTGCCATACGTGATACACACTTGGGCGATCATGTCTCAAAAGAGACATGACTGACTGGGCAGAAGATTATCTCACAGTAGGTTGCCATTGCTTTCTGCGGTAGACTGGTTGCCGACCAAGGCTATAGAACCCAATCTGTCCTGTTATTTAACCCATAACTGGAAGGAATAGATGGATTAATACCTTTTCCAAGGGTATTTGCGCGTAAGTGAATGCAATGAATTCGAACTCGGCTCCCCAATTTCTCATTCCGAGCTGATATCCAGTGCACCACAACGCACATCTGCACGTATCCTGGGTATGGCGATAAAATAAATCTGGTATTATGATGTGTTGGGACGCCCGTGCCTATTCGGCTATAATGGACTATTCCATTACTATGTAAAGTAATGGTGGCATCTACATAGGAGAGTGTGCTGAGCAGCCGATCGACAAGTCAGTCATAGACTTCTGGTGACGACCCGGAAGTACCCATTGATCATACTACGTCTTACGACGGTTGAGACGATTAATCTTTATTCTTGTATTGGATACTAATAACCTTTGTAAATACTATTTTCACGGAATACAACGATTAACCTATTCCTGTTGTTGAGTTATTTATTCTTACTCACGACATAACATGATGATAAACTATCTCTCATCCGGAAGTTCTGAGGAGTGTGGAACTACTTCTTAAATATTATTGTTCTCATGTCCAACCTGACTTTGGGTGGTAACACCTGTTAGGGTCCATGCTATAAGTAAATAGTTAACCCTCAAATAGGGTTAAAACACTGTGAAAGTATAAAACTAAAGTTTTATAGTAAAAATACCAACAATACATTTTTGGAAATAAATTTTTTGCCAAAAATGAATACATATTCTATTCATATGAATCTATCCTGTAAATCTTATTGGCATTAAATGACTCATTGAGGTGTTGAAATGCTATAAAAAAAATCTAAACTTAATTTATCATTATACTTTGATTGTATAATAATATCACCATATTGGGTACTGTGTAATATTCAGATAATTTATTTAGTTTTGTGGCATTATGATAAAAGATCTCTTTGGAGATTTTGTTCTCTAACCTGGAAACCAATGATTGGCTTAACATCAATGACAGACACAACAGATACATAAAAATATAATATTATATTTTTATTCTCTTTGGGGACCATTATGTGTAGAAGTGTAGTCAAAGGGAGTCACACACAAAAACACTCATATGAGGGAATTGACTGGCTGCAGTTGTCGTCATTTGCATTCTTTCTGACTTCATAGCTGTTCTCTCATCTCTGCCTGGATCCTTGCTCTTATATAGGCTATTTCTGAATTTCAGTCGATTACGTCATCTTTTTTTTGGCGGCACATTTGTTTCATATTATTATCGTTTATTATTGTTTCATAGTATTATCGAATGTAATGACATAAGAGGCTAGCTGCCTCTTATGTCATTACATTCTCCTGTCATTGTTTAATATTTTCTGTTTGACCGAATTAATTTTGTGGGTCACAGATGCATCATCTTAATCCCTGTCTTTGTATGGCTTATATTCTTCGACCTTAAACATTGCTGTTCACAAAAGTACAATTACATTCCTTCAATGCAAGCCTGGTCTCTGCATTCTCAGTTTTCTAAAATAATATTTATTTAATGTAAATACACTTCTGTTTTATATTTCCTGACCTTAAAAACAGCTGTCTCAATGCAAAATATTTCTTCAATGTAAACACACATTTTGTTTGCTAGCCTGCATTCTTGCTGTTTAATGATATTTGTTTAATGTGAAAACACTTCTGAGCAAAATTATATCCTGTGGGTCACAGAATATATAGCAATTTTACATCCATCTCTAATACCACCACAACGGGTCCAGTGACTGAACTCCCTGTTATTATGTCACCAATTTCATGCACCAGTACTTTAAATCACTAGGAAAGGATCTTACAAACTTAAACTCATTGGTAACAGGGCAAGCAATAACTGAGCAGTACTAGAAAAAAAAACAAGAAATTATTGAGCTTATGCTACCATGCTCTCGATTTACAAGAGTCAGCTCAGACCATGAAGGGAATATTGCTGCCATATCTTTCTTGCATATTTATAAATGATATTTACAGAATCTGTCTTACATATTTGTTAGTCTACCATTCATCTTTGCTTTGAATATTGCTGCCACATATGGTCTGGTACTGCTGCAATATATTAACAATTCTTGATAAAATACAAAGAATTACCTGCAGTGTTATTGGCTCTGACCTGGCATCTCAGCTGCAGTCACTTTCCCACCACCATAATGTAACTTCCCTGTACCTTTTTTTTAATATTAATGTTAATTGTTTTGATGAACTTTCCTCTATGATACCTAGACTTTATGAATTTTAGTGCAGTACTAGATTGGCAGTAAGGTCTCATCATTTTACAGTTGAAATGATTTCTTCTATCACACTTCGTGCTTGTGGAACCCTCTTCCAGCTTCTTCCTTTCCAGTCAACTTTGAACCTAAAAATGTAAATGCAATATCAATTGTTATCTTCTGTCTTAATTCTTATTTTATAGTCGTTTTTCTTTACTCATTGACCTTTTGCAATTTATTAGATTTATTGCCTTGCTTGGGGTAAAATGAAAAATAAACTGTCACCGTGTCTATCTTTTTTACTCGGGTGCAAACCAAATTGCAAACAAAGTCTTTTGCATGACATAATTTGGTATTAAATAATCAAAAAAAGGTTGATATGACCTAAACAAAACCAATGAATAATAATTCATTGCAAAGAGATTTTCACAGAAAAAAAAATGTGAACACTGCATTTTCCTTTCTTCTTAATTTTTTTATTTTATTTTGTCTTTCATTTTTTTATTATTCAATCTTTTCATTTTCTTTTGTTCTTTTACTTTTTCTTGAATTTTTTTCTTTGTATTTTTGATTTTCTGTTGTTTTCTTTTTTTAATATTATTTTTTAATTTTTTTTTTTGCATTCCTCCTAAATTATATTTTTTTTTATATCTGCCTTTCAATTTTGTTTTGAAATCTTTTTTATTTTTTATTTTTTTTGTATTTTTGCTCCATTCTTCATTTTTTACTTTTTTATTTGTTATTTTTCTTTCTTTATCTTTTTTATTGTTTTTTATTCTTTTATCATTTTTATTTCCTTTTATTATTGTTCTTATTTTCTTTTTCTTTTTTTTTGCATTTTCCTCTTTGTCCACTTAATTTTGATTATTGTCTTTTGTAATATTCTTTGTAAACTACATTTTTTCTTACTCCCTTTTTATTCATTCTTTTTTCTCCCCTTGCACCATTTTTTATTTTTTACCAGATCTTTTATTCTTTTTCTCATCTTTTTATTATTGTTTCTTTTTTGTTTTATTTTTTCTTATTTTTTCACATTTCCCATTCCTTCCCTTATTTTCGTCCATTATTCTTTATAAAAATTCTCTCTCCCATTGAGGTTTTTCTTTATTCATTCAATTCTTTTCTTATTGTTCTATTTCTCATTCTTTTTTTTTTTTTGCTTCATTATTCTTTTTCAGTAATTGTTTTTCATTTTATTACTGTTATTCTTGTATTTTTCATTATTTTCTTTTTATTTTATTATATTTTAATCTTTTATTTTTAGTTTCTTTTTTTTAATCTTTTCTTTTTCCCAATTTAAAAATAGTATATCTTTTCTTCCAATATTTTTTCTTTCCTTTCCATCTCCTTCAAATACTCTTTAACAAAAACACACTTATTTCTCTTAGGCCAGAAGTGTTTCCAATCAATATTGCTTGTTTTACGTCTGCTTCAGACAAAGATGAAAGGAAAAAAAAAGATTATTTTATGTCTCTGATAAACACCAAATATTAGGAAATAATAATAATAAAATTAGTCCTAACAAAAGACATCTTAAGACTGGTCAGAAAACAAGCACAAGAACTACAGAAATAAGATGTGGTTTTACATGATTACCATTTATAAAACAAACATTTCTTACAGAAGAATGCAGGCATTGGACCATTATTACAAGTTGTATATTTAAGCTTTTTCTAATCCAAAATTTTAAAGGAGATTAAAGAAAACCAGATCACTTCTACAGAATCAGATCATAAATTTTTAGAGATAAGTCCTAGTTCTCTTTTGGAGGGGTTAATCAATCTCGTTTGTAGTTTATTATTGAAGTTGGGCTTGTGCTCTTTAAAAAGTAAGTATGCATTTTCCAGGTGAATTTTTCCCATTCTGTCTTCAATCTTAAATTTACTTGCAAATTCACTCACATCTTGGTTGATTTTAGATAGTCTCATGATCATTGGATATCGGCTTGGAACGAGAAATCGGTGGGGGCCGAGTTCGAATTCCAGCAGAATTCATTGCATTCACTTATGCGCAAATACCCTTGGAAAAGGTATTAATCAGTCTCTACCTTCCAGTTATGGATTAAATAACAGGATAGACTGGGTTCTATAGCCTTGGTTGGCAACCAGTCTACTGCAGAAAGCAATGGCAACCTACTGTGGGATAATCTTCTGCCCAGTCAGTCTGTCTCTTTCGAGACATGATCACCCAAGTGTGTATCACGTATGGCACTTAACTAACTGACTGACATGATTTCTATCAACTTTATAAGTACTAGTAATTTTTCTCAAGATGATCTACATATATAACAAAAATAATCTATTTTATATTTCAAATTTTTTGATTATTAAACATATTTCTTTCTATTTTTTATAACATTTTTTATTCTATAAAAAGTGGATCAAAAATGGGGGAATAAAATAAAATGTAAGTAAAAAAAAAAAGAAGAAATGTTCAGAACAGTGCTTCATTTAAAGCAGTAAAAAATTTTCAATTTTACTCTGCCTCGAGGCTTAGTAAACAAATTAACAACACTTTATTTTAATGGAATATATTCCAGTTTGATTGTACAATATTCAATCTCAGTCCTCATAAAGTAGTACTTTAGGCTTACATGTTTTTAATGTTGATGGAAATTCCAATTGAGACAGGAATCAACAAAACATATTTTGGGTTGTAAGAAAAATTCTTTTCCTGCAAGTGAATATTGCATCAACAATTTTTTCAGAATAAGATTTTTCAGATACAAGTCTACTATTTAGCCCATAGTTGGGGGAGAGATGGACTCATAAGTTCCCTAAGAATTTGCATGTAAGTGAATGCAATGAACAAAACTGGAAGTCAAACTTGGCTCTCCAGTTACATATTCTGAGCTTCTACCCACACACCCACCTGAACACTACAATCAAAGCCAATCATTATCTATCCTCCTTATCCTCACTGCCTACCACCTTTTTTCACTCATACCTACTATACATCTAGTTTGTTGTTTTAATGATTTGAAAATCAAACGTATTTCTTTGTGATTGTCATTTCACAACAGGAGTTTGTAGCCCAGGGAGGAAAATCTGAGTTGCTACTCATGAAATAAAAGATTAAATTTTATAATAACACACGACAACAGAATTAAGACATGAGATATGCAAATGACATAGTATTGATAGCAGATAGAGTAAAAAACTACAAGATCTCTTACAGAAGTTAGTGAAGGAAAACAAGAAGAAATGACTAAACATCAGTTTTTTTTGTTTTTTTTTAATCAGATCCCCCGGGCAGGGCGGTAAGGCCACTGGTGTGCAGGGGGCTATGTAAGAGTGAAAAGATTGGAAAAGAGAAAGCCAGAAACCACATCCTAAACAGGGAACAAGGGATGAGCCTCTACACCTGTTCAATAGATGTGGGTGGAGTGTGAACAGGGCGATAGTTCAGTCTATCTACTCCAATTGAAAAAAAACAAATAAACAAAAAGGAAAAGTGAAAAGATTGGATAAGAGAAAGCCAGAAACCACATCCTAAACAAGGAACAAGGGATGAGCCTCTACACCTGTTCAATAGATGTGGGTGGAGTGTGAACAGGGCGATAGTTCAGTCTATCTATTCCAATAGAAAAAAAAAACAAAACAAAAAGGAAAAGTGAAGAGATTAAAAAAGAGAAAGTCGGAAACCACATCCTAAACTGGGAACAAGGAATGAGCCTCTACACCTGTTCAATAGATGTGGGTGGAGTGTGAACCGGGCGATAGTTCAGTCTATCTACTCCAATTGAAAAAAGCAAATAAACAAAAAGGAAAAGTGAAAAGATTGGATAAGAGAAAGCCGGAAACCACATCCTAAACAGGGAACAAGGGATGAGCCTCTACACCTGTTCAATAGACGTGGATGGAGAGTGAACTGGGCGATTGTTCAGAAAAAAAAATTAAGTTTTAACTTAGTATAAGTTGAAATGAAATTTAAACGCAAAAATTATTTACAATAGCAAAATACTACCCCTGTTAAAATATTCAGACAAATTAAAGACAAAAAATGACTAAACATCAGTTGCAAGAGGAAATGACTAAACATCAGTTGCAAGAAGAAATGACTAAACATCAGTTGCAAGAGGAAATGACTAAACATCAGTTGCAAGAGGAAATGACTAAACATCAGTTGCAAGAAGAAAGGACTAAACATCAGTTGCAAGAAGAAAGGACTAAACATCAATTGCAAGAAGACAGAATGCTTGGTTGTTAGCAAAAAGATGAACCCGAAATGCAAATTACAAATTGAGATACCAAAATCAGTCAAGTAAAAAATTTTTAAATATCTGGCAAATGCTTTAACAGAGGATGGAAAGTCAGTCACTTAAGTGCTATACATGATACACACTTGGGCGATCATGTCTCGAAAGAGACATGACTGACTGGGCAGAAGATTATCCTGCAGTGGGTTGCTATTGCTTTCTGCAGTAGACTGTTTGCCGACTAAGGCTACAGAACCCAATCTGTCCTATTATTTAACCCATAACTGGAGGGAAGAGATGGATTAATACCTTTCCCAAGGATATTTGCATGTTAGTGAATGCAAGGAATTCGACTGGAATTCGAACTTGGCTTCCCGATTTCTCATTCTGAGCTGATATCCACTGCACCACGACACACATCCATATTGAAATCCAAAAGTGCATTTGGATAGACAAAGATACATTCCATAATCTAAGCATAGTATTGAGAAACAGCAAAATTTCATTAGAAACAAATTGCACTGAACTGTTAACCCTCTAGGGCCATTCGTATCATATTTGATACAGTATTTCCCTATAAGGAAACATTTGGTATTCATTGACTGAGCAGTCAGTACTGCTTTCATTTGAAATTTATAAAATATTTCTCTTAAAAAATTTTTCAGGAAAATATTTCTTTCAAAGCTTGTTTTCATACTGTATCAAATATGATACGAATGGCCCTAGAGGGTTAAATACCAGTTCTCTTATATTGTAATGAATGCTGGGCAATCTCCTCAACAGTGAAGAAGAGACTTCAAATAACAGAAATGTGGTTCTACACATGGATATGTGAAGATATCATCAATAAAACATGTTAACAACAGTTAAGTTTTAGAGAACATGAAAACAAGAAGGAAGCTTACAGCTTACATCAAGAAGAGCTAGTTGAAATTTATAGGTTTCATAATGAGGAAAGAGGGTTTGCAAAATCTGGCACTCACAGGGCAGATTTAAGGCAAGAAGGACAGAGGAAAACAATGTATAACCTACTTAGTGAGCCTGAGAAAATGAACGGCAGAACAAGATTCAAGAGAAATAACAAAAACAATTTAATTACAGCTATGAAGCACAGGCAGTTGTGGAGAGCCATGACTGCCGACATCCTGAGACATAACAAAGAAGAAACATTAACATCCACTGGCCACACTATTTGCATGGATTCTTGCAACTTTGTCACCATTCCATTCTATTGTTCATCTTGTTTGGCAGGTCAGGTATCGTCAGTTTTGGCTTGTCATCCTTTGCTATATCTTTCATGTGAAGACTGCCGCAAGATTTCACTAAATATTCTTTTTAAATCTCCAGAAATGTCCTGCAAATTGGATTTTACTCTCTTTGACGAAGTCTGATCATCTATGCACCGTGTCCCTTCAGGACGTAGGCGACCATGATCTTTCACCTCTTCCTGTCCCTTGTAGCTTTTAACACCCCTTCTCCTGTGACCTCTTCCAAACCCCACTTTGCTATCCATCTGCTCAAGTCCATCAAGTATGTCACATGCTGCTTTCTCCTGTCTCTCCTTCCCTCTATCCATCTCATGAGTATCAGATTCTCCAAGCCCTCTTTCCTCATTACATTTCCCAGAAACTTCAACTGTCTCCTTTTTGTTTCCATTCTCTCCAAAACCTCATCATTGCTGACATGTTTGGTCCAGAGTATCATTAGCATCCCCACTGGATGAATTATTTTTGCAATCACATCTTACAGCCATATCACCAAAATTAGGCAATGTTGAGCATGGCCAGTACCTAGATGAGTGACTGCTTGGGAATACCAGGTATTGTAAGTTCTGATGCACTGGTGGTGTAATGGCTCAGAATTGGTAATCAAGGAGCCAAGTTCAAAAAGCATTTGGGTTCCAGTATAACCCGGATATAAGAGATCCTGATATAAGGTAAAACCGGATATAAGAGAGATTCTATCTGGTCCCAAATTAGAGCCTGTGGTAATGTATATAAAATAGACCAAACCCGGATATAAGATAAACCCTGATATAAGATAACTCTTATCCAGTCCCAACAACACTCTTATATCAGGGTTACACTGTATTCATCTATATGCAAATATTCTTGGGGAAAAGGTATGAATCAACAACTTCTTCCCCTAACTATAGGTTAATTAGTAGGACTTGTATCAATAAATCATTATTACTGCCAAAAACTTTTACAATCTAAAAATATTTTCTGACTGTAAACCTGTAAATGGTTGATCTAAACTTATTTTATAAATGGAACTTTGTGTGTGTGTGTGTCTGTCTGTCTCTGTGTGTGTGTGTGTGTGTGTGTGTGTGTCCCCATTACCTATAGACTCCGAAATGGCTGAACCAATTTCCTTGAAAATTTAAACAGTTGTACTATAAGTGTCTGCAAGTGTTCTTAGCTAGGTTTGTGTTGAGGTACACCCGATAAATATCGATAATCAAAAAAATCAGGTTATAAAAGGAGTGGTCTGATTTTAATCAAATTTGATACACTCATAGACAAAGACATAAGAAATGATATTCAGAAGTTTCAAGGTTGCAGTTCTTACAATAGTGCAGAAAATCAATAATATATATATATATATATATATATAAAAGGCAAGATGTTTGTGAGTGTGTCTGTTTATCTGTCCTTTATACAAATCCACAATTTTTATCTGATTCTCACCAAACTTCAAAATTTGACTTACATCCATTCATTTTCTTTCAGTCTATGGTTTCTCTTTAACTGGAAACAACTATTGCTTTTTTTTTATATATATATATTTTTTTTTCTATTTTTCCATGTGTTTCCAAATGTTAACATCCACTCTATAATAAGTAGATATTTTGGGGGTAAAAATATTTGGATTTAAAAGCTTACCTTACTAGCAAGTTCAGTTTCTCAACACTTTACTTTCTGCCACAACAAATTATCACATTTTAGACTTTTTATTAAATATCTGGCTATTATTAATTAGATTTTCAACAGTTTAGCATAATGTTTATAGAGTTTGTCATTGACATCTGTGTGTTGAGACACCTTTTGGCTTGTGGTACAAGTTGCGTATGTTGAATACTTGAACTATGATCTCTCACAGATGCCAATGACAAACTCTATAACAGGGCTTTTCATACATCCTGTTCGTGTTATTTGTCTATGTTTCTTAGATGAGGTATTGCAATTATTTACATTCTTCAGGCTGTCGTCTTCACCTTTGTTACCATAGTCACAATGTTTCGGCTGTCATATGCTCTGACCTTCTTCAGGTGTTTAGGATTTTGAACTGAATCTTTTATTTTATTCACTTGGGTAGATGGTTCTCGTTTCATGAGTGAACATATTAAAAGGTTCAGTTAAGAATTTCATTTACCTGAAGAAGATTGGCATGTACAATGACTGAAACATTGTGAATATGCCAACAAAGATGACGACAACAGCCTAAACAATGTAAATAACATTGATGTTATATCATGGCTTCCAGTAGCCATTCATTTGCTCTACTCATCATGTATAAAACCTTTAAATTGCTTGTTGATACGGAGTTCAATGGTTGTAGCTGTGAAGTTAAACCCCCTGGGATAAATGTTGGTTTAGTTCTTAATTGTTGGATATTTCTTTTTTTTTTTTTTTTTTTTTTTTGTGGCTTCAGTTTTGTGGACTCCAAAAGTACATTTGGAATTAACGGTTGAATTATTGAACTAAATGGCTTAGTAGTACATAAAGCGTGATAATAATACTAGTATTCATGGTGTGTGTATGAAATTTAACTGACAATCTGTAATACATGGCTATGTTTAAGATTTGTGAGGAAACCATATGGTATGCCGAAATGAACAAAAGACCTAATACTGTTAGGAAGTTGCCTAGTACTTATCATCAGTACTCAAAAAAACATAGTGATATATATAGAATGATACTAATGAGATACATCATATATATTACATGATAATTGTAGGCTTATATCATGTTTAGGGCTTGCAAAAGCTTGTATCTTATGACAGAGGTTTGTAAAGATTGACAAACTCTTCCTTACAACTAAAATTTTCAGACAATGAGTTATTGAGGGCATTTTTCAAGAAAAAATGCATAAGAGTATGCAAAAAAAACAGTATATATATATATATATATATATATATATATATATATATATATATATATATAGAACAAAACACACACCACTTACTTGCTACCTACGTTTCGACCATACTGGTTTCGTAAGGCAATATATATATATATAGAGAGAGAGATAGATAGATAGATGTCTACTTTCAGAGCACACTTTCCTACTAGAGTGGCTAGCTAATTCCTGTTGCAGACATCTGCTCAGGAACATTTGTTTGTTCCATACTTGCAAATTATGGCAGTGTGCACCATCTGACATCATCAACACTTTAAACAATTTCAATATGCTGAATCACTTGGTTATGATTACATGTGATATTGTGCTAGGACAAACATAATGTCCTTCCAAACAGTTTTAACACAATTTCAATCCCAGGGCTGGGATCAACCCATATTTTTATTTCCAGACATCCCCAAAGGTAACATATGCTGGGACTGCCTCCCAAGGCTGATAATATCAAGGTCATCTTCTTGACAAATCAACTATGGTAGGATTGAAATTCAGGTCATAAGCAGAAAATGAATGTTTTAAGGACTCACTCATGCACCCATATGTAAGTTGGTCAACCACTAGGTCGAGGGCAACCCAAAGGCACCTTGGTTGAGGTGGGTGTGACTTATATCCCTGGATTTCTCTAATTACCCTAATCCTTCTCTTTGTTGCTGAGTGCTTAGCAGATAGGTGTCGAGTACTATTTTTAAAGTCTTTGGTATGACCCAGCTGGGGATTGAACCTGCAACCTTCAGCAGTGTAGGTGAGCACTCTACTATTGGGTTACAGCCAGTGTGTGTGTTTATATATATATATAACCATCTGCAGACAGATCTGTTTCACTGTATCACAGCTCATCAGTACGGTTAGACATCTGATTGCTTTTTACCCAAGATTGAAACCCAACTGAATTGGCGTCAGTCGGCAATTCTACTTCTGAGCTATGGGCCTTAGGTAGAGGGAGGGAGAACTTGTGCATTTTGGCAGCAAACTCTCTTTCATATGGGTTTCATAGAAGATAACAGACAATGAACTTGTAATAATGCTTTTTATTATATTTTTCTTGCATGTGTACAAAAGATTTCTGTTTTGGACATAAATGTCTAAGAACTGCTCAACTGATCTTTGGATCTGGGTGTTCATTGTGGTCTCAATGTTGTGGTTCGTTGATGGGTATCAGCTTT
Organism: Ascarosepion bandense; assembly: GCA_037127315.1. Lineage (NCBI taxonomy): Eukaryota > Metazoa > Mollusca > Cephalopoda > Sepiida > Sepiidae > Ascarosepion > Ascarosepion bandense. The sequence continues at coordinate 4,000,709 of JBBBDQ010000423.1, read as the reverse complement.
CAATGAGAAAATGAAAATTGAAGTTTGAATTCCAATCAGATTTGTTACATTCTTTTATATGCAAATACTCTTGGAAAAAGTAAGATTCCATTTCTCCTCCTTCAGCTATGGTTTGTATTTAGCCTGGGTTGGCAACCAAGCTACTGCATCTTCTGCCTTTTCATTTGAGACATGCCTTGGCGTCAATCACTTTCCCCCACTATCATAATATAGCTTCCCTGCAGATTTTATATAAATATTTTCAAGTTAATTGTTCTGATAGGATGTGTGTTGTGGTGCATTGGATATCGGCTCGGAATGAGAAATTGGGGAGCCGAGTTTGAATTCCAGTTGAATTCCTTGCATTCACTTATGCACAAATACCCTTGGGAAAGGTATTAATCCATCTATTCCTTCCAGTTATGAGTTAAATAATAGGACAGATTGGGTTCTATAGCCTTGGTTGGCAAGCAGTCTATCGCAGAAAGCAATGGCAACCTACTGCGAGATAATCTTCTGCCCAGTCAGTCATGTCTCTTTTGAGACATGATCGCCAAATGGTGTATCACGTATGGCACTTAACTGACTGACTGAATTGTTCTGATGAAGTTTCCTCTTTGGTACCTTTATTTTACAAATTTAAGCACAGAAAAATAGAAAATATCTATCTAAATCTAAATCTAAACTTATTTATAAATGGATCTGTGTGTGTGTGTGTGTGTGTGTGTGTGTGTGTGTGTGTGTGTGTGTGTGTGTGTGTGTGTGTGTGTGTGTGCGTGTCTGTGTGTGTGTGTGTGTGTGTGTGTGTGTGTGTGTGTGTGTGTGTGTGTGTGTGTGTGTTACATATAGACTCCGAAATGGCTGAACCGATTTTCTTGAAAATTTACACAGTTGTACTATAAGCGTCTGTGAGCGTTCTTAGCTATGTTTTGTGTCAAGGTAATCCCAATAAATATCGAAAATCGATAATCGAAAAAATTGAGTTATAGAAGAAATGGTCCGATTTTAATTTTACACTCATAGACAAAGACATAAGAAATGATATTCAGAAGTTTCAAGGTTGCTGTACTTACAATATTGCAGAAAATCGATAAAAAAAAAAAAAATATATATATATAGAAGGCAAGATGTTTGTGTGTGTGTGTGTCTGTTTATCTGCCTGTATTTCTGTATTTTTATCAGCCCTTTTATTTTAGTTTTTGCTTTGGGTTTGGCTCTAAGTAGGTATAATTGTAGTTCTTAGTCTCAGACATGATACCATTTACTCAGAGGATGTATTTAGCCTTCAAAATTCAGTTTATGACAAAAAAAACTTATTTGATATCGATACCAGGAAATCAAAATTTGACTTACATCCATTCATGTTTCTTTCAGTCTACAGTTTTACTTTAACTGGAAACAAGTATTGCTTTTTAGTCTTTAATGCCAACGTCCAAAGTCTGAGCTCCAGGACCATGGATTAGTTTTAAAGCTTTCATTACACCCAAGCAACACCAGGCTATATTGCTAGTATATATATAAGTTCATTTTTGGTCATAATTAAATTAAACTAATACACAGTTGTATTAAAAAGTGTTTAATATATTTATATTGTATATCTTTTGAATATTTTTCATTTAGAAATGAGTTATTTCTATAACCTAGGTTTCAGCCTTTTGGTATCATTTTGGCAGTTAGATCTTATAATTTCACAACTGAAATGACTAGATGTAACCATAAGTTCTATGCTAACAGTTTCATAATTCTTACAAGAAGTGAAAAGCTTCTTGCTTTTGAAGTAACTTTCATTTTCAAAAATTTAAATGCAATGTCATTATCTTTTGTTTTCGTAATTCTTGTTCTTTCTTTTTAATAATGTTTTTCCGTTATATTCTTTTATACCCAGTAACCTTTTGCGTCTTAGTCGCATCATTGACTTGCTTGAAGTGAAATGATTAAAAAATATAAAATATAATCTGATGTTTTGTTCTCCAACAATGGTCATTAAAAGGTATTCATTTTTCACAGTTTGTGTCCATAGTCTTTGGAGGTTCCTGTATAAATTCTTCATTGGAGATAAAAGCGACATTAATATGTCTCTTTAATTGGAGGTTCCGAAATATTTGATTTCTCTTTACATGAGGTAAAATATATTTTCGCATTCCTAAATGAATGAATAAATCAAATTCATGTCGATTATGTTTTACCCATAAATACCAACATTATTAGAGAATTGTAGGCAGTTCAGTTTGTAATTGGCTTCCAACCAATTTGAGTTCAGTTCAACAAGAACATTTGTTTGAGAAAGGAATTATCAGCATTAAAAATATTGCCTGTCAGCCATCATTTAATAAGGTAGAATTATATTAACTCAAATAACTGTTGGCAATCAATATGCAGTTATAATATGAATTATCCAGCAAAGCAAGGCTCAGTTAGATGTTTTTTTTAATGCACATTTATTGTAAAGTTCTTTCAAAATTATCTCCTTGCTTTGTTTTTATGCTCTAAACATACACAAAGTTCTCTTTTAATGATTAATGCATTTATTTTTCAATTCAACACTACTTCTTATTAGTTTAACAAATATAGACTTTGAAATGTACAAACAAGAGAAGTGCTTTTTTAAATGCAAGAGAAGTGCTTTTTTAAATGCTTCACTGTCAAAACATAAAACACAAGCTTCACAAAAACTTTAGACCAACATCATATCTCATTTCAATTCTTGATCTCATCAGTGTGCATTTAAAGCTGGGAAGGGGCCCACTGCATGCTCACAAGGCAATAAGATGAAAGAAAATGACACATTGGGAAACCATAATGAGAAACACTGTTTTTGATATTATATATAGATGATTTATTCAGGGCTTTACCTGCTCCTCTGAGTGAGTAGGAAGGTGACACTTTGGACAACATTGATCTCATAGGTTAGATCTTCTCTCTTCCAACTTCTGACTCATTTATAAATTCTGTGGGTTCGGCAATATGAATGGATGGCATAGGAACCATCTCCCACCAAGAAACTGACTCTCCAGTTCAAAGGAAGTCTGTTAATATAGACAAGCAACTGATAACAATCAATGCCTAATTTGTTGCTGCTTGGTCTCCAACCCTCATTTACTCCTGTACTTTTTCTTTTTAATTTGTTCAAAGTGAATGCCACTTATAATACAAGACTTGAAAAACAACCACCTGTTGGCTACATAACAAAAACACTTGGGATTGAGATAAAACTACATATTCCTTATTTTTTCTATATAGATGTCTATAGTATCACTATGGTAAATACTGCTATGGCTGAAATGGAAAAAAAGATGTCCGGTCACAAGCTGTAATACCATAATTTAATATGATATACAATATAAAAGGTATAATATATTGTAAAGTATGATGGACAGTCTCGTCATCTTCAACATATCAGTGTCCAACAGTTCAGTACCTAGAATTGAGCAATCAGTCTACCTCACACACAGGATTTAATTATCGTTTTGAAGGTTTCTTAAGAATCATTCATACTCATTAGAACAACTGAACAGAGAGATTTGGTGTATCATTAGCTCCTCAAACAGCCTACCTCAAGTTTTGAAGTTAACTACAAAAGATCAGATAATATGAGCTTTGAAATTATGTAAACAATGTGTCAAAATATGATGATATTTTCACTTAATAAAATGATGGGTTGTAACATGTATGTATGAACAAATGTAAACAGCATATCATTTATTTGTTCATGAGGTGATGTGTCATGAAATAGAAGATGGGTTTGAAGGTGTCAGCACACATGCATTGAGGGGCCAGAAGCCTCACTCACTTATGATTTTCCTTGTGTCTCACTCAGTCTAGTTTCCAATCTCAACTCTTGACCAACTGCCTACAAATAATTTCTGTCTCTCTGTATAAGTGATTATTTTGACTCGTTGTTTGCTTAGTTTCAAAACCCACATTATCTGACCTTGACTGTGCTGGTTTCAAAACAACCAAATATTTTCCTGACATGGAGAACTTTGCCCGCATTCTTAATTTTGACAACAATGAAATATTTATCAAAACAATGACTGTTTTTCTTTCGCTAGCCAGTTTGCATTTCTTTTTTTTTCATTCTTATCCCAACTATGATGTGATCAGCATACCTCACCACTCGTCATCAGTAACATTGGTCTTGAGAGGGAAAGCATAGTTGCTGTTTTAGGAATTGACTACCTTTAATAAGGTTTCTTACAGACACATTTTATAAGACCAAGCTGTTGTCTGTCAACCATTACAGGCAACCTCTCCTGCCTCCCATAAGCATGGACCAAGCGATTCTCCCGGAGAGTAATACACTACACCTTCTTGGACTTACCCTGTCCTCAGACCTCAAATGGAACCACTATATTGAATCCATAGCAAAATCTACTGCTAAGAAGGTTGGGTCACTATGACAATCCAGGATGTTTTTTCCACCTGAATCCATCCTGCATATATATAAGTCAACCATCCGTTTGTGCATGGAGTACTGCTGCCATTTATGGTCAGGTGCCCCTGCCGTTCTCCTCAGTGTTCTTGACAGGCTCCAAATGAGAGTCTGTAATGTGATAGGTACTGATCTGGCAGCTCTACTGCAGCCACTTCCTCACCGTCGAAATGTGGCCTCCCTTTGTCTGTTCTATAAATACTTTCATGGCTTCTGCTCAGACAAACTTAAGTCACTGATGCCTCCTCAACAGGTGTTTACTCGTGCAACCAGACTGGCAACTGGGTCTCACCCATTCACAATCAGGTTAGCCAAATGCAGACAACAATTCTACTCCTGCAGCTTCTTCTCTCGCACTTCCCGCCTGTGGAACTTGCTCCCGTATTCTTGCTTTCCTGACAGTTACAACCTTCAGAAATTTAAATGCAAAGTTAATACTCATCTACTAACCACTGGACTCTAGCTCTCTCCCCACCCCTGTATAACCTTCCCTTTCTCTCCACCTATGTATCTGTCATCGCACCTGCTTTCTCAGCTTTCTATTGTTCCTTTCTAACTAGTTTGTACTGCTCACTCTTTTCTAATTAATCTTTTTACATTTATGTAGCCTCCTGCACATCAGTAGCATTTCCACCTTGCTCGGGGTGAAATGATTAAAAAAAAAAAAAAGTACATTAAATAATGTTGGTGAAAAAACATACAGGCACAAAATAACAGATCAGTTGATTTGCAATACAAGATAACATTTATTAAAACAAAATTAACAAAAGAGTTTCTGTTAAAAATAAATAGAATACACAAGAAAATGTTTATGAATATATTTGAGTGGAACTTACTGTGTTGGAGTGTTTTAGTCTGAAGTACTCACTGCCCGTTTAGCTTCATGCCACACAGCTCAAAAGAGGAAAACTAAGAAGAGAATGTTACTCGAGGGTTCACATGTGTTTTTTTTTTTATTCCAGAGCTGCTTCTCATACAAGATTTATTTCAAACTGCTATTGCTACTATGTTTAAGAGATGCTACAGATTGTAGTGCAGCTGATATTGGCTCGGAATTAGAAATCAGAGCTTTGAATTCCAGTTGAATTCATTGCATTCACTTATGTGCAAATAACCATGAGAAATACACATCTCTTCTCCCTCCAGCTATGGGTTAAATAGCAAGACATATTGGCCTTGGTTAGTCTACTACTGCAGGAAGAAATGGCAATCTGCTGTGGGGAAAATCTTCTGCCTAGTCAGTCAGGGATAGGAAGAAACATTATCACCCGGCTTACGGCCATATCACATTGAATACACTGGTTCTTGCTCAATCACCGAAGTTAAGCAACATTGAGCCTAGTCAGTACTTAGAGGGGTGACCGCTTGGGAATACCAGGTGCTGTAAGTGTATAGTGATGGATGTGCGTTGTGGTGCAGTGAATATCAGCTCAGAAAGAGAAATCAGTGAGCCGAGTTTGACTTCCAGTTGAATACCCTGCATTCACTTAAGCACTGGTACTCTTGGGAAAGTTATTAATCTGTCCCTTCCCCCAGTTATGGGTTAAATAACAGGGTAGGACTTGGGGACCCTACCCTTAAAAACAAATCCCAGTGAAACTTGATACTTGAAAAGAAAAAAGTATTACTAGACACAAAACTTATATAAAAACGATAATAAATTTTTGAAAGAAAAAAGTATTACCAGCAATAAATAAATAAAAATTTAGTTTGCAATAAATGATCCGCTGGGGTTGATATGCCATAAAAACAAAACAACCAACCAACATTATCACCCAAGTGTGTGTCATGTACAACACTTGAAGTGATATTAAAATGCACTACATATTCTTCGGTTATTAGTTTCATTTGGAATGTGATGTGGAATGCTTAAATGATCAGTGCCTATCTCTTAAGATCTCTGCTTTTAAAATATGAATGATATAAGATTCAGTGTGGTAGAATATAATATGTGATATGTAATATAATCAATATTTGATTTACTAACAAGTGTGACTGATTTTAACATTCCTGTGTTCACATGCATTTTTTGCTGACATGTCTGCTAATGTTATAAATAGACATTAAAAGTAGACAGAGAAATTGCAACATAAAAGTGGAATAAGAAAAGAAGGATTTTCTTTTTCTTGGTGATGCCAGCATTGATTGGCTAGCGAATATGTCAGTCAAGTTTGGGGGCAGAGTTAAAAAAAAAAGAAAGGGCACAGAAGGAGGAGGACATCAGAAGAACGGGGAGGAGTGAAGAGTGACAGAAGAGAAAGTAAGAAAGGGGAAGAATCTGGACATAGAGATGAAAAAAAGAGAGAAAAGAATGGGAATACTGATGGAGAAAAGAGAAAGAAATAATAAATTAAGGATGAAAAGATAAAGGCAAGAAAAAAAACTGAAAATGAAATCAAGAAAAAAGACGGTAACAAAGAAAGGAACGAGATAAAAACAAGAAAAAATAGGCGGAGAAAGGGTATGATAAAAAAAAAAAGAAACAAAGACAAAATAATGAAAGAATAATTAGAAGAAAAAGAAAGGAAAAGAGCAAAGAAAGAAAAGTCATAAGCAAGTGCTTGAAAACAAAAAGAGATAAAATACAAAAGAAGGTTGTTGGGGAGATGAAGAGGAAAATACAAAACAAAAAAGGGATAAAAAGACAAAAAAAGGGAGGTGGAAAAGGTGGCAGTGTTTAGTGAAGTGGAAAGAGAAACGAACGAAAGAATTAGTGAGAAATGAAGTGAGAGAGAGAGAGATCCTGGTAGTTTCAGTTCTTGACATGTCTCTTTTAAATGAAAAATTAGATGAAACTAAAACAATATATTTCATTTGAAATGTTTTGCTTTATTAGAGTTCTGGATGGGAAAGGGGTGGTGAATGATATAGAGTTTTTAATTTGCGATTCAGACAGTCCCTTTTCTTTTTGAATTATCCTATTTTGTCTTACTTAGTGTCTATTGAATATTGTCAGTTTTAATTTTCAAGACTTTTGTTTTGTAATACTGCACAATCTCTTTTTTAATTTTTTTTTTTACCTAACCTCATATTTGTTTAAAGTTTTGAAGGCAAAAAACAAAAGTGGTGCAAGCTAAAAAATTATCTTCCCGTACTTTGTGATACATAGGGAGAAAAAATGTTCCCCAAATTCTAGAGAACATTTTTATTTTTCCAACTACCTGTTGGTTCCAAATATTGCCTGATGAAAATTGAGATGTATTCAACAATTATTTAAAAGGAATTTACTCATATTATTGCTAAACTAAATTTTTATTTCATTTTAAGGCAAGATTTTCCAAATACTAATGAAATAATTTCAATTTTTTTATTTTATTGTAATCTAATAGAATTGGTTTGCCTATTGTCAAATTCATACTCCTCAGTCAGTTAGGTGCCATACGTGAAACACGCTTGGGCGATCATGTCTCGAAAGAGACATGACTGACTGGGCAGAAAATTATCCCGCAGTAGGTTGCCATTGCTTTCTGCAGTAGACTGGTTGCCAGCCAAGGCTATAGAACCCAATCTGTTTTGTTATTTTACCCATAACTGGAAGGAAGTGACGGATTAATACCTTTCCCGAGGGTATTTGCGCGTAAGTGAATGCAATGTATTCAACTGGAATTTGAACTCGGCTCTCCGATTTCTCATTCCGAGCTGATATCCACTGCACCACAACGCATACTCCTCACTGGTCTTTCAAAACAGAAGTAGATGTCTATCTCTTGTGTCCTGTTTAGGATTGAATTTCTGGTTCCTTCTAAAGACTATTTCAACTCTGTACTTCTAACATCTTCACCTGAACTCTTAAATTTTATACTAATTATTTATCTTTTCTCCCAAATAAGAGTAGCTAGGTTCACACTCCTCCCCAGCCTTTTGAACAAGATTAGGGGTTTATCTGTTGTTTCCTCTTTAGGATTGGGTTTTTGGTTACTTCTAAAGTCTTTTTCTTCTCTTTCATTTCTAGTAGCCCCTTGCATCTTAGGGGCATTATTGCATTGCTTGGGAAGGAATTGATTAAAAAAAAAAATTTATTTTACATATTTATTTCAGTTATTTTAAGCCTTATATTGTTTCAGAAAATTCTAAGTCTTACTAATTAAAAATGTAAAATTCTATTTAATTTTTTATGAAAAAAATCTTTGATCAAAAAATCAATAATGCCTAAATGTTTTAATTATTTTCATGGTTTATACTTTTTTTTAATTATGCAAAGTCTCTTCATATAAATCATTTTTTCAATCATTTTTTCTTTGAGATTTCCATATTTGAATTTATTTTTATTTATTTTAATTTAAATTCATTTCATTTTTTTTTTAATCATTTCACCCCAAGCAAGGCATTTCACTGCCACTGTTGTGCAGGGGGTTACATAGGGGAAAGTGATGAGAAAGAGTGGTTAGGGGGTTACATAGGGGAAAGTGGTGTGAAAGAGTGGTTAGGGGTTACATTGGAGAAAATGATGAGAAAGAGTGGTTAGATATAGGAGATGTCAGAAGTGGGGTGATAGACGGGTAAGGATACCGAGGATGAGGGTTGCATAGATGGGAAGAGTGTTTGAGAAAATGGGTGTGAGTTAGTGTGTTAGGAGGTGTCTATTGACCTTACATTTAAACTCCTGGAGATTGTAACTGTCGGGGAAGCAAGTATACGGAAGGCAATTCCACAGGCGGTTTTACTAAAGCAATAAAAGTAGACATAGTAAAAGTGAATTCATAACAAAAAAAAGGAACAATTTAAAAAACAAAAGTGTGACAAAATATGAATTAATAAAAGTTGGTCCTACCAAAATATAATAATAATTACAAGCAGTTAAACTGTTCTATCAGTCCTTTCTCAGCAAAGCAAAAATAGATGACTAAAAGATATATGTAAAGTGAGTAAAAAGGATATACAACCATAGATAAAAGTTATATGAGAACAAAAAATATAACATTAAAGCCTAATTGTCTATAAGCACAACAGCCACTTAGTCTGTTTACAAATAAATCATTGGTAAGACTTAATTGTATAACCTTCAAAAAGTAATCAGTATTATCCTTACTAACTACTGAGAAGATTCTGGACTATAAGACCGTGCACACTTAGTTCTGGGCATGACAATAAACTGCATCTGGCAGTAAGGCTTCTGATTGGGAAGTTGTGAGGAGCATGAAACCACCTCTTAATTGCTGTTGTTCTCAGGTTCACCTTGACCCAGAGTGATAGCACCTGTTAGGGTCCTAGCAATGAGCAAATAATTAACCCTCAAACTTGGATCAAAACACTATGAAAGTATAAAAATATACTTTTATAGAAATATATCCATAAAAATAAACTTTTATAGAAAAATATACATTTTTGAAGGAAAAATATTACTAACAATACATTTTTGAAGAAAAAATTATTACCACAACACATTTTTGAAGGACAAAAATATTCTCAGTAAAACAGTTTTGAATACAAAACTAGAATACATTTTCAGTTTTCTAAAACAAAAAAGAATAAAAACAAAATATTTTCATTAAAATCTGATTAAATCCACCTTCTCACTATAACCGGACATTAAAAAAAATACATCAAAACTCCATCTTTTTTTTGGCATTAAATAACAACCAGAGGTTGATATGCCGTAAATGTCATATAGGAAGACTCTAGAGGAAGTCATCCCAAAGGGGAGGTGTCATCTAGGAAGTCATCCCAAAGGGGAAGTGTCATCTATGAAGACTCCAGAGGAATTCATCCCAAAGGGGAGGTGTCATCTAGGAAGACTCCAGAGGAATTCATCCCAAAGGGGAGGTGTCATCTAGGAAGATTCCAGAGGAATTCATCCCAAAGGGGTGGTGTCATCTATGACGTCTCCAGAGGAATCCATCCCAAAGGGGTGGTTTCATCTATGAAGACTCCAGAGAAATTCATCCCAAAGGGGAGGTGTCATCTAGGAAGACTCCAGAGGAATTCATCCCAAAGGGGTGGTGTCATCTAGGAAGACTTCAGAGGAATTCATCCTAAAGGGGAGGTGTCATCTAAGAAGACTCCAGAGGAATTCATCCCAAAGGGGAGCTGTCATCTAGGAAGATCTCCCGAGGAAGTCAACTGAAGGAGGTGTCATATAGGAATAATGTGTCACTGCCGACACTTGTGTTCAAACAGGGATCACTAGGGAGTAAATACAGTCAACCTTGTTCTCAAATATCTGGGATCACATCTGCTGGGATCACATGATATTATAGAATAAATATTTTTTCTTTTAATCATTTCACCCCAAGCATGACAGTACTTCCACTGGTGTGCAGGAAGCTACATAAGAAGAGTGAAGAGTCGTCTTGAGGCCATTGTCTGAGATAGAACTCACTACACCCCTCCAGTATTCCCTGTACATTTGGAACCCTGGTGCAGTTTGCAGCGAAATTCATAATCTTGTCAAGTAGCTGAATACTTGATGCTTCGCCAGGGCTACCAAGGGTGTTTTTTTTATTGTGACACCAACACTAGATGGGTTGCCTCCAGGCCTTAACCTGTTATTTAACCCATAACTGAAGGGAAGTGACAGATTAATATCTTTCCCAAGGGTACCAGTGCTGAAGTGAATGCAGGGTACTCAACTGGAATTTGAACTCAGCTCACCAATTTCTCTTTCCAAGACAATATCCACTGCACCACAATGCACATCCGTCACTGAACGCTTACAGCACCTGGTATTCCCAAGTGGTCACCCATCTAAGTACTGACCAGGCTCAATGTTGCTTAACTTCGGTGATCGAATGAGAACCAGTGTATTCAATGTGATATGACCATAAGCACACACATCCGTCACTAAATACTTACAGTGCCTGGTATTCCCAAGTGGTCACCCATCTAAGTACTAACCAGGCTCAATGTTGCTTAACTTCAGTGATTGAATGAGAACCAGTGTATTCAATGTGATATGACCGTAAGCACACACATCCATCACTAAATGCTTACAGCGCCTGGTATTCCCAAGTGGTCACCCATCTAAGTACTGACCAGGCTCAATGTTGCTTAAGAGAAACAGGAACTGGTTGTCAGAAAATGGGCAAGAAAAATATTGGAATACTGGTGTGAAGAGAGTTGTGTGAGAGTAAGGTGAAAAAGGGAAAAGAACAAGATTAATGGGGTGTTGGGGGGGAAAAAGATAAAAGAAGTTTGGTAGTCAAGAGGATAAGAGATGGCAATTGACGTTGCACTTAAACTCTTGGAGATTGTAGCTATCAGGGAAGCAAGTATACTGAAGGAAGTTCCATGAGCAGGAAGTGCGAGAAAAGGAGCTTTTAGAGTAAAAGTGGAGGTGGCTTTTGATTTTTTTTTTACTGTAAAAGGGTGGGACCTTGTTGCCAGTCTGGTTGCTCAATGGGAATACTTGTAGATGGTTTACCAGGGAGCTAAGCTCATCAGAGCAGTAGCCATGAAAATATTTCTATTTCACATACTTGCTTCCCCGACAGCTACAATCCTCCAGGAGTTTAAATGTAAGGTCAATAGACACCTCCTAACACTAACTCGCACCCATTCTCTAAAACACCCTTCCTATGTACCTCCTTACTTGTCTATTACCCTCCTTCTGACATTTCCTGTATCTAATCACTCTCTCAGCAGCTTCCCCTATGTAACCCTCTGCACTACAGTGGCAGTGGAATGCCTTGCTTGGGGTGAAATGATTAAAAAAAAAAAAAAAAGGAGAGAGACAGAGGGAAGCCATATCCTATTGGTGAGAAAGTGGCGGGAGTCAAGCTGCCAGGTTAAGATCAATTACATTGCAGATTCTTTTCTGTAGCCTGTCATGAACCCTAAGATGAATAGCAGGAGCATCTGCTCAGATATGACAACAGTATTCAATGCATGAGTGGATAGTTGACTTGTATATGTACAAGATGAACTCAGGTGAGAAAGACTTCCTGGCCCAACACAGTGACCCAGCCTTCCTATCATAGATTTAGCTATTGATTCAATGTAGTCATTCCACTTGAGGTGGCTGAGAGAGTGAGGTCAAGGAGGCACAGTGTATTGCTTTCAGGGAGACTAGCTAGATCCATATTAATGGGAGGCAGGAGGGACTGTCTATGGTGGTTGATGGATAGCAGCTTCATTTTGGAAGCATTAAAGTTTGAGCCATTTCTTAGCCCAGTTCATCACAGATTGGAGGCCCTTCTTAAGATCAGCAGCAAGCTTATCTTTTCCACCTTGTATGGGTATAGAGGGAGTAGAGTTGGAGAAGAATAAAAGTTTGATGCACTGTTGTTCAAAGATGTTATTACTCTTGTATCTGTGACTTTACAAAGTAGAAGTTATAAAACTAACATTGAGATTCGTTGAACCTAATAAGGTCACAAGGAGAACTGATGACATGATATTGTTGACCCTAGCAAGGTTAAAACTTTGGCATCTTGACTTCAATCACTTTCGCACCGACATGATGTGGCTTCCCTCTGTCTTTTCTACAAATATTTTCATGGTAACTGCTCTGATGAATTTTTTTCTATGGTGCCCTGAACACATGAATTTAAGCATGCTACTAGATTGGCATCCAGAGCCCACCATTTTACTGTTGAAATAGTTAAATGTTACTCCCTCTTCTACTCTAACAGTTTCTTTTCTCACACTTGCTGCCTGTGGAATTCCAATCTGTTTACTTGCTTCCCTGATAATTACAATGTCCAAAAATTTAGATGCAATGTCAATCACCATTTAACTTTTATCTTTTTCTCAATACCCAACTATACTCAAATTTGTTTCTCTCTCTCTCTCTCTCTCTCTCTCTCTCTCAACCCCCACGTACTAGTGGCATTCCCACCTTGCTTGGGGTGAAATGATTAAACAAAATAGATTCTTAAAAAAAACAGCCATGGGATTTGCATTCAAGAAAATTTAGAATTATTGATTCGAACCTAGGAATTGATCAAAGATAAAAAAGAATTTAAATTACAGAAAAAACAGATTATAAAACATTTTCCGGATATTTCCCCAATAGTGCTCATGAAATCTAGGCAAAAAATAGATTCTGAAATATTTTCTGGATATTTTCCCTAATAATGCTCATAAAATCTAGGCAAAATACAAAAAAGAAAATTATATTTTTCATATGAATATCATTCAGTGAAGTAGGAATTGTTAAATGGATTTAAATTATGACATGTTGAGTTGATCAGTTTTGCTATATTGGTGACATCTTAAGTACAAGTGGAGGTGCAGAAGCAAGTTCAATATCCCATGTAAAATCAAATTGAAAAAGATTAAGGGAACTTTCATCTCTTCTAATGTCTTAAGTATTTTTGCATAGGACGAAAGGAAAACTATATACAGTATGCATTAGAAGTGTTATGCTAGTGAAACCTGGCCACTTAAGAAAATTGATATTAGTAGAATTGCTTGAATCAACATTCTAATGGTTTGGTTGATCTGCCATGTCAGTCTTAGAGATAGAAAATCATCAGATGAGTTAAGAAATAGGCTGGGTGTTGCCAATATAACAGATGCTATGCGGCAAGTAAGACTTAGATGGTTTGGGCATGTTGAGAGAATGATCATAAAAAAAACAGCCAGCAATTGTAGGTTTATTGAGGTCGATGGCCAAAGAGGGATAGGTGGACCATGTAAAACATGGACCAAGCTTATCAAAGACGATTTAAGGAAGTTCAGATTACAGCCAAGCCTTACACAAAATTAGAGTGAGGGCTGGAGAAGAGTCAGCAAGAAAACCCTGTCCAACCTATGCTAGCATGGAAACAGATGTTAAATGATGATGATGATAATGCTCAACGCATGGAAACCACCTGTGGTTTTTACTGCAACTATGCTGAGCAGACCTTAGTCACAGTTTCTGGGGGAGAGTGTATAATCAGGCAGTATCAATTATTTAACAAGGTTAGTACACTGAAATCATTGGTCATGATGACTTGTACAATCAACAGTGTCTGGGTGAGTAGTTATAATTCTTATTTTGTGACTATTAGTCTCAGGATGTGTTTTGTGGTGCGGTGGATATCGGCTTGGAATAAGAAATTGGAGAGCCGAGTTAGAATTCTGGTTGAATTCCTTGCATTCACTTACGCGCAAATACCCTTGGGAAAGGTATTAATCTGTCTCTTCCCTCTAGTTATGGGTTAAATAACAGGACTGATTGGGTTCTATAGCTTTGGTTGGCAACCAGTCTACCGCAGAAAGTAATGGCAACCTACTTCGGGATAATATTCTGCCCAGTCACTCATGTCTCTTTCGAGACATGATCGCCCAAACGTTTATCATGTATGGCACTTAACTGACTGATTGCCAATATAGCAGATGCCATGTGTTAAAAAAGACTTAGATGGTTTGGGCATGTTGAGAGAATGGTCATAGAAAACCCAGCCAGCAATTGTAGGTTTATTGAGGTCGATGGCCAAAGAGGGATAGATGGACCATGTAAAACATGGACCCAACTTATCAATATAAAGGAAGTTGAGATTACAGACCCAGGCCTTACATAAGAGTAGGCGACCTGGAAGAGAACCATCAAGAAAACCCCATCCAACCTATACTAGAAGGAAAATGGACCTTACACGAGGATGATGAGTCATTCTAATGATGCTAGTCATTCTAAGCAAGAAAATTTGTTCATAGAATATACTCCAGTAAATCAAAGAAAAAAAAATGGTTTCAGAACTAAAATAAATCAATATATTTTAAATAATTGATCAAAAAATTTCAGAAATTTTAAACATGAATATTGAATCAATTTAAGTTCCTGACTTAATTTTTTTTTTTGTCTAGAAAAACAATATTATTCAGTATTTTTGCTTCACCTTTTTTTTTAAAAAAGGTGTTATATTTTATATAAATCTAATAATAACCTTAATATATACTTTGAATACTGCTACCACATATGGTCTGGTGC
This sequence comes from Ascarosepion bandense, assembly GCA_037127315.1. Taxonomy (NCBI): domain Eukaryota; kingdom Metazoa; phylum Mollusca; class Cephalopoda; order Sepiida; family Sepiidae; genus Ascarosepion; species Ascarosepion bandense. The sequence continues at coordinate 3,985,443 of JBBBDQ010000423.1, read as the reverse complement.
TCCTGTTATAAAGGGTATAAGGGGTAAATTGCTACTGTTTTATATTGTTATTTTCATGTATGCATGTTGACTGTTTTTGGTTTTGTCAACTGCACAGTATAGTAGGGTCAGTTAGGCACCTTCTGTAAGAAAATGAACAACATGATGTATTTTGCTCCAACAAAAATTTGGGAACAGCATACTGTACAGCTTGTCATTTCTGCCAGAAGCTCCAATACTAACATTTCATAATGTTTGGGTGTCAATCTGAGGACAGCACAAATTAGAAAGAGTTGGATAAGTCTAATGGTGATTATGAGGGTGTTTAAAGTGATCACTGGTAATTGCAAAGTTATGCTTCCATTGGTCTTTCCAAAGAGCCTCAGACTCAACACGGAAACCTACATAAACTACCTTGAGAAGGTATTGCTACTCTGGGTCAAGAGGGTGGCTGTTGGAAGAAC